>JAKXYG010000972.1:0-349776 GCA_025895645.1 Cardicola forsteri | reverse complement strand
GGTGTATAGGATTCAATTTCGTTACCCACTGTAGCACATTGTATATATATATATATATATATATATATACAGTCGGGACACGAACGGCTGTTAATAGATTTCAAACGCTTTATTTTTGTTTTAATTGAGCGCAATAAAGTTTTTTACAAAGTAATTATTTAGGTAATCAATCAATTAATTAATTTTTTACAAAATGAAAACATTAACTCTTTTGGGATTGCCGAATAAATAGTATTGAAATGAAAAATTAACGTCAATTATAATTGAAGTCTATGTAAAAATTAAAAAAACTGTGAGTAAAATAATTATGCAACTATAACTTTAAACGAAATAATTATTAGTTTAATAAAGTAAGAGTGTAAACATAAACAAAGAATAGTGTGCCTTATAACATTTATTTATAATAAAATAATAAATTTCTAAATTTTTATTATATATATATATATATATATATACAGTTTAAAATAATTTATTGTGTAATAACATTAAACACGAAAGGTTTGTACATTAAAATAATACCTTGTTTTATTAATCTGATAAGGTTGTATTAAGTCAATGTTAAAAGCACATTTGAATTTTGTTTTGTGATTATCAAGTTGAATTGCTATAATTCTAATTATTGAAAATGACAAAACAAATAAAAAATGTAATAAATCTAACTAATTATTTAAAAATAATAAACTCTTAAAATAAGTATGCATTTTTAAGAGTAAAATAAGTTTAAAACAATTGCAATTTTATTTTGACTATCAACTAGTAAACGAAATAATAGTTTTATAATTACAAAAAAGAAAATTTTAATTATTGTTTAATATATAATAATAATTACTATTTGAAGAAATACTTAACAATATTTATTTTGTATAATTAGGAAAAGAAGAAAATCTGTTAATTTCAAGTAGTAACAGCATATATATAAAGGTTTTACTAATATTGTATAATGAAATAGCAATATGTAAAGTTGTTTGTTGTGTATGACATTTGCTTAACACGTTATGCAAGATAAGGTTTATTTACACCAATGTAATGTGTAGTGTATAAATATCGAATTATGTATTTCAAAATTATTTCTAATTTTAATATTTCCAGAGTTTATATTTTTTTTTCAAAAATTTTAAACCTATTTTTTTCTTAATAAATATTATAAAATCTAATGCAGAAATTTATAAAAATCTAGCGTACTTGGTAATCGTTTAGGTAACAATAAAATTGCCAAAATTTAAAATATATTATTTAATTTCAAATTATAACGTGATGTTTTAGAGTATGCAGTATTTAATAATACCCTAATTTACATGTTTAAAAATAGATTAATTTTCATAATGATTTTAATATGAATATATTTTTTTATTTATATACTTGAATAACAAAAGGATTACAGTTTTTGAACTGCTTCCAGACAATACAACTCTTACTATAATTATTTTTTTTAATAATTTTAAAATATAATCCAAAAAGCTAAATAAAAAAAGTTTAATTGATAAAATTTATTATAAAATGCAATGTCAAATTAGAAAATATTAGGTGAAAATAACTGTAGACCATTTTATTAAACGCTTAGATAAAAATATGAAAAATAACGAATATTTTTTAAATATTAAAAATGTATAGCTTTTAATATATATTTTTATATACTATGCGCAGTTACAGAAAACTCAAAGCTAGGAAAGCCGTTGGTTTTGACGGATTTCTATCATATATTTTTATATACGGTCCCTCGAGGCTTGTTAAAGTCCTATGTGGCATCACAACGGATTTCTAGACAACTGAGCAGTGTCCTGAAGACTGGCACCGTGCTACTATCGTTCCTGTTCACAAAAAAAAATTGACAAATACTTGCTAACTATAAAAGCATAGCTGCCAAAATTGGCACCTCAGCTATTGTTGAACGGACTCGCCCGGAAAGTGAGGAGATCACTCGTTCTAACCCAACTGGTTTCCGTTCTGATATGGGATGCATCGATCAAATGTATACGCTTTGATGCATTTTTGAATTTTGAAAACAAGTTTCATTGTTCTACGTATGTAGCCTTCATTGACTACTCTTCAGCATTTGATTCGCTGAACAGAAAAGAATTTTGGATCGCTATGTTACGTGATGGAACCTCTCTGAAACTTGTGAATTTCCTACGTACTCTGTACAAAAACTTAACTGCTGTAATCCTCAATTGCAACAGATGTACTACAAAGCCGTTTAAAATTTGCAGTGGTATCCGTCAAGGCTGCGTGACTGCTTCACTTTTGTTCAACTATACAATTGATGCTATATTTGCCAAGATTTATATACAAATGGATGGTGTGTATGTTGTTACTTTGCCCATTACAAACTTAGAATACATTGATGATGTTGTACTTATCATTACTGATAAAAGAGGAGAAATAATAGGTATGCTTTTATACCTAATTTGGTAATAACATATACACTTTTGCTAAAACAAACAAACAAACAAAGAAAGAAAGAAACATTGTATTCTAGTGTAAAAAATATATCGGCGTTGAAAACGTTAATTTGTATAAATTGAAAAGACTTGAATTAATTAATCAATTACTTTAATTAATTAATTATTAATTTATTACTCGAACGTTTTACGAAAAAAACCCCATTTTTTGCATTTTAGCTATTCCTGTCATCCTAGTACAACTAAACATAACAATTTACAAAAGTACCAAATAATTGAACACCATTAACAAAAATATGTATTTACATTGAAATAAATGAAATTTATAATAAAAATCGTCATATTCAATTAATAGAATTGAATTTTAAATTGTGCATAATTAAATTTGTCTTATTTACATTTTGTTTCATTAGTCGACAAGTAATTGCAAAAAACTTTTATTCAAAGTTTGTTTAAATGGACTGGATTATTCAATTTGAACAAAATCAAGCGTTTCAATTGCAATTATATTTAAAAGTAGTGTAAACACAATAAGTTTTTATTTTAAATTTTAATTAACGAAAATAAATTATTTAATAAAATTAATTTGTTCACAATTTAAAACAATTATAACTTCTTTTAAACGCTTTGGATACGAATTAACCAAATTATTAATAAAATATTGTAGAATTCGATTTTTTTCACAACATAATGAATTTTTTTTTTGAGTATGCTTTGATTTTCCATCCGATTCACCTACCATTTAAGATAATGAAAAAGGTTTTCAATTACATTGAAGTCCGGGCTGTATGAAGGCAATTGAATCAAACTTAGTTTTTTACTATGTAAAAAATCTTTGATATAAATAATGAAAAAATGTGTCAATTTTTTGACTTATGTATTAGAGCATAATCCTGAACAATTACTAAATGCCCTGAAGCATTTTGTTGTAGTTTAGTTTTTACAAATGTTTTGAAAATAGTTATAAATTATGAGCTGTTTAAGTAGCTCCATTTTGGCAGTTGTCCAAACTTAATATTTATAAAGACATGCAATTGTAGTTAAAGGGAAAAATGGGGACCACAGATAGCCGTGGAGTGCAATATCTATGGCTCATATTTTATAGCACACTCGTTAGTAAGAAAAATTGATCTCCAAAAACCAACTGAGCGGTTTATACATATTTCCGTAAATTTTACACTTTTTTTTTCTATGTTCTACTGTTAAAGGAACTTTTAAATTTGAAATATGCTAGTATTTTTATCAATCTCTATCAAATATAAATTACTTCCTATTGCTAATGAAAACAACGTACTATATAATATTTTAAACCGTTTTGCTAATCAAATAAATTACCCGACAACATATTATTTAGAACGAAAATACACCAGTATTGTATTGCATTGCCAAAAATGTACACGCTATTAAATATGACAAAATAGAAATAAAAAAGTGTTTGCATAAAAAACATATATATATATATATATATATATATATATATCTTTTTAAAATGAATTATTTAATTATTTCCAATTGAATAATTTCAAAAAAAAAGTTTTTTAGCTAGTGTACATTTAATTAAGTTAGTCAGCGATTCGCATCTAGTGTCGGCAGCGGAACTTAAACCTATTGCTAGCCAACTTTGAGTCCGGAATTGTACAACTGGATCATTCTGACACTTAGATTATGTAACCATTTTACAATATAAGATTGTATATTTATATACTCATTATACTTTATATTGTGATTATTGTACAATGTATCAATATTTTTTTAATGCTTTTTAAAATATGTATTTTAATGTTTATTTATTAGGTTCAACATTGTTGGATATAGTCCTCTAATACATCAAATATTATTTGACCAAATATTTACAATTTTCTTGTCAAATTGGCGTGCAATTCATACAAGATATTATTAAATTTTTTTTATAAACATTTACAGAATTGGGTGATTTGGGCGCTATACTCCAACTGTAAGTGGAACTGTTTGCCCACCCACACAGCTTTCCATTTTATGCATTTTTGTTGTTAGAGTCCATTTTGACAAAATACAATTATTATTATATTATGCAAAACCCTTTTTCTTAAAAAATAAGCATGGGGCAATAAGACAACAATTATAGCAAAATAACATCAACAACAGTCTCGTTGACATTGAAGATTCGGCAAATCAAAGATTGATCTTCTTTTCGGCTTTTACTCAACCCTGTCATTTGTGTAACTCTGTCATCCAGATACGTGCAATTACTTCTTTGTTGTTGTTTGCCGGAATGGCGTCCTCTTGATTGTTTCCGTAGCAGTATAAATTTTTTACAGAGGCCAGGTTGCTAACCTTGCGCGCTCAAACCCTCCTTCTTTATCCAGGCTTGGGACTGGTTAGATTGAATCATTTCTGATCCAAACTAGGCGAAGTTGAAATACAATACATACATACATACATATATATACTGCTCTCTAGTTATATTTGCAAGTTTGTTAAAAAAAAGATTTTGTTATTTAAAAAAAATGTTTTACTATCATGGCTAAGTTAGTAGGCATCACACATGTAGAAATTACCAACAAAATAATTGAAAAACACCTTAAAAATTGTCAGCTACTGATCAAAAGAAAAATTGAGGCCAGTAATTATGCCCTACATGCCAACTTCAACAAATTTATTTTATCCAGCAAAACAAGGAGAAAATTTATTCATAGTAAATCAAAAACAAACATCTATTACAATTCGTGCATTCCTTATTTGACAAAATATTTAATCAACCCTGAACTCACATAAAGAATGAACTCTTCTTGTGTTTTTCAAATATGAATTATTGTGTTTCAATGTTTTACCTCAAAGACTTTTTTTTCTTTCTACTAGTCATTTTGTACAAAATTTCTTTTTTTTCTTCTTTTTATCTTTTTATTTTATTCCATATTTTGATGCTAAATATATTTCTACCAAAGTATATAAGCTGATTATAATTGTAATTGTACAATATCTTTAAAATTAATTTATTTAAGAGTATTCAAGAAACTTAGGAAGTTAGCTGCATAATCGTTTACAGGGTGGGACAAGTTATTTGGTTATTAAATGCATAATTTTTTAGTAGATACCAGCTTCACCTTTTAATTGTTGATAATAAATGTAAGCTGTTGTTCGTTTGCACTAAAAGATTTATTTACCAAAAGGTGTTTTTTGTAAAAGATTTGAAACAATATGCCATCAACAATAATAAATAAAAAATAATTCAAATAAATGAATTAGTAGAAAAGATGTAAAAAAATAACAAACAAAACAAAATAAGTGCTAATTATTAAATTACAACTAGTTCAAACAAGTAAAAAATGATGCGAACGACATTTACTTAATAGTAAACATTTTTTTAAATATTTGTGTTGAAACGAAAAATTGTTTATTGATAAAATTGAATGCATAGATTTATATATATATATATATATATATATATAATAAATATTATAGTTTGTTTACAAGAAAAAACCACAATAACAAATTTATTTTGTCAATTAATGAGTAAAATATTGTTTCAAATATTTTTTTACTTTTAAGTTATGAAAATAATCAGAACACAGTGACTATATAGTTAATACAAAATAATTAGATATTTATTTGTGTATAACATAATTTATGTAATGCAAGAATTAAATATATTTTAAGACATTAGGTTCTCTTTATTATATTATATTATATTATATATTATACAAAACCCTTTTGCTTTAAGAATAAGCATGGGGCAATAAGACAACAATTACAGCAAAACAACAACAACAATAACAAAGTCTCGTTGGAATTAAATATTCTGCAAATCGAAGATTGCGCTTTCTTTCGGCTTTTACTCAACCTTGTCATCTGGTAACTTTGCCATCCAGAAACGTTGTTGTTTGCCGGAATGACGTTATCTTTTATTGTTTCCACAGCAGTATAAACTTTTACAGAGGCCAGATTGCCAACCTTGCGCTCAAACCCTCCTCCTTTATCCAGGCTTGGGACTGGCTAGATTGAATCATTTCTAATCCAAACTAGGCGGAGTTTTATTATTATTATTATTATACCAAATAAAAAATTGCCATTCAAAGAAGATGACATTATGAATCCTTTTAAAATCCGTTTAAAAGCAGCTATAAAAAAAATCTTTCCATCGATTCAACTAAGAATGCTGTTCATTATGAAAGATCTCCCTTTGCCCAACATTCAAACGGCTAAAGTAACATTTTCCGCCTCACATTGCATTTATCGGTTCACTTGCAGTTGCGGTGATAAGTACATTGGTCGGACAATGTGTCGCTTAGTTAATCGGACTAAAGAACACATTCCAAACTGGATCAATAATAGGTCAAACGGAAATGAACACTCATGCAATTTTCCACATTACTACTACTACGAACCAAACATCAGATCAATTTCAAAAATTATTTTTAATGTGCTATTTACTTCTCAAGCTTCGAATATGTTGAAAATTTTCGAATCTGTTTATATTCACACATTGAAACCCACTTTGTTTTGCACAACAATAGTTTGTTACTACATTGAACTTAGCTTGGTCGTGTATGCTGAAATTGGTATTAACTTAAATGTCAAATGTATCCCCCTTTTTGTATATATATACTGAAATATTATGTTTGTGACTGACAAGAATACAAGAAATGAATTCATCTCACACTTTACGTCTTCTTAAACGTTTGTTTGTAATTAAATATATGACAAACGTTTAAAAAACTTAACAAAACTTTCCTTTTAGCTTATACCACCGTTACCTTAAAAGCATTTTGAGAACTACTTGGGAAAATCACAGTTAATAGGATAAAATTTGGGAAATAATATTTTTTTGTCACATCACATTACTACAATTGAACAAATTAAATGACTTAATAAAATGTACCTAAATTATGTAAATCGTCGCCAAAAATAGTTTAGAATAAAAAATAAGGACAATGGCTAGGGATGTCTCAGGAAGACCTAGTTTAAATAAGTATTATGTAAGATTAAACGGGGTACTTTGGTAAAAAATGCTTTTATATAGAATAACCTTGTTGTTTAATGCGTTTTAGAGCAAAAGTGTGTATAAAATAATTAAAAAACTTAAAAAAATATAAGAAAGTACTTTTAGTAGTTTTATTTTCAGTACAATTTATTACAATAATCTCTGCACTAACGATAGTAAAATCCTGTGTTTAGAAAATGGAAAGATAAAAATAACAGTGACTTGCAAAACAATTTTGAGGGAAATTACTAAAAACTTTTACTCACTATTTAATTATAAAAAAAATAAGGATTTGAATTAAACCCAACTCTACATTGTAATATAATTTTAAATTATCAATTAAACGAATAACTTTTTTTATTAATGGGTTTTTAATGGATTGTATTATTATTTAGAATTGTCAAATTTACTTGGTTTTGAGGATACAGGGCAATTAGTTCAAGTTCATTTACCATAGTTCAGTGGTTAAAGGCGCTGGCTTGACACCAGGTAAAGAGTGGGTTCAAGCTCATATGTGTGTGTGTGTTTGTAAAACTTGAAAGGTATGCGTTGCTGATGATTCCAAATAAGGATAAAACAGCTGTACAGTGCTCCTGGTTGACCTAAAAACCTAGTAAATTTACTATTCAAGTGAAACTGACAATTCCAAATTACTTTATTATCCGCTTTTTTTTATAAATCTCACGTTTTTTTTCAACAAATTATACTTAAATTGCTAATTTTTATTTATTTAAAAATTAAAATTTAGCATTTATATTAATGCTAATTTGTTTTCAATTAAAGATTTTTAAAATTAAAAAATAGTATGAGTATGATAATTGAATATCTGATTGTAAATTGTAATTATCAAGTTTTATTCCTATTGAAAATGTTTATATTCCCTCTTAAATTTAATCGCTTTGAAAAATGATTTTTTATTAATGTAATATTAATAATTATTTAATAACTATTTGTAATTGAAATTTAATATTGTTAGTTAGTAATTTTAACCAAGCCATAATTCACGTAATTATTATGTCCCTTTGTTCAACTAACATTGCTGTTTCCAAAACTAGAAGCAATTCAAAACGAACCAAATTTTACAGAATAAAATGATTTATTCTTTTATCAACTTTTGACTATACACAATTATTTAAAATATTAAAAATGAATTGAAGCAATAATAAAATTGAATTTTGTTTTAAATCAGTAATTTAAAATTGTACAAAAGTTACTGACTGGCATACAAAAAAATCAATATTGGATTTCGAATTGTTTAAACAATGAATAACACGAACATATTAGAGCAAGTTGCATTTGGAAATAGAACGTATATAATTTGCAAATTAAAATAATCGGGTTAACTGAACTGGGATTGCTAAAGAAAAACAAATACAATGTTAAGGTTAATTGTAAACATTTGTCACAAAATATAACCATGGAAAACATTAGTTACCTTTCCAAACACTAATAAATCCAATAATAATAATAGTAATAATAATAAAAATAATAACAATAACAATAATAACAATAATAGCAATAATATCTATATTATTAATAATAATAATAATAATAATAATAATACTAATAGTAATAATAATGGTAATAATAATACCGATAATATTAATAATAGTACTATTAATAATAGTAATAATAATAATAGTAATAATAATAATAACAATATAGTAATAATAATAATAATAATAGTAATAATATGTTGCAACAAGTTAAACAGCAACGGTATAATAACAAAAAATGTGCAATATAAAAACTGAATTTGATGCAATCATAAAAAATTAAAAAATGGGATGAAGTAACCTGTATAATGTTTCGTTAATGTTATTATTTTTATAATAATAATAATAATAATAATAATAATAATAATAATAATAATAATAATAATAATAATAATAATAATAATTGGTAGTTATATACTTCAATAAAAAACATATTAAACATTATTATATACACAAAACTATTTTTATATCATTAGCGTAAACAGAAACAAATTTTGAAATGCTACAAATTCATACAATAATTACAAAAAACTTTTAATTAAATAAGTATTTTTGTGACGTGGATGTAAATCAGTTTTATATTATTAATAATAATAATAATCAATATATATATATATAACGCAATAAAATTAAAAAATATAAGTTTTTTGGTTAAGTTTAAAACAAAATAACAAAACTTAAATCACGCAGAGCGAATTAATTGCCATATATTTTGCGATAATCGTTTTTTGTAAAATAACCCTGTTTGATTTATAGAGGGATTGACAAACAAATTGTTATAATTTTTTAAAATTAGGTTATTGTTAAACATTATTTATTCATTTATTTAAAAAAATATTTTATTTCACTACTTTGAATGTTTTGCCGGAAACATCTTTTAGCAGTGGACGTTTGACTCAAGCCGGATGTGGTTCCGCATTTTAGTGGGCCGGTGGTAAAAATTAATCCCAAGCCTAGTCCAATTTGAGATAAGCACTGTATCGCCAGACCAAGTACACAAAAAACACAATGCGTTATTGTGTCTCAAATCCGCTGTAGCAAATCTCAAGACTATTTGATAAAGGAGAAAAATAGGATTGCAAGGAAATAAGTAGAAACGGGCGTTTTATTAGAAAATTTACAAATGACTTTTATACATTGAAACCAATATAAATATATTTGTCCATCTGTTAGTAACTGATGCAGTTTTTATATTCCTGTAAACAAGTAAAACATGGAAACAGGAATATATATATATATATATATAAAGTTATTTTACAAAAACTTCTTTATAATATTAACACAATACAATATTTACACAATATAATAAATAGAAATCTTAATAACTAAACTACAACAACACATCAATTGCAATTTGTTATTTAAAAATAGATTTTTTTCTGAAGGCAATTAAACAAGCAAAACAAGATTTATAATCAAACAATTTTTTTAATGTAAACTTACAATGTGAGGTTTCTGCATCACCTAATTTGTTCAATTGCAGCAAAAACAATAACAACAACAACAACAAATTTATTTGATAAATGCAGACAAGAATCAATCAACTGTAAATAGAGGACAATTGTTTAACTTCTTTCTCCAATTTATTATACAAGTAGCCAGTATTGGAAGACCATTAAATGCATAATGATTATTATTTTATATTACTATACAAAAGCCATTTGCTTTAAAAATAAGCATGGGGCAATAAGACACCAATTGCAGCAAAACAGCAACAACAAATTCTTGTTGGCATTGAAGACTATGCAAATCGAAGATTGAGCTTCTTTTCGGCTTTCACTCAACCCTGTCATCTGTGTAACTCTGTCATCTAGATACGTGCGATTACTTCTTTGCTGTTGTTTGCCGGAATGGCGTCCTTTTGTATTGTTCCCGTAGCAGTATAAATTTTTTACAAAGGCTAGATTGCTAACCTTGTGCTCAAACCCTCCTCCTTTATTCAGGCTTGGGACTGGTTAGATTTAATCATTTCTAATCCAAACTAGGCGGAGTTGTATAATGATAGAAAATCATTATATAAATACAACTCTCACTACAATTACTGCAAAAAAGTGATTATTTAACTAAAACTTCTTTAGCAACTACATAGCATACAAGAGAAACGTCATTTCAATTATAAAATATACAATACTATATAATAATTTAAAAAACTATAATTATATATACATATATATTGTAATTAATAAAAAACTGTATAGATTATCAACTGGTACAAAATCAAAAATGGAGTAAAATGATTAACATGATTTGTAACGCTAATTATTAATAAAAATAAAGGCTACGCAATTTTTCAGTTACCAATTGATTAAAGACATTACAAAGAGTTAAAAAATTCAATAATCTATGTGATTGTCTTTCTTTTGAACGACCTGATCCAAGTGTTTTGGAATGCTGTCAATAAGAGTGTTAATATATTCTTGTTTCATCTCATATTGATCAGCAAACCGAAAGCGTTCACATAAATCCTCAATTTCAGTATGCTTATTAATGTTGCGCTTTAGCATTATTATAATATATATTATAAAAATACCCTTTTGCTTTAAAAATAAGCATGGGGCAATAAGACAACAATTACAGCAAAAAAGCAACCAAGTCTCGTTGGCATTGAAGATTCTGCAAATCGAAGTTTGATCTTTCTTTCGGCTTTCACTCAACCTTGTCATATGTGTAACTCTGTCATCCAGATACGTGCGATCACTTCTTTGCAGTTGTTTGCCGCAATGGCGTCCTCTCATTGTTTCCGTAGTAGAATAATTTTTTTACAAAGGCTAGATTGCTAACCTTGTGCTCAAACCCTTCTCCTTTATCCAGGCTTGGGACTGGTTAGATTTAATCATTTCTAATCCAAACTAGGCGGAGTTGTATAATGATAGAAAATCATTATATAAATACAACTCTCACTACAATTACTGTAAAAAAGTGATTATTTAACTAAAACTTCTTTAGCAACTACATAGCATACAAGAGAAACGTCATTTTAATTATAACATATACAATACTATATAATAATTAAAAAAAAACTATAATTATACAAACATATATATTGTAGGTAAAAAAAATTGCATAAAATATTTACTGGTGCAAAATCGAAAATGGAGTAGAATGATTAACATGATTTATAACGACAACTATTAACAAAAAATATGGATTACATGCAATTTTTTCAATTACCAAATGATTAAAAACATTAGAAAATTTAAAAAATTCAATAATCTATATGATCGCCTTTCTTTTGAACGACCTGATCCAGGCGTTTTGGAATGCTGTCAATGAGAGTGTTGGTATATTCTTGTTTCATCTCATATTGAACAACAAACCGAATACGTTCACATAAATCCTCAATTTCGGTATGCTTATTGATGTTGCACTTTAGCATAGGAAATTTTTTTAAATAACATTGATATCCGGGCTGTTAGGTGGCAATTGAGTGAAAGATAGCTTTTTTGATTTTAGCCCATCTACTGTCTAAATGTAAATATAAAGCAATTATAGTGAACTTACATAAATATGACGTAACCTATTTGGACGCATGACATGGAGCATTGTCCTGAAAAACAGTATAACCCCCGTGTAAGTGTGTTGTATTTCATAATAAAAAAACATCCTTCACAACTAAAACAAATTTTTCACTATTTAAGGTACCAGATATAATTCTCCATTTGATAAGTTGATTATACTTAATACCAAACGAGCACATTACTTGCTCTGTTTCTTATAGTGGAATAAGTAAAATTATTTAAGTTATTTCTTTTGGTTTTTGAAATAGGTTTGTTATAATTTTTAAAAATTTTATAACAATTTTCTGATCATCTGTAGTAGTTGTTACACGTTTTCTTCCAAAATTATCATAATTTCGGGGTTTTTGACCGTTAATAATCCGATAAATTGTTGAAGGGTTAACTCTATATAAATCTGCCAATTTTTAGAGTGAAAATCCTTTATTTTTTAATTTTTTAATGATACGATATTTATTTTCGGTAAGATGAAAACATTTTTTATCACTACTGTCCATTTCACAAACGATGCAATCAGAAAGCAAAATTAGCGGATGAGCGGAATCTCAAGGTTAAACGTAAATAATAAATTATTCGATTTGCTTTTAAATTTTATTAAATTAAAAATAAAATAAAAATTATTTTTATTTATATAGATTAGAATAATTAAATGTTTATTTTGATAATTACTATGACATTACAATCAGGGTAGATTTGAATGTGCGTTTAACATCAATTATAAGGATTAGTTATTGTTCATTTTTAATGAAATTAAGCACACAAAATAATAATAGGCTAATTATTATAAAAATTATGTAACTTGAACTTATTATTTACGTTTATATAGAAGTAGCTTTTAAAATATGCCATTTTGGCCTACTCAGCCTTTTTAAATAAATATCTTATTAAGTACTTGACATTATTTTTAATTCTCAATATTTATCTTTACGGAAAAACAATTGGACATAACAAATTAATTTGGATTTAATACTTTTGTAATTTTTTGCGTTAATTTTTAAAATGGCTGTATATATAGATATATATATTGTTACTTGTATTAATGGATTTTCAATCGTTTAAATTAAATTCTATTGATATAATTGTAATGTACCAAAAACATTACTATTTTTTTTGGCTTATGACTTGGACATGTTTACGAAATATGTTTTAGCAAAACACAGCTAAACAATGCCTTGTATTTAGTACTAATAATAAGACACAACTTGTACGTTATAATATAAGTCAAATAACGTCAGTACTTGTAGCATTTTGAAAAACAAAGATATATGCATATCCTAGTACATTCTAGTCGAAGGGATCATTCACTTGCTAAACCGGCAGTAACGTAGCAGTTGTTGAGAACAGTGGTTAATTAGAATTGATTAGACTTACTATAAATAATTAATTTACAGGGTGACTTTTAACTACTTGCAGCTCAGTAGTTAAAGCGCTGGTAAAACACTAGATAGGGCGTGAGTTCACGTTTGTATGTAGGATATGCACTGTTGATGATTTCAAATTAAAATGGAGCAGCTGTACAGTGCTTCTGGTTAACTAAAACTGAGTAGATTTATTATTCAAGTAAACAATTTTAACCATTCATTGTTAAATATTCATTAATAAATATATGTATATATGCTTCAAAATGCTTACAATTAAAGTTAAATTTCCAATATTTAAATAAACAACTTATATTAATTAATTTTGAGAAGGATATTGGAATAATAGGAAACAAATCATTTTAATAGTATATTTTTCTCCAAGATGCGTTTTTTATAAATTTCTTTCATAGTTTTTTTTAAAGAAACAATGCTTTATAAAATTAGAATAATTGTAGAGCAAGTGCTTTAGAATGAAAATTACTTAAAACAAAATACTTTGGTTCAACGAAAGAGTGCTTGACTCAAATTTGAATGCAGACCCTCATTTGGCTTAGCCAAAATGTTCACTTAATAAAATATGTTTGCCTATAAAACATTCTAAGCAATAAAAATTTGGAAAACTAAAGTTAACACTTATTGCTTTTTAGTAATTTTTCTCAAATAGTTGAAAGATAGAGTATTACAGAAAAATGATAGTTATCACCTAGCAGTATGGTGTTTAATTTATACAATCATGTTTATTCAAAATAAATAAATTGCTAAATAAACTTATTTATAAATATTTTTATACAACCACTATGTTTATAACTAGTATATTGTTATGACTTTAAAATGGAAAAAATTCTACTGAATTCAATTAGTGATTTACATATTGTGCCGGGGTGGTCTAGCGGTACAGCGCTCGAATTCGAACCTCGGTGGGTATCGGGGTTCGAATTCCATCACCGGCCCACTAAAATACGGGCCCACGTTCAGCTTTTCTAAAATGCTTACTGCTGAAACATGCGTTTCCCAGCAAAACATTCAAAGTAGCAAACATAAAATAAAATTTAAAAAAATGAAGTCGCATTATTTATTTATTTATGTTTATTTAAATAAAATATGTACGTGTATTTTATAACCTAAATTATTATTTTTTAAAATATCTAAAAAAGATATTGCAAATCATGTTTTCTAAACACAAACTAATAATTGTTAATCCAGGTGAAATGTCTACAGTTACAATTTTTATTTTGCCAACAAAATTGTAAAGTAGGTTTACTTTTAATAATATTTTTTAATTGTCTGTTTTATTAATATAAATATATATTTGAATAAAAATAGTTTTACCAGTTATTTATATTTTTAAAACTTAAAATATAGCATTAAAACAATTGTGTTTTTTATTGTAAAAAAATTATTTAAATAAATGTTAGATTTTATAAAATCAGTGCATAAATTATAATAACATATGTTTACAAATTTTGCGCTACAATGCTTTTTTTCAAAATTTTATTAAAATTTGCAAAGTTGTTTTTTTTTGAATTAAATACTTTTTTAAAAAGTAACTACTAAAAAATAATTTTAAGCAAAATTTTAAATATTTTTCAAAAATTGTTTTCGATCAAAATTTAAAAGCACTTGTTATTATCAATCAAATATGGTTTGTTGCATTTAAATAAATATTTATTCTATTTGGTATCGGTTTAGTTAGGGTATCAGAAATAATGAAAACACTAATTTTGGTAGGTAGATGTGTATGGGATGGAGTACAATTATTAAGTTCTGCTAAGTGTCTACGTAATAAAAAATATTTAAAAAAGCAACTATGAAACGATTCTTATAGTATTTTATTTTACATCAGATTGTACTATTTTAAAACATGTTCCATTTTTTACATAAATGTTTAGCCGATTTGCATTCAATTAATAACTGCATGCTAATTTATATTTTGACAACTTTACAAAAAGAAATTATAAAATTTGTATATACAATTACATTGTTGAATTAGATTTTGAATTAAACAAATTAATTTAGTAATTATTTGACTAAAATTTTGATACATGTAGTTAAAAAAACAATTATTTTTTTTAACTTGTAGTTTATTTTTTAATTAAAATCGTTTTTCAACGTATAAAATAAACAATTGTTAAGTAAAACGAGAAAATTCTAATTAAAAAAAAATGCAATGCCAATTTTTCTAATGTATGTATTTAGCAAAAGAAGTGAAGCACAATTTGGTATCATTGGCATATTATCTTCTCATCTCTTTAAATATTTTTAACACATGAAACATTTTTCAGCAAGTAAACATTTTGGCAAAATCAAAGAAGGACTTGCATTTATTGCCTGTGGTAAGGATTAAACTTATGCCCACTAACGTGCCGGGGTGGTCTAGCGATACAGTGCTCAAATTCGGACTTCAGTGGGCATCGGGGTTCGAATCCCATTACCGGCACTAAAATGTGGGCCCACGTTTGGCTTCGTTAAAATATCCACTGCTAAAAAATGCGTTTTCCATCAAAACATTTGAAGTAGTAAACATGAAAAAAGTCAAGCGCCGTTAACGCTAGACCACGCCGTTAGCCCAACTCTACTCGATTCAGTTCCAAACCAGTATGACACACCAAGGGAGTATTAAAATTAATACAAACCAGAATATTTAAATCTATTATTACACTATAGAAAAAACTCAAATGAAACGCCTAACAAAACTGCTCAGTATGCCAGAACTCATGTAATGAAAGCTCTAGTGGAAAGGATCATTTACTTGCTTGTTTGTGGTAGCAACGTACATCATTTGAGAATACTAACATTGATTAAATTTACATAAATAATAAATTTAACAAATCAGTTTTAATCACCAGTAGCTCAGTGGTAAAGGCATTGGCCTGACACCAGATAGAACGTGGGTTCAAATGTGTGTGAAAAACTTGAAATATATGCACTGCCGATAATTCCAAACAGAAATAAAACAGCTGTACAGTGCTCCTGACTGACTTAAACCGAGTGAATTTATTATTTAGTTAATCTTACAATTCTTATATTTAATTTTCGTAAACCTTATAAAAAACTAACATTAATTAGTTGAGAATACATGTGATTGTTTTATTTTAATAGGATGGATTTTTAAAATGGATTTTTACAAAAATTATTATATTGAGTAATTTAAAAATAACATCTTATGGCAATACAATATTGTTATGTGTACTTTTGTAATAAAAATAATCTATTTTTTGTTGTCATCTAGTTATTTTTTTTAGAAAAATAACCATTTTATAATAAATATAATTATTTTGTTTACAATCTATTTAAAAATTACAACACAAAAAGCATAATAATTGTTATGAACAAAACAAAAATTGAATACCAGACATAATTTAAATATTGTTCAAAGTATAAATTATAAAATTATGTTTTAACAATTTGTACATTTTCTGTTAATTTTAAGTTTTACAAATGAAATTTATAAAATTTGTTATTGTGTCTTACTTATGTGTATTAATACATTGCATTTTGTTAATTATTGATTTAAGAAAAAATTGCTGTATTGTGACAAACCATAAATTATTATTTATAAAAAAATATTTATCAATGTATTTCAAATATTATGTTGTCGATATTTTTTTCAACGTAGATTTAGCGCAATAATTGATTGGAATTATTTACTAGTATTTGGACAGAACTTTTAAATTAGTACTTTCCTTAATTGGAGTTGTACAAACCAACTTTTCCACAAGTCACTTTTGGGTATATGTATAACTTTCAGAATTGTTACATTTTTAATTTGTCTAAGTTTATACAAAAATCGATATTTGAAGTATTAAATTGCAAAATAAGCTTTTACAGAGAAACCGATATATAAAATAAATTTTAATTAATGCACATTAGAATACTTTTTAGTTTAAAACTGTAATAATTTGTTAAATGCAATAATATTGTTTGCAACTGCTACATTCAATTTAACAATAAAACGTTTTTTGTCATTTGGACAATCTTTGTATTAATTACATAGTAAGGTACTTTACATTTAATTTAATTTTACTTAATATTTACCTATTATTTTATTATTGGTATAAATGAATAATTAAGACATTAATTACTTTTCTACTTGTGAAACCTCTGTCTAAAGGTAAGCAGAAACTAGTTTTTTTAAAACCTTCTGTAGTAATAAACCTAATGCATATAAAACTGTACTCTTTTTTAAAAACTTTTGCTTAAAAAAATATTACCGCAAGAAAGATGTTAAAATTATATTTTACATTTCCTTTTTATTTCAATTAAAAGTGGACGGACAAGTGTTAATTAATAAGGAAAGATAAAAATGTAAAACAATTATAAAACTTTATTTAAATTAAGAAGTATTTTATAGATTACTTGGCGCAATCACATTTCAAATAATGTAAGTTTGAGAAAAACTGACTCTTGTTCACTACATGACCTGATTACTATTAGACGAAGTAAATTACTTGGTCAAATTTTACATTTACCGCCCGAAAAAGCCTGCAAGAACGTTTGTGGAATGGACAATTGAAGATGGTAAAAGAAAAGTTAGTAAACCATAACAAACGTGCCTAAGAATTATTCTAAAAAATTTAATTAACATAAATGTTTTATCGGATTAAACAAAATGTTTGGCAAACTGTTCGAATACATGAAAATTTTTTATTGTTTCATGTTCGTTTTGAATTATGGGCCTTTGTTGTATTATTTTGCTGTGCTTATTTTAAAAGCAAAAGGGCTTTGTATTATTAATAATAATGTCAGTACTATTAGACCTTTTGTTGTTGTTGTTGTAGTAATTGTTGTTATTTTTTGCCGTAAGTAATGTCTTGTTGCCCCATACTTATTTTTAAAGTAAAAGTGTTTTGTAATAATAATAATAATAATAATAATAATAATAATAATAATAATAATAATAATAATAATAATAATAATAATAATAATAATAATAGTAATAATAATGATAATAATAATAATAATAATAATAATAATAATAATAATAATAATAATAATAGTAATAATAATGATAATAATAATAATAATAATAATAAATATAATGAATGCTATGTTTTGTTATAATTTAGTATTTTATTGTTAAGTTACTATAATTGTATTTATTTTTTATTTTTTTGTAAACGTTGCGTCAAATTTTACGTTTATAGTTTTGTTCAATACTGACTTTTTTATTACTTCAACCAATTATAAAATTTGTGTTTTTAAATTTTTCAAATTAATTAATAAATAAAAGTGAATTTAAATATATTAGAAAATTACAAAAAAAATTGAATTTAATTCAAGTTATAAATTTATTTTTAAAATAAAACAAAATAAAAAAAATTAATTAATTTTGTGTCCGTAAATTCTAGATTTTAACTTGAATTAATAAAAAATGTAAAAAATATTGTTTCAAATTTTGGCATCAATAATTTTAATTTAACCATTTATTTACTTTTTAATAAATGAATTAATTTTAAATATTGCGGTTTTCATAATTTGACAAGGATTTTATATAAATTAAGTGTTAATGGTTACTGGTAATTATTTCATTCTATAGATTTTTAGACTGTGATTTAGGATACACGTAACAACGTTTATTTGTAAAAATAAATAGTACTTAAAACACAACACTTAAATCTAATTCCAAAACATACTGACAGTAGTTAAAATTGTGATATAGTTACTGGTATGATTGGAAATACTCTAAACACATTCATAATCAAATCGAAAATTGAGGTTTTGTAATGTGCGAACATATGCATAATACAAACAAATTAGCGTCAGTGGAATCAGAATTGCCATGTATAGTCCAACAAAACTAATAGACCAAATAAAAAAAATTACAAAATAGAATAAAACATTTTAATTACAAAGATACATTTATTATAGATAAATAATATTTGGTCAGTATCCTTAGCACAATCAGCATTATGTAATAATAGTTTAAATATATTATTTTGATTGTATATATTAATAAATTTTATTAAAAACGATTAAAAAAAATAACTTGATTATTTAAAAAAATAATTATTGTAATTTGGTTAACGTATTTATTTTATTTTAAACTAACTTGTTATTTTTAATACATCAATTAAAAATTAACTTATTATCATATTTAAAATTATGTAACATTATTGCCAATATTAGACATATTTTACCTTTGGCAATACATTGCTTATATAATAATACAAGGGTAATTTAGCGGTACAGCGTTCGAGTAGGACCTCTGGTAAATATGGGTTTGAATTCCACTACATTATTATATATTATACAAAACACTTTTACTCTAAAATTAAGCATGGGGCAATAAGACAACAACAACAACAACAAAGTCTCGTTGCCATTAAAGATTATGCAAATTGAAAATTGAACTTTCTTTCGGCTTTCACTCAACTTTGTCATCTGTGTAATTCTGTCATCCAGATACATGCAATTACCTGTTGTTTGCCGGAATGGCGTCCTCTTGTATTGTTTCCGTAGCAGTACAATTTTTTTACAGAGGCCAGGTTGCTAACTTTGCGCACTCAAACCCTCCTTTATCTAGGCTTGGGACTGGCTAGATTGAATCATTTTTGATCCAAACTAAGAGGAATTGAATTCCACCAGTAACCCACAAATGCGGGCCCACATTTGGCTTTGCTAAAATGTCCACTGATAAATGATGCGTTTTCCGTCAAAACATTTAAGATAGCAAACATAAAATAACATTAAAAAAAACTTGCAAAAATACTTTTTCTTGATATAAATAAGCGAATTTGTATTCCAGTATTGAAGCACAATACCATCATATAGAAAATTAAAGGTTATAATAAAACACTACATTACATTTAAAAACCTTTATTCTACAGCATTGCTTTAATTAATTACTATATTTCTAACCAACATCGAAGCTTATAAAAAAATTCAAGAAAAAAGGTTAAGATAGTATAGCCATATTTTACGTAGAGAAAAAGACTACGCTACGAGGAGAAAAATGGCATTGGAAGTGGAAAGTAAAACAAATCGTGGCCGATCAAATAGAAGATGGTTGGATTGTGTGGAAGCCGACAGGAAGGAAAAGGGACTAACCAAAAATTGACGCTACAAACAAAACCAAATGGAAAATGCTGACCACAAACAACAACCCCTCACAAAAGAGAGAAAAAGCTGTAAAAAAAAGAAAAAAAAAGATTCCTAAAAACAGATCATTATCCATTTCACACACTTGAAACGTTTTTTAAAAAGCACCAATTCCAATCAGTTTTTAATAACTATTTACACTTTGTTGTTTATAATATTTCCAAAATAAAAAACTGATTGATGCATTAAAGTTGTAACCGAGTTTCGAGTTCACTATTAACAACTTTTGTTTCACCTTGTTAAATATCCATTAAGTCCGCCTAGTTTGGATTAGAAATGATTTAATTTAGCCAGTCCAAAACCTGAATAAAGGAGGAGGGTTTGAGCGCGCAAGATTAGCAACCTGTCCTAGTGTAAAAAAATTATACTGCTACGGAAACAATACAAGAGGACGTCATTTTGAAAAACAACGGAAAAGAAGTAATCAGACGTATCTGGATGATAGAGTTACACACAGATGACAGGGTTGAGTAAAAGCCAAAAGGAAGGTCAATCTTCGATTTGCAAAATCTTTAGTGCCAACGAGACTTTGTTGTTGCTGTTGTTGTTTTGCTGTAGTTGTTGTCTTATTGCTACATGCTTACTTTTAAAGCAAAAGGGTTTCGTATAATATATATAATAATAATAAATATCCATTTATTAACAAATGTTTTTCGCAAAACGTTTAATCGATAAAAACTAAATAAATTAAAAAAGATAAGTTAAAATTAATCAAAAATAAAGTTTATGCTTTACTTTATATTTAAACACTACAATCTAATTTGCTAGAATTACCAGCATAAATAATTTTTATAAGTTACATTGCTTTGCACAAAACCACACAATTGTTTTATTCATTTGGGCGTTATTCCAAAGTCATTATCTGATTCTACGCAACGATTGTATAAATTAGTTATTAACCGAGTTTTTTTGCGGTGTATTGGCGCTTTATTTTACCAATTTTTTTACTTATTTTAAAACTATTTGTGATAGTCTTTTTAATAGCAAAAATGTAAAAATTTGTGTTGTAGCGTTACAGCGCTCGAATTCAAACCTTGATGGGCATCGGGGTTCGAATCCCACCACCGGCCCACTAAAATACAGGCCCATGTTTGGCTTCGCTAAATGTCCACTACTGAAAGATGCGTTTCCCGTAAAACAATAACAACAGAAAGAACAACAAAGTACCATAATCTGACAAAAACATGGAGCAACAAAATGTTTCTATGTGTTTGTCAAAACTTTTGTTTAATTTAATGAAACATTCATTTTAATTTTAATTTTCCAAATGGATTTTTCTCTGGCCTACTCCAACCTTTCTTTTACCACTTTTAATTGTCTAT
This sequence comes from Cardicola forsteri, assembly GCA_025895645.1. Classification (NCBI taxonomy): domain Eukaryota; kingdom Metazoa; phylum Platyhelminthes; class Trematoda; order Strigeidida; family Aporocotylidae; genus Cardicola; species Cardicola forsteri. Next base: position 327,625 of record JAKXYG010000972.1, on the reverse strand, counting down.
TCCAAAACGGTTCTTGCTGGTCTTTAAGACGGTAAATGTTAAATTAAATCAAGTAATTTTCTTTGTACAAATAGCATTTTTTCCTGTCGTTTACTGTCTTGTTGTTTTTGTAACAATAAAAATGTTTTACACAGGCCAGGTTGCTATCCTTGGGCGTAAACCCTCCTCTTTTGACCAAACTTAAAACTAGCTGGTTTTTTTTATTTCTAATCTTTTATAAAAAACTTTTGCTATATTTTTTTATTCGGTAGTCTAGTGGTACAACACTCGAATTCGGACCTCGGTGGGCATCGAGGTTCGAATCCCATCACTGGCACTAAAATGCGGGCTCATGTTCGGCTTTGCTAAAATGTCCACTGCTGAAAGACATGTTTCTAGTAAAACATTTAAAGTAGCAAACATAAAATAAAAAAAATAAAAAAAAATAAAATAAAAAAAATGTTTTAAATAATTTTATTTTTTAACATGTCATTGAGCCAAGTAATCTTTAAAATGTTTTTTAAAAACCTGCAATAAATAATATTTATTAAATTATAAAAAATTGTAGAATCTATTTTTATTTAGAGGAGCTACCACGTTTACACAGTTCACCTATTGCACAATTCATTCTTAAAAAATTGTCATTATTTACTAAATTATCTACTCATTGTGCCGGGGTGGTATAACGGTACAACACTCGAATTCGGACCTCGGTGGACATGGGTTCAAATCCCATCGCCGGCACTAAAATGTGGGCCCACGTTTGGCTTTGCTAATTGTCCACTGCTGAAAGATGTTTCTCGTAAAACATTCAAAGTAGCAAACATAAAATTAAAGAAAATAATTTAAAGTCTATTTATTAACAGGCTGTACAATTTGTCTTAAAATTTTAACTGTTCAAAGTTTTACTGTGTTAATAAAAGCGGTTTTTTTATTTTTCAATTGAAGAAAACGTTTACAACATAACAACATACACGTACATTTTGTAAGTAAGAACGCTACTTTGTGTTATTAAAAATGTAGTTAGTTTAATTTATTGTGCTTTTGTCTAGAGAAATTTATATTATCATGTGTATAATTTGGTAAGTACAAAATGTGTTACATACACTCCTTTTACAGTAACCTTTTGACGTTAACATTTAACAATTATTCTTGTTATTATTAGTATTAATGCTATTATGCTATTTGGTAAATGTTCAGTTTTATCTTTGTTTAATTCCGCCTTGAAATTTTGAAACAAGTTTTATTGTTTTGTTTTAATATAATTTCCAACAAATTAATAGATGCTACAGGATTAATAACTGCATAATTGTTAATTTTATAAATCAATTGTTAAATCTGATTGAAATAGTGCAGTCATTTACGGGTATCTGTTCAATAAAAGATTCAACAGCATTTTCAATTAGTATGTTATCAACTTCATAAATATTATTATTATTATTATTATTATTATTATTATTATTATTATTATTATTTTTATAATGTTTATTGGTTTAGATACTTCAGTAGAAGTAGTTTTTAACACACAAAATACAGATGGGATAATAGATATAATTGTTACAATATTGATTTAGTGTTCATTTTCCCGACAAATGTGGTTAATTTGCCCAACAATCTGTTTCAGTTATCTTGTTTTAAAATAATGTGAGTTAATATAAGTTCAATTGCTTGGCATTAGTAATTCTACATATAAAATATAGAACATTTTTTACAATCTTGTCATTGGAATCGCAATTTCACATTCTTGATCCAATTTGCCAAAATAGCGTTTTCGTGTTGTTCTTTTATCATTTCATTTTAAAATCCCCATTCGTTCTGAACAGTATAAACATTTTTGACTTTAAAAATTGTAGATATTAAAGATTGAAATTCGATTTAAATTATGCCAAACCCCGTTAGCGGAATCATTATGCTTTTACTTCTTTGCTACAGTCTAATAACATAACATCCACCCGTAGCTTGGTAGTTGAGGCGCTGGCCTGACACCAGATAGGGCGTGGGTTCAATTTCATGTGTGTGTAAAAATTGAAAATTATGCGTTGGTGATGATTCCAAATAAGGATATGAAACAACTGTACAGTAATCCTGGTTAACTTAAAAACCCAGTAAATTTACTATTCAAGTGAATCTGACAATTCGAAATGTGCTGGAGTGGTCTAGCAATAAACGTAGGTTCAAATTCTATCAACGGCACCAAAATGTGACAAGAAATAAAAAATAAAATAAAAGCAATTTCTTTTTGTTGTTGTGGTCTAGCAATACAGCGCTCGAATTTGGACCTTGGTGGGCATCGGGGTTCGAATCCCACCACCAGCCCACTAAAATGCGGGCCTACGTTCGGCTTTGCTAATATATCCACTGCTAAAAGGCATGTTTCTTGTAAACATTTAAAGCAATAGATATATAAAAAACATAAAAAATAACAATAATGTTTTTTTTACAGAAGTCAGATAAATATCGTTGCGTACATAATTTAATCCTTTCACACATGGATTTGGAACAGGCTATATTGGAGTTCGTTATTTTTTAGAAATATTAATTTTTTAAACAGGTTGAACTGCTTTTCACAACTATATTTTTTATGCATATTAATAAAATATTAAATAAGAAGAGTACGAAAATTTAAATATAATTGTACTAAGCTAAGTGCTGAAACGTACACGGTGTGTTCACCTTGTTAAAAATTTGATTATTATTTATTAAGAGAATTAATTAAGCATATATATATATATATATATATGTATATATCAATATAAATGAAGTTAAAATTTATATATATATATATATATATATATATATAATTTTTGACCTGAAATTATGTTTTCTAAAAACTTGCTAAGATTTTGCTGTTTTCTGTTTATATGCAAATGCTTTTGCCCTGACGATTTAAACAAAATAATGACATTTTAAGTTATTTTTTTCCCAAAAACATCAATGCTTAACAAACAACCTTTTTATAAAATATTAAAAAAAAACAATCTTTTTAAATATAACTTTTGGTTAGTTGTTTTGTAGAACTTAAGATTTTTAATTAATAAAAATGTTTTTTATATAAATAAATACATAAATAATAATATTTTGGCAGTTAAAATTGAAATGTTTTCTCGCAACAGTATACTATTATTTTGGACTATTTTAATTAATAATTTTTTAAAATTCTTTTTAATTTAATTTTGTTAAATAATTGGAAAAACTAAAAGCATGTTTTTGTTAAATTAAAAAGTGGTTTTAATTACTTCTTTCTAAATTATATGTTAAAATATTGGTAAATGAAAGTAAATTAACAATTTATTTTTTGAAAGAAAAATGTTGCAATGTTTTTCAATTAGTAGTAATTAAGAAAAACAACATTTATTAAACACATAAAGTTTTGAAAAAATTATCAGCATTTGTTTGTTTTGCAAAATGTATACTGATGAGGTTGCTTATCGGCAATGTTGCTAATATTTTATACCCAATAGACCGAATTTTAAATACAAGTAACATACATTTATTTAAATTTTCTATGTCCATAGAGTTTTACAATAAAAAAAAACATTTAAATAATGAAACATATTTTAGTAAGTGGAAAATTAAAAAACAGCTTTGCTACGAGAAATTGAGCTCATACCATTTAGTTTCCATTCCGATACAATCATTTTAATTTTAAGAAAATGTTGGTTAATTTTTAAACATAGTAATAGTAATACTACTACTACTACTATTACAGCTCAGCAGAAAATTAAACCCAAATTGCTTCCTTTTCCATTTGATTGACGGGTAAGTAAAAAACTATTCCAAATAATTATTGTTTGTACAAAGCATTTGATAAATTTTAAATTAACACATTAGATTAATTAGCCTAGCTAATTTTGCATGACTGAAGTGAAAGAAAATGCATAATTCAACCAACAACTGATTCACAATTTTGTTTTAACAGCAAATATTTACATATTTGCACATCAGTCATTTTCTCCATAAATATGTATATCGGTTCTACACCAAATAACGTGTCTAAAATCTAAAAAGCGTTTTAATTGTATGGAAAAAAGTTTGCTTGCTAATTATTTATTGAGCGAAACTGTCTTCTTTCACTTCAATTAACATAACATATTTCCGTTTTAAATGCTGCAATAGTAATTATTACTGATGGTTAGATTAATAATGTACCTTTTATTCAAATATTGTTGCTAAAATTGATTACAAAAATGCAGCCTTGAGAAGATACAAAACATGATTTGTAAATATTGACGTGTTTTAAAAGGTGGAAAAAAGCATTAGTCAGTTCAATGTCAGTAAATATTAAAACAATTGTTTCATAAATGTATATCACTCTTTGACTAGACAAAGAAAATTACTTGGTCCAATTCTATGTCTACCGCCCGAAAAACCAGCGAGGACGGTTTTAGAATGGATAACTGATGATGGCAAAAGAAAGGTTGGTAGATTACAGAAATTATGACTCAGAACGATTGAAGAAAATTCAATTGTCACGAATGTCTCGTGGCATTAAAACAAAGATGTTGACATGGAATTATTTTGTTGGACCATATTCTTTCTTAATTATGGGACTTTGTTTTCGTTTGTGGTCTTGTTGTTATCTTGTTGCCCCGTGCTTATTTCAAGGCACAAGCGTTTGTAACAATTAATAATAACAATACACAAGTTTACCAAAAATTATTTAGATACTCGCAAATGCAAAGTATATCATTTATTCAACATTTTAGCTATATATCAAATAATCCAAATTTTAACCTAGTATTATAATTTTTAGACAAAATTCTATATTTTGTATATGTGCATATACACACGTCACTACTGTATGTATTTTGAACATTCAATAATCAGTCATTTAACCTGTCAATTTGTGTCGATATATTTATTTAAAGATTGAAAAAATACCACATTTTGTAAATGGAATAAAAGGAAATAATTAACAGTATTAAATAATGTCTCAGTCAACTAAATGACACTTAATAAAAAGAACAGAATGCTCGGTTTATTAACAAACTTGTATTAGTCAGTACTATTAGACTTTGTTGTTACTGTTGTTATTTTTTGCCGTAATTGTTGTCTTGCTGCCCTGTGCTTATTTTAAAGCAAAAATGTTTTGTAATAATAATAATAATAATAATAATAATAATAATAATAATAATAATGATAATTGTAATAATACTACTACTACTACTACTACTAATAATAATAATAATAATAAAAAAAATAACAATAATAATCATAAAAATAGCAATAACAATAATAATAATAATAATAATAATAATAACAATAATAACAATAATAATAATATTAATAATAATAATAATAATGATAACAATACTACTACTACTAATACTACTAATAATTGTTATTATTATTATTATTATTATTATTTTGATTCCGCTTACATAAATTAACAAATCTAGTTAGTCACAAACCTGAATATAAAAGAATAGTTTAAATTCAAGGCGATGATCATTATAAAAATCCATATTATTACAGAAACAATGGAGAGAACGCCATTTCGGTAAAAAAACGGCAAAAAATGATAACATGACAGAAATGACAGAGCAAAGTAAAATTCAAAAGGAATATCAATTTTTTACTTACAGAATTTTTAATTAGACGAAAAGAATTTGTGGTCAAACACTGCATTTACCACCCGAAAAATCAACACAAGTATTTTTGGAATAGATAATTGAAAATGGTAAAAAAAAGTTGGCAAACTACATAAAAGTTGGAAGATCTAATTAAAATAAATGTTTTGCAAAATTGAACAAAATAGTTGGTCAAATGTTTAAAGACATGCAATCATTTTGTTGCCCCATGTTCTTTTTAAATTTGAAAACTTTGTTGTTGTTTCCAGTTTTACCGTTATCTTGTTACCCCATGCTTAATTTAAAGCTAATGGGTTTATAATAATAATAATAATAATAATAATAATAATAATAATAATAATAATAATAATAATAATAATAATAAATAATAATAATAATAATAATAATAATAATAATAATAACAATGATAATAATAATAATAATAATAATAATAAAATTATGTTAGTTTAAGATTATTACTTTTTTTAACAACACTTGTACGTTGTTTTAATAATATTAATAAATGTCCAATATTTATTCTATTTTATTCCGTTTAAAGTCCATACTTTAAAAAAATGAAGATTGGAGCGTAATATTAGAAATTCTATCTTTGTAAATATTTGTTATTATCAAAAAGTAACAAAAATCATTTTGTAAATATGCACTTTGCAAGGATATTTTCCTATTATTTTGCATTTTAATAGAAATAAACTAAACTGCACTAAAAAAATTAACAAACAATTTTTTTTTTAATTTTGCCATAAAAAAATGTTTTATTAATAAAAAATAACAACTATTATGCATTAGTGCTAAGCTTAAAAGTTTTTAATCCAGTCAAATAATTTACAAGTAAATAAAGAATAAAAACAAACTTTTTCATTTTAATTGAATTAAAACCAAACATATACATAAAAATGTTTTAATTAATGCAAAATGTTTACTTGTAAAAGATTTTAAAAAATTTTTAATTACAATTTTTTAATCACATACAAATTTCAGGTTTTTACTAAAACAATCCCCCTTTGTTAGTTTTCAAACAGGACATTACAAGAATTATACTAATATTAAATATTGCAATTTAAATAAAATATAATGATAATTATTTGTAGATAAAACGTAATAATTAATCATTTACTAAACGCAATTATTTTAACATTGTACTTTTATTTATTGTTTATTGAAATAACTTGCATTTTTGCACAATTGCATATGTATAGGCTAAAGGTAATTGTTATATAAAGTAAATAAACTAAACGTAAAATAATTTAATTAATTAATTAATTTAAAAATATTAATAATAATAAACACCTTTTTAAAAATTGCATTACATTGTTTAAGGTTGTATTTGTAACATTCAAACAAAAAATTGCTTTTAAAGTATATTAAATAAATTAAAAATAGCATCACATGTTAAGTAAATGCAAACGTGTTTTTAATTAAAAATATCCAGGGCATAATTTCACCTCAACGTTTTTAACCTAGCTGCTGATATTAATATCTTATCGTGTCGTTAAACAGATTTTGTATTTTCCAATGCATCTACAAAAATGTCTTAGTAATAACGAATAAAAACACAAAGCAGTTTAAAAAAAAGTATTGTTGAAAGATGGAAATTGTTAGATTAAACACAAAGGAAAAATAAAAGGCACAGGTGGTTCAGCGTACAGCGCTCGATTTTGACTTCGGTGGGCATGGGTTCAAATCCCACCAATGGCACTAAAATGCGGCCTCACGTTTGGCCTCGCGAAAATGTTTACTGCTGAAAAATGTTTTTTGTAAAACATTCAAAGTAGCAAACATAAAATAAAAATAAATTAATAAATTACTGTGGCCTATATAAAGTTTATTAAATTGTCAAACATTTAAAAATAATAGCTTTACAGCTTTTTTTAAATGCAGTATAGCACAGTGTTTATTTAATTATTGTTTCAAAACATAAATGGCAGTCAAATTAAATTGTTTTTTATAATATTAATTAAAAAAACAATTCCAAATTAAAGATTTTTAAAGTAAAAATATTTTATAATGAAATGCAAAGAGGAATTTAAAAAAATAAATGTTTTATTTTATTTAAATGTTACAAATATACGTTTAAATGTTTTAATAAGCATACATTTACAAAAATAGGCATTACAAACACGTTATTAACATTAATGACAGTTCACCGTTTTTTATTGATCGGTAGATATTGAGCAAAAGTATTATATTTTTATTTATTAATCAACTTTGACGTTATTTTTAATTTTAAAAATTACATGTTGTTTTTGAAAGCGCTTTTGGTTACATTTTCCTTTGTCTGGCATTTACCGGCTTTATTATTTTTTAAAATATGAATATTATTTCTAAACAAAGGAACAAAAATAATTGTAAAAGTACATACCAATTAGTTTATAATAATTATTAAAATAATTAAAAATTGTAAAAATGGACTTGACCTGTTTCTTGAAGTTGTAGAAAAGCAACAATATAAAAGTAAGTTGATTTAAATAGTACAACTCCTAAGCTAATTAGTGTCGAAAACGTAGTTATTAAAATAAAACATCTGTAGCAACCACATAACTAAAAAAACTCAGTTTAATCATGATATATATATATATTATATAATAAATAAAATACAATTATAATTTTATTAATATTTATTGTTATTATAAAAAATAATTGTATAAAAGTTTAACTTGTTCAAAATTATAAATCGGATAAAATTATTAATTTAAAATATAACGTCAAATATGAAAAAAAACAGAACACATGGAATATTTTCAGTTACCAAATGATTGATTGAATAATAAAGAACAAAGTGTTTAATAACTGATGTGATTGCCTTTTTTTAACCACTTGATCAAGGCGGTTTGGAAAGCATTTTGACGTTACAACTAGATCAAAGTTGAATATATATATATATATATATATATAAATTTTAGCTATTAAACGTTGTTTATTTTTAATGAAATTAAGCACACAAATTAATAATCGACCAATTATTATAAAAATTATATAGATTCAACTTATTATCCACGTTTATATGAGCGTTGTTTTTAAAATATGCTATTTTGGCCGACTCAGCGTTTTTAAATAAATATTTCTAAATAAATATAAAGCACCTATTACATATTTTACATTATTTTTTTAAATTCCTAATATTTATTTTTATCAAACAATAATTGGAGATAACAAATAAATTTTTAACACTAATTTATTCAGTAGCTGCAGACTGAATAATTATGTGTTCATTTGGCTGATACTTTTTAAATATTTTAAATGTGACAGTTTTCAGAAAATGGATATTTCGTATAGGTAAGTACCAGTGTAGCACTCAACTCCATATTTACATAGGTTTGATTGCATATATTATTACTTAAAATAAAATATTTTTTTAATGAAAGAATATAAATGTAAATGGTTAAAAAAATTTTATAACTAGTTATTTAATAAATCTAATTATTGATAAATTATTTTGTAAGAAACCTTTTTCAAATAAGTGGATATTTAATGCATTTTAACAATAATTTACAATGTTTACCAATAATTAAATCAAAGAAATATTTTTTGCATACAATTATAACGACGGAGTCACTTGTATTATATATAATTCGTTGGTTGTATAACTAGTAATTGGATTTTAAAAAAATAATGTATTATTGACAAGTATTCGTACAAATTGTATTTTTAAATTCTGTTTTCTAGCAAATAATTTTTCCCCATTTATTTATCTAATAATTTAAACAAGCTTAGTGTTTATTCTATACATAACATATTTGTGTAATCTACAAAAAAACATTAAAATTTTTTAAAATTACATACTTGCATTAAGTAGATTATTATTATTATTATTATTATTATGCAAATAATGCAAATTTATTATTTCAAACCAAAATATTTACAAAGTACTTGTAAAATTATATATATATATATATATATATATAATTTTTATTAAAAATATATAATAATTCTTTTTTAAATGTATATTTTTGTATTTGAATTGTAACAATATTTACATAACACGTTGTTTAACGTTTCAAAGTTTATTATTTGAATAATTTAATTTTTGGAAGTTTTTTGAAATTATTGTATTATTTGCTAGAATAAAAAAAATACAAATTTTAAACAATATAAAGTAATTGTCGTTTAAGTAAATTATTACATCTTGCGTTAGAAAAAAATTAAATTTGCTAAATATTTTGTTTTTTGAAAATTTTTAACAGTAACCTATTGTAACAATGCGACATGAAGGGAATTAAACATTAATGGTAAATAAAATTTGATTGAACTTAATTACATTACTAAATTAACAAAAATAAACAGTGTAAGGAAATTTTTTTAAAAACTGAAATTGAATTGAATAAAATATGCCAGCAGACATGCAAATTATTAATTAACTTTTGAAATAAAGAATTTATGGTAAAAATTCTTTGAGACAAAGTGAAACGTCAATACGCACAACATTCTATTAATAGTAATAATAACTGTAATAAAAAAAGTAATTACATAATTTAATATTACCAATAATAATTATTATTATTGTCACACAATATTAATAATTTTAATAATAATAATTATTATTTTAAGTTAAGTAATAGTAATTTGTATGTTTTTTGGGATCTCGATTTAAATATATATATTATTATATTAAAACCCTTTTGCTTTAAGAATAAGCATGGGGCAATAAGACAACAATTACAGCAAAACAACAACAACAATAATAAAGTCTCAGTGGCATTAAATATTCTGCAAATTAAAGATTGCGCATTTTTTGGCTTTTACTCAACTTTGTTATTTGGTAACTTTGTTATTCAGAAACGTTGTTGTTTGCCGGAATAGCGTCATTTTTTATTGTTTCCAGCAGTATATTTTTTTACAAAGGTGAGGTTGCCAACATTGCGCTCAAACCCTCTTTTTTTATCCAGGCTTGGGACTGGCTAGATTGATTATTTCTAATCCAAACTAGGCGGAGTTAATCATACGTATTTGTTAAATAGTATTTAGGTACTGGGTATATCTGATTTAATTGTATCCATTTAAAATAAAATTAATTTGAATAAAATTATTATAAATTATTTGAATAAAGCATACAAGTGGCAATTCTGCTTTTGCAAAACGGTGTATTACCGATAAAGAAAAAAATTTTAAAAAATTGTATTGCATATCTACTAGAAATTGTACAATTTGTAAAAGATTTCTTGTTGCTTTTTATTTTGATTAAAACAAAAGGACTCTAAATAATTATTTACTGTATTATTTTTTACTATTTTTATTTTATGTTTACTACTTTGAATGTTTGCACGAAAAACATCTTTCAGCAGTGGACATTTTGGCAAAGCCGATCGTGGGCCCGCAATTTAGTGGGCCGGTGATGGGATTTAAACCCCGATGCCTACCGAGGTTCAAATTCGAGCGCTGTACCGCTAGACCACCCCGGCATACGTCTGTAGTGTATTTTACATGTTTTTATTAAATATAACTTATTTATTATCTGTTCTATAAAATTAAAACAACATTTAAAACGATTAAAAACATTAGTTTTTAATCCATTACTTAAAAAAAACAAATTAAATGTAATAATTTGTAGCATTTAAATTATTTTTAAATACAAATAAAGAATTGTTAATTAAAGCACGCAATTTTAATAAATTTATATATATATATATTGAAACAACTAAATAAATAATAAAATTAAGTATTAATTAAAAAAATTAAAAAACTTCAAAGTATTTGTTTTTATGTATTTTATTTAAACATTTTTTCAAAATTTAAATAATTAATTATTTCGATAATTGGAAGTGATTTTAAAGAGTTTGTTTGTATACACAGAAAACAATTTTATTTACTTTATTTCAATAATGTAATTAATAGGTTTTTTAATTATTATTAAAAAAACAGTTGTTTTAATAATGTATATTTATTGATTAAAATTAAATAAAAAAAATTACGTTTTGTAACAGTATTAATATTACTACGGTTATTATTAAAGTTATTAGTATTGTTATTGTATAGTGTAAATAGTTAGTTTAGCAAAGTTGTACTTTAGTAAAAAAGAGTTCAATTTAAACACCGGCGTTAAATGTTGATGCTCTCTTTAATGTGTTATATCTCTACTTTGTTGTAGAATCTTAAAAACATAATAAAAAACTATTTTATTATCAAAATTATATATATATATATATATATATATATATATATATATATATATAATTTATTAAAGAATTAAATATTTTATATACGACTTTTAAATAAACATTGTGTAAGAAATTATTAATAAAAATGTCCAAAATAAAACAATTATTATTTATAGTAAAGAAACGTATAATAATTCTATTCAGATTGGTCCATTTTTTAAAAGGATATTAAGTGTTTGGTTATTTTTGTTATTATATTGCTTACAGTTTAACGCTATTTTTTGTGTACCAATATGTATCTTTGTAAATTTCTTTCCGTGTTTGTTTTATTCAATAACAATATTTTTAATCATGTTTAAATTTCCTATTTTGTAATATTTCTAATTGTTTAACTCAAAATTGTCTAAAACAGAAGCAAAACATTATTTTAACAAAAAACATTGACGTAAACAGTTTAAAAAAACATTTTGGAGCTATCGAGGATAAAACAACCGAATTGTTCTATATTATTATACTTTTAATTTTTTATTAAATATTTCCAATTTAAAAAAAAACTGAACATTTGAACCTCCTTTATTTAACACTAACCCAAAATTAGGCCTTTAATACTTTATCGTACTTAACTAGATGCCGGGTTATTAAGTTTGTGTTTTAACCGCCTCTTTATATTTTCTCAATTGTACTAGGAACTAACCAAAGTAAAACTGTTATTAAAAAATAAACCAAGTATTTCAGAATTAATCATTTAATTAAAAATATAAAATTACATTTACTATAACATGTTTACAATAACAATTTAAAATGCAAAACAAAATAAGATAAAATCTAACATCATTTTGTTTAAAAAAAGTTTAATTCGTTTTACTTTAATAACAAAAAACGTACATATTATTATTATTTTTTGTTTAAATAATTATTTGCTTGTAACTTCTTAAATAATTATTTTTAACTATTGCATAATAAATAATAATTTATAATTATATTGTAATAATTAAAGAATTTTTAACAAATTATGCACATTAATAATATATGTTTATTATTGGGTCAACAACTCCGCCTAGTTTGGATTAGAAATGATTCAATCTAGCCAGTCCCAAGCCTGGATAAAGGAGGAGGGTTCGAGCGCAAGGTTAGCAACCTAGCCTCTGTAAAAAATCTATACTGCTACGGAAACAATAAAAAGACGCCATTCCGGCAAACAACAACAAAAAAGTGATTGCGCGTATTTTGATGACAGAGTTACACAAATGACAGGGTTAAATAAAAGCCAAAAGGAAGCTCAATCTTCGATTTGCAAAATCTTTAATGACAAAACCTTAACCAGTGTTGGAATATAGAATGTGCGCACACTTTTTCGTACTGGACATTTAAAACAAGTCCTTCAAAAAATAAAAATTTACAACTTAGATATTTTGGGTATTAGCAAAATGCGATAGAAAGGCCAAGGTCATTTCAAGAGTAGAGATACGTCAATTTTATATTCTGGACATAAAGAATATTATATTAATGGAGTTGGTATTATGTTGAGTAAAAATGCTGCTATAGCTATAATTGGATGGAAACCTGTAAACGACTGTATCATTTCAGCTAGATTCAACACTAGATTTGCAAAAATAACAATTGTGCAAGTCTATGCCCCTAATAAGGCAACTAAGGAGAACCAAAAAAATATTTTTTATAATCAATTACAAAATTTATTAGATGATGTGCCAAGAAGAGACATCAACATTTTGATCGGTGATTTTAATGCGAAATTAAACAAAGATAGATTTGGGTTCTTTTTAAATGTTGGACCACATGGCTATGCTGATAGCATAAATGATAATGGTTATAGGTTGTTGACGTTGTGAAATGAGTATTGGCAACACACAAGACAACGTGAGTTTCTCCAGATGGAAAAACAACAAACAAAATTGATTACATTTGTATTAGCACAAAATGGCAATTTTTATTGCAAAACGTACGTGCATATCGCGCAGATGTTAGTTCTGATCACAATCTTCTTGTTGGAAAATTTTTTTTAAAATTAAAGACAGTAAAAACCACAAAAATATTACATCTATTTTCGTGTGAAAAGCTTAAACAGTCAAATATCTTAAATTAATTTTACAATTTCATAAAAATACATTTTAAAATCTGAAAAGGGTAGAAAAGTGTGATAATTAATGAAAATTGTTTTATAAAACAAGTACAAACTGTGCAGCAAATGTGCTAGGTAGAAAAAGTCACTCGACAAAGAAACAATAGATTTCATCAGTTTTATGGAATTTGATTGATCTCAGAAAGAAAACAAAATTAGAGAGATATGAATCTAACAATCCTGTTATTTGGAAAATATTTGATATTAAATATAGAATTTTAGATAAACAGGTTAAAAAAAGCTGCCGCAAAAATAAGAATGATTGGCTAAAAAACAAATGCAGAGAAGCAGATGAGGCAGCAGCAAAAAATGATTCCAAAACTCTGTATAAAATTGTTAAACAACTGTTGGGAGTTAGAAAAAACACCGATATTTCAATCAAAGGAAAAGATGGTCGTTTACTTTTAACAAATAATGAACAATTATCTAGATAGGTAAAACATTTTAAAAAAATACTTAATTAGCCTATGCCAAATACTCTCATAGATTTCGATAATGATAACGATATGAATGTGACTCAACATCCAGAAATATGCATTGATGAATTTCTGTAACTGAAGTGATTTATGCAATTCAAAGGTTAAAAAGCAATAAGGCAGGAGGACTTGACGAGATAACTGCAGAGATGCTCAAACATGGAGGTGATGTTGTAACAAGTAAGCTTGCTTATTTATTTAATGTTATATGGCATAATGAACAAGTTCCAAATAATTGGCGGCAAAGAGTAATTGTTACTCTACCCAAAAAAGAAAGTCTGAATGATTGCAATAATTGGCACGGAATAATCTTATTGTCTGTTCCTGGTAAGGTGTTTTGCAAAGTAATTTGAAATCGTTTAAGTAATGCGGTAAATAAACATTTTCGAGAACAACAAGCAGGTTTTTGGAAAGGAAGAAGCTGTATTGAACAAATACTCACACTTCGTAACATTATTAAACAAAGTCAAAAATTTCAGCAATCACTAACAATTAATTTTATTGATTTTATGAAAATTTTTGACAATGTTTATTGAGAATTTTTGTGGAAAATTGTTAAATTTTACGGAATACCGTTAAAATATGTGAATATTATGCGTTCTTTATTCCAAAATTCAAATTGCTGTGTTCGAACAAAAAGTGGTCATGCTGCTATGTTTGAAATTGTCACGGGAGTACGTCAAAGATATATTTTATCACTGTTTTTGTTTCTTCTGGTAATTAATTTTATTATGACTCAAACTATAAATAATTTATCTTATGGTATCAAATGGAACCAAGGCAGATTAACAGATTTGGATTTTGCAGATGATATTAGTTTACTCAGTGAAACTCCAGAAATGGTTCAAAATATGACAACACGACTCAATGATATCAGTTCTCATACTGGCTTACAAATTAATTGTTCAAAGACAAAAGTGTTGTACATCAAGTCAAACAATAATTTGCCCATCAAAATTAGTGAACAAAATATTGATACTGGTGATTCCTTTACATATCTGGGAAGCATCATTGGTAAAGACGGAAAAACCAAAATTGATGTTAAATCCAGACTTGGAAAGGCAATGTCAGTCTTCAATAGATTTAAATCAATATGGTCATGTTCTTCCATTCGCCTGCAAACAAAACTTTGTTTGTACGCATCAATAATTATTCCTACGGTAATATATGGGAGTGAAAGTGGAAACGTACGGACAAGATTGATAAGATGGTGGATGTATTTCATCGCCGGTGTCTTAAAAGTATTTTAAAGATTACCTGGCACGATCATATCTCAAGTGATGAGGATCATGAAGAACTGATTCTCGTTCACTCCATGATATCATTACAATTAGACGAAAAAAATTACTTGGTCAAATTCTACGTTTACCGCCAGAAAGACCAGTAAGAACGGTTTTGGAATGGACAATTGTAAATGGTAAAAGAAAGGTTGGCAGACCGAAGAAAAGTTGGCTAAGAACTATTCGGGAAGATCTAATTGAAATGAATGTTTTATGGGCACAAGCAAAACGTTTGGCAGAATGTTCAAATACATGGAAACATTTTGTTGTTCTCTTTGAACTACAAGACTTTGTTTTTGTTATTTTTTGCTGTAATTGTTATGCTTATTTTTTAAAACAAAAGGGTTTTGTAATTGTAATAATAATTGGGTCAACATTTTCATAGTCTCAGATTTAAATAAAAAGTAGTAATAACTGTGTAAATGTTTGTATGTACTTTTATAAAAATATAAATTTACATAAGCTTAGTGTTATATATTTTTAAAATATTCTACATAACTTATTGCAAGTTTGTGTTAAAAATGATAAGGAGAGCAGTTTAGAACTATCAACCTTACATTTGTAATTTGCATTATATATCTTTAGCCTAAAATGTTATATATATATATATATATATGCTGTGGTAATCTAGCGGTAGAGCGCTCAAATTTTGACCTCGGTGGGCATCGGGGTTCGAATCCCACCAACGACACTAAAATGCGGGCCCACGTTCGGTTTTGCTAAAATGTTCACTGCTGAAAGATGTTTTTAGTAAAACATTTAAAGTAGCAAACATAAAATAAATAATAAATAAATAAAAATATATATCATGCCGGGACCACAGTGATAACAAATGCTTGGACCCCATGTAAAAATTTACCATTGCTATTCTACTCGTTGAAACCTGCTACAATTCCCAATTGGGCTTGCTAAGACGTGTCGTTTTTGATAGTAAGCTAATCTACAATTATCCCCTTCTGTCCTAATAGTCAGCAGTACAGCGCTCAATTTGGACGTTGGTGGGCATGGGTTTGAATCCCACTACCGGCACTAAATTGCGGGCCCACGTTCGGCTTCGCTAAAATGTCCACTGCTGAAAGACGTTACCAGTAAAATATTCAAAATAATATATATATATATATATATTAATAAATTATATTTTCTATGTTTATTTATGAAAATTCTTAAATAAACATATATAGAAATAAATTTTTCAATTTTATTTTCGGTTAAATATTTTGCAAAAACCCTATTAGCCAAAAAATATTTGTATTTTGTTCGTTATAATGGGAATTGAGACACTCGGATGTTTGCGCCAATGTGTTTGTAATATTTAAAAAAAATGCTGTTTTTGCAGCTGTAAAACAAACTAACATGTATAATAAGTGCAAAAAAATTGTTTTTACTTTTCGTGTTTCTAAGAATATTGTTTTTATTAAATTATACGTATTATACATTTTTATAAATATTAGTGTTGTTATTTAAAAAAAAATAATTATGCATTCGGTTTTATACATAATTAAATTATTTTATTCTGGTATTATTGTTTTGTTGTAAATTGACTATATAATTGTAGACTATGTAACGGAAATTATATATTGTTAGTTAGATGCATGTTATATTGCATATAACCGTGAACAAAACAAAAAGAAATAATTTTAGAAATTTAGTTTGGAGGAAACAACAAAAACATTTTTCTGTTTTTGGTAACTTAAAATTATTATTTTTTAACATATTGTTAAAAACACAGAAATAAATTTCTTATTAAACATAGTAAATTCATATAAATGTCTTAAAATTATACAAATATATAGTTTAATAATTTAACACTATTTTATTGTTGGAATTTTGTTTTTAAATACATTAATTTCTCAGTTTTTGTAGTTTAATTGCTTAATTTAATAAACGTAACTTTGAATTATCCTACATTTGTTATAAAAAAACCATAGTAGTATTTCTATATTTGAAGAGAATATTTATTATTGTTAAATAAACAAGAGACAAATATAATAAAAAATGGTTTAGTGTAGAAATGTGTTTCGATAAAACATGCCTTCTTTTATATTGTTGTTTTCCCTCGAAGCGCAAAGAATTGAATTTAAACAAACTAAGTATAAAATAATTGCACAATAGACAGATTGTTAATTCTAAAAATTTGGAAATTTTTGTTTAAAATGGCTAGTTCAATTTTTTTATAACATTTGTCAACTTTTACGTAAAACATATGTCATCTGTAGAATTTAACTTTTTATTAATTTTTCAACACGACACGTAAAATATACATATAAAAATTGATTTTGAACATTTTTTCCAATTGTTTTCTTGAAAAACGGTTTGTTTAAATTTTTAAAATATTTTGTCAACTTATAAATGCAAAACATAGTGCAATCTGTGACATTTTACAGTATTGAATGCTTTATTAATTATAATAGATGACATATTTTTGGCATGTGTATACATATTAAAATTAATTTAATATATATTTATAATTAATTTTCAAACTAGTTTTATTAAAAAATTAAACCATTTTGTAAACTATTTAATTTTTTAAGAGTATCTAATTTTTAAATAATTTGATAGTCGCCTTTAATTATAAACAACATTTCTGTCAAATTTGTAACTGAAAAAACAACCGATTAAAAGCTACTTTCGCACTAAATGGCGGTCAATCTTTTGTTTTGCGATAAAGCAATATGCTACAAAATATTTTTAATTAAATATTGAAGCTATAAATCTCAAATTAATAATAATTAAAAAAAATGTAAACGTTATTTAAAAAAATTGGTTTTTAAAAAATGCAATAATATTGTGCAAAAATTTTACTTTTGTTGCTATTAATTTTAGATATTTTTAATAATTAAATTGCTTTCTATCATAAAGTAATTGTAAATAAAATTGACATTCTTATTATAAATATTTATAGCTTTGTTTTATTAACTAATTTATTGTTGAAAAAAGCGTTATTGGTATTTTTAATTCAGGTTAAGTATTAAATTATTTTATTGTTATTATGATTATAATTATGATAATTATTATGGTCTAGCGGTACAGCGCTCGAATTCAGACCTCGGTGGACATGGGTTTGAATCCCATCGCCGGCACTAAAATGGGGGCCCACGTTTAGCTTCGCTAAAATGTCCACTGCTGAAAGAAGTTTCTCGTAAAACATTCAAAGTAACAAACATAAAATTAAATTAAAATTAATTAAAATTATTATTATTATTATTATTATTATTATTTTTATTATTACTATTATTGCTATTAATAGTAGTAGTATTAGTAGTAGTATGTATTTACTAATATTAATATTTTAGCTTATAATAATACAATTAGATTGTGCTTAATTATGATTTAAAAAAATGTTATTACAATTTATCTATTATTTATTATTTATTTTATGTTTGCTACTTTAAATGTTTTACTAGAATAATCTTTTAGCACTGGACATTTTAGCTAAGCCCCTAACGTGGGCCCGCATTTTAGTGCCGTTGGTGGGATTCGAACCCATGCTTACAAAAGTCCAAAGTCGAGCGTTATACCGCTTGACCACCTCAGCACATAAAAAGTGTATTTGCTCAGCAAAGGCCGCCAGGTTAAAGCGAGAGCTGCATCAGTGTTCCGCGTTGGGAACGTCAAAGTTGCTTGGGCTATTCGATCGGATTAGACGATAGCCACAGCGGCGTCAAATACGTTTTGGTAATTGTATCAACTTGCCAAGCAGACAGCCTTGCGTCCGGTTTACGCTTTGCGCTGGGCCTTGCACAGCATCATTGCGGATGAGGGCCAGGGTCAGTTTGGCTGACGTCCTGGTAATACGTACTATAGGACTGGTCCCTAATACATTAGTGATTGTTTCTTTATAAAAATATTAAATATTGCCCAAAATTAAATTTGAAATAATTGTTTCAATAATTAATTATGTTTTTAATGATGTAATTTATTTGCATTAAAATCTTCCTTTTAGTATTTAGAAAGTATTTTAAACAAGTATCCTATTTAGCAAACCATTGTTTAACACAAATTAAATAAAACTTAAAGTCAATGTCAGCGTATTTTAATACAATCCGTGTGACTTTTTAATGCATCCATCTATTATTTTACAAGCTGAATAAAAATGTTTGCAAAGTGCGACAAGCAAATTGATTTTTACTTTATTTTATGTTTGCTACTTTAAATGTTTTTACGAGAAACGTATCTTTTAGCAGTGGACATTTTAGCGAAGCCGAACATGGGCCGGCAATTTAGTGCCAGTGATGGAATTCGAACCTCGATGCCCACTGAGGTCCGAATTCGAGTGTTGTACCACTAGACTACCGAATAAAAAAATATAGCAAAAGTTTTTTATAAAAGATTAGAAATAAAACAAATTCAGCTAGTTTTAAGTTTGGTCAAAGAGGAGGGTTTACGCCCAAGGATAGCAACCTGGCCTGTGTAAAACATTTTTATTGTTACAAAAACAACAAGACAGTAAACGACAGGAAAAAATGCTATTTGTACAAAGAAAATTACTTGATTTAATTTAACATTTACCGTCTTAAAGACCAGCAAGAACCGTTTTGGAATAGACAATTAAAAGTGGTAAAAGAAAGGTTGGAGTAGGCCAGAGAAAAATCCATTTGGAAAATTAAAATTAAAATGAATGTTTCATTGAATTAAACAAAAGTTTTGACAAACACATGGAAACATTTTGTTGCTCCATGTTTTTGTCAGATTATGGTACTTTGTTGTTCTTTCTGTTGTTATTGTTTTACGGAAAACGCATCTTTCAGTAGTGGACATTTAGCGAAGCCGAACATGGGCCCGTATTTTAGTGGACCGGTGGTGGGATTCAAACCCCGATGCCCACCGAGGTTTGAATTCGAGCGCTTTAACGCTACACCATAAATTTTTACATTTTTGCTATTAAAAAGACCATCACAAATAATTTTAGAATAAATAAAAAAATTGGTAAAATAAAGCGTCAATACACCGCAAAAAAACTCGGTTAATAACTAATTTAAACAATTGTTGCGTAGGATTAAATAATGACTTTGGAATAACGCCCAAATACATAAAACAATCGTGTGGTACTTTGTTGTTCTTGTTATTTTGTTGTCCCATGCTTAATTTAAGATGCAAGGATTTTGTAATAATAATAAAATAAAATATTACATCTGGTATTTTTGGTCCAATTTTAGCCTATGCCTATCCAAATGCAAGTCTAGTGTTTAATGTTTATCTAAATCCTACAATTTACAAAAAAATTAAATATTATAGCACTATATAATTTTTGGAATGGATAATTGTAAATAGTAAAAGAAAGGTTGGGGTAAACCACAGAAAACTTGGCTAAGAACTATTCGAAAAGATCTAATTTAAATGAATGTTTCATGGGAGATTGAACAAAAAGTTTGGCAGAATGTTTGAATACATGGAAACATTTTGTTGTCTCATGTTCTCTTTAAATTATGGGACTTTGTTGTTGTTATTGTAATCTTATTGCCCCATGATTATTTTTAAAGCAAAAAGGGTTTTGTAATAATAATAATAATAAATATAATTTTAATTTATAATATAATGTACGGAAGAGTTGGTTTTTTAACATAACTAATTTTAATCAATGTTAAATATTCGTTTAAATTTAAAAAAAATTAAACTATTTGTTCAAAAAAAATGCTACAGAAATTATTATATTAATAACATTATCCTGTAAAAAAACACTTTGCACAATTCAACAATACTCTATTTATGACTGTCACCCCATATTATATATTATACAAAACCATTTTGCTTTAAAAATAAGCATGGGGCAATAAAACAACAATTACAGCTAAACAACAACAACAACAACAAAGTTTCATTGGTATTAAAGATTTTGTAAATCAAAGATTGAGCTTCTCTTCGGTTTTCACTCAACCCTGTTATCTATGTAATTCTGTTATCCAGATACATGCAATCACTTCTTTGTTGATGTTTGCCGTTATGGCGTCCTCTTAATTGTTTCCGTAGCATTATAATTGTTTTACAGAGGCCAGGTTGCTAACCTTGCGCTCAAACCCTCTTACTTTATCCAAGCTTTAAACTGGCTAGATCGGTTTATTTCTAATCTAAACTATATATATATATACATATATATATATATATATATATATATATATATACATAGTTTTGTAATGTAAACATTCAAAATTCAGAAAAACGTTTGTTCTATAAATACATTGTTTTTGAATTTTTCTTAAATATCATTTATTTTACAAAAAATTTTGTTTATTAATTTTATTTTAAATTAAACGTTAATGATAGGATTGAAATGCTATATAGTTTTTATTCAAAAAACCACTTTTAAAAATTACTTGTAAAATATTATTTTCCGGTATAATTCGTTTTTAGTTATGCATGCATAATTTTAACGTGAATGTTAAAAGTACTTCCTGAAGTATAATCGTACGTATAAGTCACTTTTCTCTATCTAAACTATTTGAAGATTAAGAAGTGTAACATCACAATGTATGTTTATAAATTGAATTAAAAAAAATGTTTGTTAGTGAAAAATACTAATTTGCTCAAACATTTCATATTGGTGCAAAATATATCGAAAATAAATGTATTTATTCATAGTAGACGTTTTGTTACAGTGCTTTTGTTTCTAATTAGATGTCAAGTAGACACTTGTTTTGTTATTTTTTAGCGGTAATAAATGTTTGACAATGGCAAAAAAGAATGTTACGTTTTGCTAAATTTATATTTGTAGCAAATCTAAATGACAAAAGTTTGTTAAAAATTATTTAGCTCTTTAACATTTAGCATTTTACAATTTTGGCCATTTCATTTATTGACATTTGTAATTTCAATTAACAATTTTCTTTATTTTGAACTAAATGTGTATTATATTTTTTTGCTTTGTTTGTTTAAACATAATTATAAATTATTTGGCGTGTTTAATAAAAGTTGGTTTTAGTTTGTATTGTTTTGTAAAATGCAATTTCATAATTTCTAATTAACGAGTACAGAATTTGTTTACAATAAATACATCGTTTGCGTATTTATCTAAAAACTATAGAGCCGCTAACAATGAGTAATATAGAATAAGCGTTTGTACCGGAGTATAGTATGATTTTATATTTTGATAAAAAATTTGGTACAAAATTAAACTTTGTTGACATTTCTAAAGTGTTTAGTATAAAATAAAGAAAAATTTAAAGAAGGATTTAATGGGGTTTGCTTAGGTTTTTATATTGCATAAAAATAAAAACTGTTAAACATATGGATTTTTTTAACAAAAAATTTCAAATCAATTTCAGTTTTTTTTAATTTTTAATTTTTGGTAAAAAATAGATAAAATGTAACAATTTCTATTATATATATATATATATATATATATATATTTATAAAACAAATATTAATTTATGTAAGTAAAAGCACTTATTAAAAATAAAATAGTTATACTTAAAGCAGCTAATAATTTACAAACTAATTAATTAATTATTTTTAAATATCAAAAACAAATATATTTTTTTGACTATTATAAAATTAAAAACAGTCAATTATTTTGTTTAATTTTAAATAAATTACAATTCTTTTATTTTATTTAAGCCAATTACAATAATAATAATAATAGTAATAATAATAATAATAATAATAATAATAATAATGATGATGATGATGATAATAATGATAATAATAAATACTTAATCTAGTTGCTAATTTCAAAACACTTGATTCAAATGTTTTTTCTTCTTATAATTCAGATAATTAATTATCTAATATTTGATTTAGTTGTTTATTATTTTACATTGCTGTACTTATTGTTCATAATTATCTAAACAAAAAAATAATATTCACAATAAAAAATAAGGTTTAGCGCTTTTACAATGTAATGAAGATATGTACTGGTTGTAGAAATAAGTGCAATTTACTAAATACGAGAAAAACATTTGATTCAATTAATTTGTACAGTGCTTATTACAATCTAACAACAACATCAATAATAATAATAATAATAATAATAATAATAATAATAATAATAATAATAATAATAATAATAATAATAATCATAATCATAATAACATTAACAATAATAGTAGCAATAATAATAATAATATAATATTAATAATACTAATAATAACAATAATAATGGGTAACAACAATAATGATTTATTACTTTAAAAAATGCATGTCATTGTTTTAATTTTCTTAATGTCTATTTTGTGAAAAGTGTTTCTTGTAAAACATTTAAAAATACGAATCACATGATAACAAATTTTTCTCTTTTATTCAATAATAAAATTAATAATCATAACAATTGACAAATTTCTACGACAATATTTAAAGTTTTGAAGTCACAGTGTCCTTTCTAATAACCAGACTCAATATGTCCATTAACAAAAATTGACAGTAAACATAATAACTAATCGATAAATAAAATATTTTAAAATGTTATACTTTTTATGTAAAATTCAATATGGCTGCTATTTTGTTAAAACGTCAAAATGAGCGGTTTTTAATAAAAATTATATATATATATATATATATATATATATATAAATGGTGTAATTGTTATTGAACGTTAATTGTGTTAGGATGCGTTTACAAAATTTTTCAACTATTATTTTTATAAAAATTTTGGAACTGGGTAACATATACATAAACTTAACACTGTTTTTAAATTATAATTGTTCAATGTTTATTATTCAATGTTATTAACACTTGAATTTGGCAATCTTGATAAAATCCCCGTACACTAATAATAAAAACGACGCACTGCAATATTTAACATAATATACTCCACTTTAGACCGTTCGTTTGTTTAAAATATGGCCAAGAGGTAAAAGTAGTATACAACCCTCACAACAATTACTGCAAAAAGTGATTATTAAACTAAAACCTCTCTAGCAACTACATAGCATACAAGAGAAACGTCACTTTATTTATAAAATATACAATACTATATAATAATTGAAAAAAAACTATAATTATGTATACATATATATTGTAAGTAAAAAAAATTGTATAAAATATCAACGGGTGCAAAATCGGAAATGGAGTAAAATGATTAACATGATTTATAACGTCAACTATTAATAAAAATACAGATTACATGCAATTTTTTCAGTTACCAAATGATTAAGGACATTACAAAGTTTAAAAAATTTAATAATCTATGTGATCGCCTTTCTTTTGAACAACTTGATCCAAGGCGTTTTGGAATGCTGTCGATGAGAGTGTTGATATATTCTTGTTTTATCTCATATTGAACAACAAACCAAATGCGTTCACACAAATCCTCAGTTTCGGTATGCTTATTGATATTGCGCTTTTAACATACTGAAAATTTTTTAATAACATTGATATCCGGGCTGTTAGGTGACAATTGAGTGAAAGATAGCTTTTTTGATTTTAGCCCCTCTACTGTCTAAATGTAAATATAAAGCAAATATAGTAAACTTAGATAAATATGACGTTACCGTTTTGGACGTATGACATGGAGCATTGTCCTGAAAAACAGTAGTAACCCCGTGTAAGTGTGTTGCATTTCATAATGAAAAACATCCTTTATAACTGAAATAAATTTTTCACTATTTAAGGTATCAGATATAATTCTCCATTTGATAGGTTAATTATACTTAATACCAAACCAACACATTACTTGTCGAGGGTAGGCTTTCTTTCTAACAACTGGGAGTGAATATTTTTGAAAACTCGTCCCACACAACACTTTGTTTTTAAAGCCAAATGGTTCATCCCGAATCATTGTTTCATCAGCAAAGTATACGGAACGCCAATAACATAAGTGTCGTTCACTCCATAGTTTACAAAAGGCTAATCTGTCATCCTTTTTGTTTTTTTGGTAATAAATGGCTTAATCTTCGGTGATTGTAGAGTTAAACCGGATTC
The DNA here is from genome assembly GCA_025895645.1 of Cardicola forsteri. Classification (NCBI taxonomy): domain Eukaryota; kingdom Metazoa; phylum Platyhelminthes; class Trematoda; order Strigeidida; family Aporocotylidae; genus Cardicola; species Cardicola forsteri. Next base: position 302,215 of record JAKXYG010000972.1, on the reverse strand, counting down.
AATTGCTCTGTTTCTTATTGTAGAATAAGTGAAATTGTTTAAACTATTTTTTTTGGTTTCTGAAATAAGTTTATTATAAATTTTTTTAACTCTATAATAATAATTTTTTGGTCATCCGTACTTGTTGTTACACGTTTTTCTTCCAACATTATCATAATTTCGTGGTTTTTGACCGTTGATAATCCAATAAATTGTTGAAAAGTTAACTCTATATAAATCTACTAATCTTTTCGGTGAAAATCCTTTATTTTTTAATTCTTTAATAACACGGTATTCATTTTCAGTAAGATGAAAACATTTTTTATCACTATTCTCCATTTCAAAAACAATGCAATCAGAAAGCAGAATTAGCGGGTGAGCGGAATTTCAAGGTTAAACGTAAATAATAAATTATTAGATTTATTTTAAAATTAAGAAAAAACTTTTTTTTAAATTTTTATTTATATAGATTAGAATAATTAAATGTTTATTTTGATACTTATTATGACATCACAATCAGAGCAGATTTGAATGTACGTTAACATCAATTTTAGGAATTAGTTATTGTTCATTTTTAATGAAATTAGGCACACAAAATAATAACAGACTAATTATTATAAAAATTGTGTAATTTTAACTTATTATCCACGTTAATATAGAAGTAGCTTTTAAAATATGCTATTTTGGCCGACTTAGCCTTTTTAAATAAATATTTCTAAGTATATATAAAGGATCTATGAAGCACTAGACATTATTTTTAATTCCCGATATTTGTTTTTACGAAAAAACAATTGGACATAACAAATTAATTTAGATTTAATGCCTTTGTAATTTTTTGCGTTAATTTTTGAAATGGGTGTAATGTTAATAACAAAATTAAGCATTAAAACTAAATAAATAAAAAAACTATAATATTCAGAGTCCTTAATAGAAATTATTATTACACAAAACAATATTGTTGCCTTATATTGGTTAGTCTACAAGAGCTTTTAAACGCTAGTGTAAAAGTAATCACCAGAAAGTGACAAGATTAATCTGTTATTTTAAGTTGTATTTTGACTGGAAAAATTAAAATTAAACACAGGGATTGTTTTATAAAACATTATTTTGCAGTAAATGGGAAGCCAAATAAGGATTTATATTTCGTACTGGTGTAAAATGTTAAACTCCGTTTAGAAACTCAATTAAATTCTTACTTTGGTACAATGAACACAAATATTATTACAAACGGCACAGACATATATATATGTATATATATACGTCGGGTGGTATAGTGGTACAGCGCTCGACTTAGACCTTAGTGAGCATGGGTTCGAATTTTATCACCGGTACTCAATGCAGGTCCACGTCGGTTTGGTTATAATGTTCACTGCTGAGAGGTGTTTCCTGTAAAACATTTAATGTAGTATATATATATATATATATATATATATATGTATATATATGTATATATAAACAATTTCTGTATTATAATTTTGTACTACAAGGAGTAGGTGTTATGTTCTGTTGCCAGTACCAGCTTTAGACCTCAATTTAGGTACACTCCATGAACAGTTACAAAAAATATTACTTGTAACACGTTTTAATGTTAAACGGGTTTAAAAAAATCAATTTATTATTTAATTTATAACTAAAATTACGCTTGAATAAAATATTTTTTTACATTTTATTAATTATTATTTTAATTAATTATATATTAACAATTTCTTTAAATTATCTGTCAGAAAAAGAAAAAAAATTAAAAAAAATTAGAAAATATATAATTGATAGATTTGGACATAATTTTAATTTTTATCAAAATAAGAAATCAGTTAATTGACATTTTTTCACTATTATTAATATTTTTATGTTAGATTTATAAATTCAAAAAATTTTTTTTTTTATTTTAACAAATTTTATGTAAAATGAAGTTTATCACATTTAATACAAGCGGATATTCATTAGTTTTGAATATTTTAATAACCGATTTATAAGATTGTCAAAGTTTCATTTTAAGTTAAATTAAAAATGCCATTTTATAGTTAATTATTTGCCAGTTTTATGATAACAGAAAACATTTTTAAAGTAGAACTTTAGCGCACTTTTAAACACAATGGTTAATATTAGAATTCAAATTTTAATTTATTTTAACTGAGTTAAGAGTTTGAACACTTAATCGTTGTACCATTAGAGCACAATTATCAACAGATAAACATCAACATTTCTACTTTTAGCAATTGCATATTTAATGAAATCAAACAAAATTTTGCATTGCGTAATAACATGTTTTGTGTATACCTGTTTAAATATTTTATTCAAATTGTTATAAAATTGTTATAATCCGTCTTTTTGTCATTAAATAAAAATTAAAAAAAAGTTAATGTGCGATATTAAAAACATTTTTTCCCATTATTTACAATTTCTTAAATTACTTTGCGTTTTAAAAAACAAATGATTACGATTTTAAAAAATAAACATCTATGTTTATTTATTATAATTAAAAATTATAAAATGTTTATAAAATCAATAGTTTTAAATTTTAAAAAACATTCAAGTGCTGCAAAATATTTGTTTATTTTTTTTCTTATTTTTTACGTAATAAACTTTGCAAATTTTTACAATAACTGTAAATTAATAAAACATTAATTATTTTTGATGCTATTGAAATCATTCATAATAAGGTCAATTGTATTCAATTTAAAATTTTTTTTTTAGCAAATTCTTAATTTTCTAATACATTTTGATTAATTAATTTTCCTGTTGTTTCTTGGGCAATATTGGTTACTAAGAATTTTAACCCTCTTTTTTCCTAACATGGATAGACAGAATATTTTAAATGTCTATAATGTAAACTATTTTTATATTTATGCTCATTTGTGCTAAATATACATTTCTAAAAGTAGAAATTGTAATAAAATATCTTATGACAGAAAAAAATCCTATTCCACATTAAAGAACAGATTGCACTGATATATATTATTATATATTATATAAAACCCTTTTGCTTTAAAAATAAACATGGGGCATCAAGATAAAAATTATAGCAAAACAACAACAACAATACCAAAGTCTCGTTGGCATTGAAGAATCCGCAGATCAAAGATTGAGCTTTTTTTCGGCTTTCTGTTATCTATGTAACTTTGTTATCCAGATACGTGCAATCACTTCTTTGCCGTTGTTTGCCGGAATGGCGTCCTCTTGATTGTTTTTGTAGCAGTATAATTTTTTACAGAGGTCAGGTTGCTAACCTTGAGCGCTTAAACCCTCTACCTAGTTTGAATTAGAAATAATTCAATCTAGCCAGTCCCAAGCCTGATTGCACTTAAGTAAAGTTTTAATTTTAATATTTTTATGGATTTAAATTATAGTTATAAATATAAAAATCATAAAATTAATTACAGAACAGAAAAAAGAACAATAGTTTGTGTACACAATTTTACTTTAGTTAGTGTCTATTCATATTTTTGAAGATTTTTAACTGGAAATTTAAACAACAAGTAATCCTATAGTTTTTAGTGATTACTTTTGTTTTACAATGTAATTTTATAGCTTTATTTTTCCATGTTCATTACTTTCAAAAAGTGCTTAAAGCCGATTAAGTAAGCGATCATTTTATGTTTATTTTGGCAATGTAAAATTATACAAACAATATATTTAATGCAATCAAACAAAAGTTTGCATTGCATAGCAATGTGTTTTGTCTATACCTGTTTAAATATTTTATTCAAATTGATATAAAATTATTATAACCCGTGTTCTTTGTCCTTAATTAAAAATTTTAATAAAAAAGTTAATTTTTGATATTAATAACATTTTTTCCATTATTTACAATTCCTTAAATTACCTGGCGTTTTAAAAAACAATTGATTACGATTTTAAAAAATTGTAACAAAAAATAAATAAGTACGCTTTTTATTATAATTAAAAATTAAAATTTTTTTTATAAAATCAATAGTTTTAAATTTTATTTTAAAATGCAATTTTATAGCTTTATTTTTCTATGTTTCTTGAACATCAATATTTTTTCTTTGTGAGATGATGACTTTCAAAAGGCGCTTACAGCCGAATAAGTAAGCGATCATTTTATGTTTATTTTGGCAATGCAAAATTATACGAATATTATCTTTAAGGAACAAAAAATTATCGTTAAAAATGTTTTTTAAAGTTACACCATTGCACTTTAATATTGAGAACGATTAAAATTGTAAAAATTGCAAACTTTTTATGCTGCTCCATATCCGTTTAATAACAAAACTAAACCAAAGAAAGAAATTAATTAAACATTTTAACTGTGCTGTTTTAAGTGTTAAATTGTATCCACATTAATAATGTTTAACTAAAAAAAATTAAACTTTCTTAAAATTTAGAAAAAAAACAGACAGTATTTAAAACCTAAGTTTTACTATTTTCTAATTTTTTTCCCTTTTAAATTCAAGTCTGTTGTTGACAGTGGATGGGTATTAAAATGTATCAAAATTAATATGAATTTTGTAAAAAAAACTATATTAATATTTTGAAAGAATTACAGAAACACAGCTTACAAAATTGTACTTAGTTGTAAACTAATAACGATTGGAGACTAAAAATTGAAATTGCTTAGTTGTTACCCCATATGTTGATAGAGGAAAAAAGGTATTTTAAAACCGTTAATTATTTCCTTATTATTATACTAAAATTTTAGCATGCAATATTGACACAATAACGTGATCATATTTAAAAAAAAATAAAGTAAATAAATTGTAAATTTTGTTTTATTATTATTATTATTATTATTATTACCATTATTTAATTAATTAAAAGCAGTAGTAAAAAAATACATTAAAAAATTTATTCTCAAAACCTACATTACAGTACATAAAGCTTTACAAAGGCATAGCTTAAATGTTTTAACAAATAATACTGTGTTTCTAACCTTTTATTTAGATAATAATAAACGTTTTAGATTGATATATTAATGAGCACTTGTATCAAAACTGCACAGACAACGGCATATTAAAATATTTTGAGTTTGCAACTAAGTGTGAGTACACAAACAATAACCTAATGTACCCGATTATTATTAAATGTAGTCATTATTAAAATTTATGACTACAGATTTTGTGTTTTCTTTAAGACAAATAAATTAACTAGTTTACGTCAGTGTAATATTTTATTGGTACAATTTAAAAAATAGTGTTTTACAACTATTCCCAAGAATGTTTGACTTGATTACATTTTAAATAGTGATACTGTTAAAACAAACTGATTTTTATATACTACATAAATAACGTTATTAAAATCATACAAGCATAATTAGTTAGTTAAGTTCTAGTTTCTATGACTTGGAAAACCATTAATAACTGCTTAAAAGTAAAACATTAGATAATTAATCATACAAAGCTAATAATAATAATAATAATAATAATAATAATAATAATAATAATAATAATAATAATAATAATAATAATAATAATAATAATAATAATAATAATAATAATAATTTATACTCTCATTAAATAGAAATGTAAAATAATTTTTATTTTATATTAAAATATAATTAATTATAAATTTCTGTCGGTAAAAGATCAATTAACAACTATATATATATATATATTTTCCTTGATTTATTTTTACAATTTAATAGACATATTGACAGATGCATCAGATATAGGTTTAAATAAAACATTCTTTTTTTGTTCAACAATTTCATATTAAAATTTTGCTAAGCGTTTTAAAGTAAAAATAAACTTGCAATGTGTATTTTTGTAATACAAATTTAAACACAATAATCTTTTTAAAATAATAAAAATGTTTGAAGCTATTTTTAAAATGTACTATCAATATATTTTATGTTTTGTAGCTGTTCTCAAGTGTCTGTATTGACATTGGAAAAATATGGTTAAATTGCCGAAATTGAACTATTTATTTATTTAATTTTATTTGTACTACTTTAAATGTTTTACAAAAAACATTTTGTCGAAGTGAGCATTTTAACAACGCCAAACGTCGGCCCCTATTTAGCGCCGGTGGTGAAGATCGAGCTCATGCCCACTCAGGTTTGAATCGAACACTGGGACGCTAAACCAACTTGATACTCAAAACTACAATATTTCCAGACTATTAAGTGGCAAACAGTAATTTACAAGTTGTATTTTGATCTACAAGAAGACACTGTATAAATTGTAAAAAAAATTAATTATTTCTTGTCTGTTATTTTAATAAAAATAAAAACGATAAACTAAATAAAACTTATTTTATTTCGACTTTTCTGTGTTTACAAATGTAGTTTTGAATGAAATTGTACTGTAGTTAACTGACAACTTGCAGTAACTTTGTAGCTTGTTTGATTTATAGAAATTTGTTAAGAACAATTTAACTATCTAGTTTGTAACATTTTTTATTATACGTTAACGCTCTCCGATTAATAGAGCCTGCCGTACTCTTTAAATATGCAGATGACATGGCTTTATGTAAAGCTATCTTCTCTTCCCAAAAAATCTGCATTTGTTGGAAACAATTGCCAAATTAGTAGATTGGTCAACAAATCATCGCCTAAAATTAAATTCTAAAAAGTATATAGTAATTAATTTTAACTCATACAAACCTTCAACACAATTAATTCAACTTCATCCAAAAGTAGAGATTGATACTATTAATAGTTTTAAATATCTTCGTGTTTTAGACGATTGACTATACGGATAAAGAATTGACTACGTACAGCGAATTGAATCAAAACAACTTATACTTCAAAAGTTTGATTCGTCCACCTTACTGAATAGAAAGAAGACGAACAAAATAGAAGTGTTTATTGTTTGTCACAATAAGTCACGTATACAAAACAAAAGTGAAGCTACAGGAAGCTTCTAGAATATTCGTTACATTAAAACAACAAAAAATATATACAACAATAATAACAATAACACTAATAATAAAATTGATTGTTATAATAATAAAAATTATAAAAAATAGTTTTTAATTATTTTCTTTGATAACAAAACAAGTCCGCTACAGTGTTTTACTAAACAGCAAACTTTCTCAATCTGATAATTAATTACAAATAATAATAATAATAATAATAATAATAATAATAATAATAATAATAATAATAATAATAATAATAATAATAATAATAATAACAATAGTAAAAATAATTTAAACGTCATTGATTATTATTATAATTGTAGAGTTTTCCTTTAAATAAACGAGCATTACATTCTTGTGATATGAGATTTGCATTTACTTCTTTGTTTAAATATTGTTATTTAAATAATTATATTGACTTGATAATGTTGTAGGGTGACTGAATAAATACTCGTTTATGTTTTCCAATAATCCATGTGGGTAAATAACCACAGGTTAAGTATTGCCAGTTAACAAGTATTGAATTCGATTATCATACAACGTCCACGCACTTGATAAAAAATATTTTAAGCTTAATAACAAGAGGTAATGTTCAAAGGTTTATTAAATTGTAGTTCAAAAAAATAATTTTGTTAGTTATTTTGTAATTTAGTATTTGTTATCTTAAAATTAATAAACATTATACATTAATCAATCAATTTAAAACTTTTATAAATAATTTAACAATTTTAATAACTTTAATTGGGAAACCTTTTTTTGAAAACCATATCTAATAATATAAACACTTCCATGTACTATTCAAATAAACTTTGAGAAAGGTTCAAAATTGTTTTTTTGTTAAAACAACGTTGATAAAAACGGAATAGTTAACATTAAGGTTGAAGATAAACTTTAAGGAGTAAAAACAGTTTTTTGAGAATCTAAACTGTATTATTATGTTTGCTAATTTGAATGTTTTACGGGAAACATCTTTTAGCAGTAGACATTTAGCATAGCCGAACGTGGGCCCGCATTTAAGTGCCGGTAATGGGATTCGAACCTATTCCTACCCAGGTCTTAATCCATGTCTGTACCGCTAAACCATCCTGGCATGTATGTTTGTATGCATATGCTAAATGTAATTTTTATCAATGTATTAGAGCTTGTGCTAATAAATAAATAAAATATATTTTTCTAAATTCTTAAAACTTTTGCAAAAATGATTTTTAGTTATTCCTATTTTCTGATTAAACACAATAAAAACTATCATTAAAGTATCATACACTTATAAATATAAATATGCATTATTACTATTATTATTACTATTATTAATATTAATATTGTAGTTATTATAACAGGTTATGTGACATTTATAATTTTGAATGTATAATTAAATTCTATTACTAAAATAATTCTCTTAACATGCACACAAAATCTGGCGCCCTAAGATAAACACAAAATGTACTTTGTGTTGGCAGTATTGTTTGAATAGTTATAAACAAACAAATAAATGACATGGAATTTTGTTTTTAAATGTCACATAAATTTAAATGTAAAATGACTTTTTCTATTTAACCCAAGTTATAGATATTTTTAAAAATAAAAATACAGAAAGACGAAAACTGTGAGCTGAATCCATTTCATATATTTTCGTCAGTCACAAACATGAAAAATTTTAGTATGTATATATATAGGTGTTGGCAACACATTTTCGCTCACAAAAATATACACAAAGTAATGTGGGTTTCTCCCGACGGAAATTGACAATGAGATTGAATACATTTGTATTAGCACAAAATGGCGATCTTTTTTGCAAAGTGTACGCGCATATTGTGGTGCAGATGTTGGTTTTGATCACAATCTTGTTGTTGGAAAATTTTGTTTAAAAAAAAAAGAATAGTTACCACAAACATATTACTTTTATTTTTGTCTGAGAAACTTAAACATCTCAATATCTCAAACCAATTTTACGATTTCTTAAAAAATACATTTCAAAATCTAAAAAAAGTAGAAAAATCTGATGATCAAAACAATTACAGACAGTGCAACAAATGTGCATGGTAGAAAATGTGGCTTTACAAAGAAACAATGGATTTTATCAGTCTCTTAGAATCTAATTGATCTCAAAAAGAAAAGAAAATTAAAAAAAACAATTTAGCAATCCTGTTATCTGGAAAATATTTGATAATAAGTATATAACTTAAATAAATAGGTAAAAAAACGCTGCCGCAAAGACAAGAATAATTGGTTAGAAAGCAGATGCAAAAAAGCAACTAAGGCAGCAGCAAAAAATGATTCCAAGACTCTGTATAACATTGTGAAACAATTGTCGGGAGGTAGAATGAATACTGATATTCCAATCAAAGGAAAGATGGTCTTTTACTTCTAACAGATGATGCGCAATCATCATGATCTCAAATACTATCATAGATTTTAATAATAATAAAAATATGGATGCGATTTAAAATCCGGAAATATGTATTGATGACATTTCTGTAATTAAAGTGATTCATGCAATTCAAAGGTTAAAAAACAATAAAGCAGGAGGACTTGACGAAGTAACTGCAGCGATTGAACAAATACCCACCCTCCGTAACATTATTAAATAAAGTCAAGAATTTCAGCAGTCACTTACAATCAATTTTATTGATTTTATGAATGTTTTTGACAGTGTTTATCAAAAATTGTTGTGGAAAATCGTTTAATTTTACGGAATACCGTTAAAATATGAGAATTGTTGTGTTCGAACAAAAAGTAGTCATACTGCTCTATTTAAAATTGTTACTGGAGTAAGTCAAGGATGTATTTTCTCACCGTATTCGTTTTTTCTGATAATTGATTTCATTTTATAAATAATTTATTTTATGGTATCAAATGGAACCATGGCAGAATAACAGATATAGATTTTGTGTTTGATATTGGTCTACTTAGTAAAATTCCAGAAACGATGCAAAATATGACAACACGTCTCAGTGATATCAGTTCTCGTATTGGCTTACGGATTAATTATTTAAAAACAAAAGTGTTGTGCACTAAGTCAAACAATGATTTGCCAATCAAAATTAGTGGACAAAATATTAGTAATGTTAATTCCTTTACATATCTGGGAAACATGGTAAAGATGATAAAACCGAAATTGATGTTAAAGCCAGACTTGGAAAGGCAATTTCAGTTTTTCATAGATTCAAATCAATATGGTCGTATTCTTCCATCCGCTTGAAGACAAAACTTTGTTTGTAAGTATAAATAATCATTTTTACAACAATATATGGGAGTGAAACGTAGAAGTAAATAGATACGATTGATAATATGGTGAATGTTTTTTTATCACCGGTATCTTAGAACTATGTTAAAGATTACCTAGCAAGATCGCATTTCAAATGATGAGATTATGAGTAGAACTAGCTCTCGTTCACTACATGACATTATTATAATTAGACGAAGAAAATTACTTGGTCAAATTCTACGTTTACCGCCCAAAAGACCAACAGGAACGGTATTGGAATAGACAATTGTAAATAGTAAAAGAAAAATTGGGGTAGACCACAGAAAACTTGACTAAAAACAATTTGGGAAGATTTAATTGAAATGAATGTTTCATGGGGCGATTAAGCAAACCGTTTGGCACAATGTTCAAATACATGGAAACATTTTGTTGTTTCATGTTCTTTTTGAATTATGGGACTTTGTTGTTGTTGCTTTGCTCTAAATGTTATCTTATATATATATATATATATATATATATATATATATATATATATATATATATATATATATATATACTAAAATATTGTGTTTGTGACTGATGAAAATATACGGAATAAATTCACTTGAAAATTTACATCTTCTATTATTTTTATTTGGAATTTTAAAGGGAACCCAGTGCTTTAAATATACTTGTACCAGATTTATAAACTAAACAATAGTGGAAATTTTAAATGTAATTTTATCCCATTTATTGATTTTGTGCAATAATAAAAGCTTTTTTAGTGGTTTCCATTTTTGACATTTTTGTAGTGAACAATTAATTAATTAAATTTACAAATAGACTTTTTAAATTTTTATACCAACAATAAGTTGCAATTGGTTAAAATTGTTTCAATTACCCAAAAATATGTCAAATTAAAGGTTAACATTTTCTGGAAGTTAATTAAAACTATTATAGGCAACATACTATTTTGAATAACGTCATGTATTTATTATTTTTTTAAATCACAAGACATTTAAAATTCTTGCATAAATGTTTAAAGTATGTTATCTTTTATTCCCTTGCTCTATACAAGCACAAACATAAATGTTTTAAAAACAAATTTAGTTGAAAAAAAAGGTTTGTAATTTTCCAAAAAAACTAGTTGTATGCAGATTTTATTAAAAAATATTTAAACGCGCTGCGTTGTGTCAAATTGTACAATAACTAAATTGAAATTTTAATAAGTAGTAAAATAAATAGTGTTTGCTTTTAATAATAAAATTTACACATGGTCAATCTGAATCTTACTTATCAAAGGAATTTTAAAAATTATTTAAAATAACAAACAGAAGAAATCATGCTTGTTTTGTAGAAGTCACATTACATAATCAAGCACTGCTTGTGTTTTAATACATTGTTGACTGCTCTTGCAGCCATGGGCTTTTGGGCTTGTTCACTATGCACCAAGCTTTTAATCAATTCTTTGAAAACTTGCATAATGTGCCAGTTGTACTTGGTCGAGCATTCCACTAAAGTTGCACGCTTCCATTGTTTCTTAATCAACAAGGTCACTTCTCGTCTCAAGGTCAAATTTGAATTCAAACGTTCCCAGTCCAATCTTGAAGATTGCGTTTTCATTATCTGACAGGCTTCAAGCTGAAAATTTAACAAATCAATCTTGTTGGCAACAACGATGAGCGGAATGTCTGTACCGCGATGTTTAATAATTTCACTGCGCAACCGTTTTACAAATTCGAATGAAGATTCCGAAGTTATGTCGAATAGGAGAATGTAGGCCGAGGCATTGCGCAAACACCAACCGCGATAATGTTCCCATTCTTCTAGCGCGTTGGCGGGAAATTTCGGATTGGTTAGCGTGGGACAGTCGATTAGACGGAAGTGATACAGGCGGTCGTTTGTAGCTATGACTTGATCGTAATAAATTGGATTATTTTTCGTTTTTTTATAAAACTGTCGCAATTGGCTATGGATAAATTGTTGGATTAGGGTAGATTTGCCCGACTGGGAACTGCCTAAAATGGGTACACGAATTATATTGGGCTTAACATAACTGGAATTGTACAAATCTACGTGAATTTGATCGTCAAGAGGCGATTTTTTTGAACTGTCAATAACAGGCGTTGAAAGTGTGAGGTTTGGATTGGAACAACTATAAATATTAGCTAATGTTGTGGTATTTGATATGGAGTAATTGTCATTTATACTTGTCGATGTGGGCTGTGTCATTATTAATTTTAAGTCTTTTGACTGAGCTAGGTTGTCCTGACTAACGTTTAACGTAATTTGAGCATTTTCATTCAGAGATTTGGGGGATATGTCTAGTTGGTTTGTTGTATTAAAATTTAAATAATTTGATTTGTAATTGTTGGACAATTTTTCTTTATCTAATGTCGTATTTGGCACGTGTTTATTCTTTTCCAGTTGTTCTGATTTAAATTTAATACTTTTTTTCTTTTTCTTTTCATTAACCATCTCGAAGTTTTGATTATTTGTTTCCGTTTTTGTCCGATGCTTTGACATGTGTGTTTGCGATGATGTTGACAAGTGTACACTGTCCCAAATCTTACTTCCATTCGCACGTAATTCCGTCAATTTAAATCAATTTTTTTTGTAAACAATGATAAATTCTTTATGTTCCAATATTTTCTCTACAACAAAACACAAATAATAAATTTGACAGGTGCAAGATTGAACACTATTAAAAATGGATTATCAACAAATTCATCCAAAGAATGTAATATTTTTGTAAATAAAATATTTTAAATGTTTTATGTTTTTGTCTTGTGTGTAAATTGCATTTGATTTAATCGGGTTTTGGATGCTTATTATGTACTAATTGTTTTTTCGCCTCCAATTGGTTGATTAAATATTTTGGAAAAATACTTTTCGACCAATCACAACCTTGTTCTATTTAAACTGTTTGACAGATGATCAATTTTGAAAAAACGTTTTTGAAACTTTACACTTGATAATTTATTTGTATAAAACGCATGTGTATTTTGACTAAAATAATGTTTACTGTTGACATTGTTGAGTATTATAAACAACTAGAATAAAATTGACAATTCTAATTATATTATTATGTTTATTTATAAATAACATAAAAAAATATTTTTGCTATATTGTTGTAATTAATTTTTTTTATTTTATCAACTGATTGGTACACTTATTATATTTTTTATTTATGTTTAAAGACAAATTATGTATTAAGAATAATATGCCAAGCTAATAATTTAAAATAATAAAATTATTTAATTTTAAAAAACGTTTCAAATGTGCGATTTTTAAATTTTGATTTTTGAATGGTATTATATTTTCCAACTATGTACGTGACTTTAATTAATTCCAGCTAACCTTCTTTGCTACAATTTTTCTTAATATATATATATATATGTACATATAAACCATAGCAACAAGATTATTGTACGTGATAAAATTTATTACTTATGTATTTGTTTAATTCAGTTATTAAAAAAAAAAATTTAAGCCGGCTATCCTATCGTTCGTCACTCATATCTCAATTATCCTCAATTATCCACTTGAAAACCGATCTTGGTCATTTTTTGGACTTGAAAAGTAGAATTCAATAATTGTACTAGTATCATACAGTGGACAAAAGTAAGTTTCTTATACAACTGTATTGTTCAAATATCTATCAAGCCTAGTAATCTTTTGAATTTTTCTAGGACCTAAGTGGCATATTCATTCACATATAAATTCATAAAAAACTAATTTTGTCTTTTAATTCTCGTTTTAACATCCGTTTCGCCTTTTCTGTCTTTACCAATAATACTTATCAGATATATCAAAAAAAAGTTACATAATATTGTGTCAACTATTAATAACAAGCAAACCATACTTTTGTTTCGTGTACACAATACTTTTGTTTTTATACAGTTAATGCGTTAACCCACTGGTGTTGTTATATTTTGCATCATTTCATTAACCGAGTAATATCCAAATTGATTACCAGCGGAAGCGTAAAAGTGTAACAAAATACATTTTTTATTGACTCTTGTGACAATTTTAAACATTACCGTATAACCACTTTCTATTTGATATATCGAATTTACAATATTTACATATTTTAACGGTATATAGTACATTTTAACAATCTTATACCTGTATTATCGATTAAAGCTGTTAAATTTTTTTGTAAAATAAAAAAACATTAACTGTTAGTAACTTTTTGTTGCTTAATACAACTTCTTCCTCCTTAAAAACCCGCTGGTTGTTTTTCAGTAATGCTTGTTCACCGCATTACTTGATTGATTAAAAATTATTATGTGAAATATTTTGTCAGAAACAGACAATATAGTTATTGAGCTCCTGAGTGCCGGGATGGTCTAGACAGCGTTCAACTTGGACGTTGGTGAGCATGGGTTTGAATCCCACTACTGGCACACAATATGAGCCCACGTTCAGTTCCGCTAAAATGTCTACTGCTAAAAAACTTTTCTCGTAAAACAGTCAATATATATATTTTTTTCAAATGGTTTAAACTTTTTTTCTTAGGCATAGTAACGATAACTCCTTGTTTCCAATTATTTAAAACTTGTTTATTACGTTATATAATGTTTAAAAATGTGCAAGATTGCATGCTATTACGTCACTTTTGTGCTTGAGCATCTCTGTAGTCACTTCGTCGAGTCTTCCTGCTTTATTATTTTTTAACATTTGAATAGCATGGATTACTTCAGTTATCAATACATATTTCCAGCTTCTGTATTATATTTATATCTTTATTTTTATCCAAATTTTTTAAGTGTACATTGTATAGGTTAGTTAAGTATCCCTTTAAATTTTTTCATTTATTTGGATAATTTTATATTAGTTTTTAGAGGTAGACTGATAGTTGTTACACAATTTCATATGGCGACTTGGAATTATTTTTGCTGTCGTTACATCTATTTCTCTACATTTGTCTTCTAATCAGTTATTTTACAATGATTGTTTAGTGATAACAACCTACAATTATTATTATTATTATTATTATTATTATTATTATTACAATCTCACTAGAAATACATTCAGTGTAAAGTACAATTTAACCATCAATAAAATAAATAAATAGCAGTAAAATTTTAGAAAGGTAGTAGTACAAATAATAAGAACAAAATGAAATAGAATGTCGTATGTTAATGAATACAAGTATAGTCAATATCATTTATGCTAATGGCATACTTATATTGTAAAGCTTTTAATCAATATTCACAATTCTATCTTTGTTTAATTTTTCTATTAAAATTCTCAATCAACTTTTTGATATTCTTTTCGGAACAACAAATTTTGTAATTGATTGTAAAAAGTATTTTTTAGTTTCTATTGGAGTGGACCTAGTATACATCAGTAGGCACAACCGCTATTTGTACAAATCTGATGCGAATCTTACCGACATAATACTGTCGGTAATGGGTTTCAATCCATTGTTAGCTTAAGCAGCATTTTAATTCATTATAGTACCAACTTTATGAATATAATGTATATTATATGCAAAATACAGAATTTTTATTTATTTATATTTTTAGTTTTTACTACTTTAAATATGCCTTTCACCAGTAAATAATTTAGTTAAACCAAATAAATGTGAGCTCGCATTTAATGTCTGTGATAGGGATTTAATATATGAGCCCAGTCAGGTTTAAGTTGAGAGCTATACACCACATTTCAACTCGGTTGAGCACTCATTTGGTGCTAATTCTTCCAAAAACATATTAATTTGTAATGTGTCATTTCCCCCATAACTTGTTCTAATTGTCTATCTCAAAAAGTTGTGCACACAAATATTTGGCATGGGAAATTTTGCATATTGACCAATGACAATCCTTTAAGTTTTTGTTCACTTCGGTCGTTGAGAGTCGTACTATTACTTTTTCCGTTGTTCATAGCAATGCGTTCCCTCTTGTTGTTTTGGTAGTAAAATGATTTCTTATGTTGCAAAGACAAAGTTGCTAACCCTGTGAATAAACTCTTCTTTCTTCCAACCAGATATGGAACCGGTTTTATATATGTGTGCGTTTAATTCTGCATTAAACCGATTTAAAATATTATATCTATTAAATAGTGGGTATATTTTACTCGTCGAATGCCCTAGTTACCGCAAATTGTTTTCCTTTATTTCGGTACAAAATCTGATAAATGTGTCCATTTCTGATCCTTTTAAACGACTCTTCAAATGGCTGCTGTGCATAAAATCATCATGACTACATACTTAATATATATTCATTTACTACTATTTTTTATTTACTAATATATATATATATATATATATATATATAACTCCGCCTAGTTTGAATTAAAAATAGTTCAATTTAGCTAGTCCCAAGCCTGGATAAAGAAGGAGGTTTTGAGCGCACAAGGTTAGCAACCTGGCCTCGGTAAATAATTTATATTGCTACGCAAACAATCAAAAGGACGCCATTCCGGCAAACAACGGCAAAGAAGTAATTACACGTATCTGGATGACAGAGTTACACAGATGACAGGGTTGAGTAAAAGCCGAAAGGAAGCTCAATGTTTGATTTGCAGAATATTTAATGCCAACGAGACCTTGTTGTTGTTGTTTTGCTGTAATTGTTGTCTTATTGCCTCATGCTTATTTTTAAAGCATAAGGGTTTTGTATAATATTATATATATATATATATATATATATATATATATATATATATATATATTTACAAATAACGTAGATAACTCAAAAACATTAGCCTAATAATTGACTTAAAACATATATTTCTACAAAATTAGGATTAAAAAACGGTACATTATATTTGGTAAAGCAATAAATCATGTTTCAGAGTGTGTGTAATTAAAATAAAATGTATAACTTTAGACAAATAATATGTTTTGCTTAATTTTTTATTCATAAATTTTGTTATTTTTACTATTTAATTATATATATATATATATATATATATATATATATATATATTCAAAATTTTATATATATATATATATATATATATATATATATATATATTCAAAATTTGGTTAAAAATAAGATTTTATAGATCTACATGAAAAGTGCATAAATAATTATGTAATTATACTAATTTCAAAATATTTTGTAAAGTGCAATTAATGTAAGAAAAACTATGGTTATTCCAAGTTATGTATGTAGTATGTGCTTTTTTGACAAATGTTGCCTAATGCCATTGATTTTCCTAAAACTTTATTTCTAAAAAACCCAATTTAAATGTAGTGTTTTATTACTACATATATATGTATATATATATTGCAGAAAAAATAGTTGTACTGCGTAAACAATATAACGTATTATGCGCTTTATTAAAATAATTTAACAATTTAAATTGTGATGTTTGCTAAAGAGGGTTTAGCTAAATAAATAATTTCTTAATTACTGAATATATATATATATTGGTCAAATTTACAAATTACAAATAAGTAACATTTTAAATATTTTCAAAATGCATTTTCAAAACAAAAACAAAAACAAATGTTTTTAAAAGTTTAAAATTGGTGTTTGTTCCATAAGTTTCAATTTTTACCCAACAATTGGCTTTGTTTTGTGTACATTTTTGTTGTTCAAACAAAATCGAAGAAGGAAAACAACACATGATTTTAAAAATAGTAGGGATGTGATACTTGCTTGTCAATTGGTTCTTTATAAAAAAAGCATTTTGTAAACTTTGAAATACAACAACAGACTAAAATATCAATCATTATGCTGTTAATAACAAAAATGCACTTTAGATAGAAAATGTGATTAGTCGATTACGATTTCTAATTGTACCTATTGAGTTAATCTGTAGGTTTTTAAAATTTTAAAATACATGTAGCTGATTCAGATTATTTAAAAATTTTTTTTGAACAATCTGTTAATTGCGTAACTTCATCATCTTACGTGTTCCCAATGAGGATGTATATATATTGACTTTAACACAATAATAAAATTTTGCACAATTTAGAAACGTATAAAATTAAAGAAATTTATTTAAATGTTTTTTTCCATTTATACTTAAAACACAGTTAATAAAATTGCAATGATCATATTATTTAATCTCTATCTAGTAAATAGCAAATGCTAACTTAACCGATTTCTAGTCTGTTTTTTGAGAAAAGAAGAAGGTTTTAATGCAGGATTAGCAACCTACAGTGTTTTTTAAAATATATTTATTGAAAAACAGAAAATGGACACTATACCGCAAAATTAGGGCAACTAGGTTAAATTATAATTCTCATCACGGAGTTAAACAAAATCTAAATAAAAGCACAATTTTCACCATATAACCAAACTTTAATACACAAACACATGGAACAATCCTGTTGTCCCATTCTTTTCTAAACAAAAACTCTTCGAACTAATAATAATAATAATAATAATAAGTATATCAGTAATAATAACAATATCAATAATAATAATAATTATTATTATTATTATGTCAATAATGATAATAATAATAATAATATCAATTATAAAAATTAATAATAATAATATTATTATTATTTTAACATAATAATATTATAATAATAACAATAAGTATATCAATAATAATAACAATATTAATAATAATAATTATTATTATTATATCAATAATGGTAATAATAATAATATCAATTATAAAAATTAATAATAGTAATATTATTATTATTATTATAACATAATATAATAACAATAATAATAAACTCTGGTTTATTTTTCTACTTGTTAAAAACGTCTATAGTAAAGCGTTGAAGTAATAAATGCAGAAAATGGAAACGCAGTATCGTCTGTTTTAAGGTGACTACTAAAAGATAAAGAAGACGCTTAGAATATTTCTCTTTTCTACAGTATCCTTTTTTAAATTCTTTAATTTTGATCTAATTATATATATATATATATATATACATATATAATAAAAGCTTTTTATGAATTAAAAATCTCATTTTTTAAGACACGCAATATAGTAAAGCATTTATAAATATATAAAATAGACTGCGTGACTGACAAAAAAAGAATATTATTAATTGTTTTACTAAATATACAGATTAGATAATTGCAACTATTTTCTTAAAAAAATTTGATTATTGAATATCGTTCAAAGCAATAAATTAGTTGCAACCTAGGATATATATATATATATATATATATATATATAATACAATAAATTGATAAATGCAAATATTCTATTTACATTTTTAACGTTTAGTTCTTTCTTTTGTGTAGTTGAATTTATTTTTATTTTACTTTATTTTTACTACTTTGAATGTTTTACGGGAAATATTTTTTAGCAGTGGACATTTGAGCGAAACCGAAGGTTCTGTCTCATTTAGTACCGATGGGGGAGATTGTACCCATGCCTATATATATATATATATGAACTAATTTGGATATTGTACAGCATAATGAAATAACTGTGTCTTATAATGACTCATTCAAAGTATAGTCATTTTGAATTTTTTTTCAACCACATGTTTCATTATTGACAGTATTTATATTCATTATCATACGACACTATTTCATTTTGTTCCCATTATTTGTACTACTATTTTTTTAAATTTTGTTGTTATTTATTTGTTTATTTGTTTTTATTAGTGGTGTAAATGTATTTTACGCTGAATGTATCTAGAGTGAGATATTAAAGCTTAATGTTATATATATATATATATGTATAAGTTTTTATAAATTAAAAACCTTATTTTCTGAGACACCCGATACATTATAGCTTTCACAAACGTAAAAAATAGTCTATGTGACAGACAAAAATAGAATATTATTAATTGTTTTATTAAATATACAAATTGGATTATTAAAACTTTTTGCCTTTCTCATAATTACAATTATTTTATTCAAACAAATTAACTATCTAATATTATTTCAAACTGTAGATTTCTCACAATCTAGGATTCTTTAATTAAGTGTAATGCAATTGGTTAATTGACCATAATTAGTTATAAAACGGTGTTCAAAATAAAGAATTTACGTCCTAAAATTAAAACATCTATTTTTGTAACAAAACCTATTGTAGCTAAAAAGGTAACGGTATATATATATATATACACGATGTTCTTTTGGAGATTCAAAATACATAAACTGAACTCTATATTATCAATCTATATATCAATTTTTACCCATTAATACAATTTACAAAGCTATTCTACAAATATTTAATGACTTAAAAATACAGATAAGCAATGTTGGTAACTGTACTTTAAAAGGTTTATTGTTTGTTTTCAATTAGTGTGCAAGCTATTGGAATACATCATTGTTATTTTTTAGAATGCTGTAGGTAATTTTCAAGCAACATTACTTTAAAAATTAGGTAATTTAATCAACAAATATTGGAAAATTTTATAATCAAAATATAATTTTATTAATAGTTGTTTTGTATTGAATCAACATATATAGGCAAATTTTTCTATCCCCTATCTTGTTAACATTTGGTAAGTTATTTACGTGTTTTCTTATAAAGTGCAAGATTGTATCAATCTTTATTTTCTCTAAATCATTCAACCATTTTTATTATTAAATATAGTTCAGTACACTAGTGGGAAAATTAACGGTTTATTATACCAATCAGTACAGCGCTATCTTTAATCAATTAAAATTGTTTAAGGTTAACAAAAAAAACAATAAACTTATCATGTTGCCTTAATCGTTAATTTTAATTAAAAATGTTTATATATATATATATATATAGATTAAAACAATTTTGGTGCTAATACATTTGTTTTAATAATATTAATTTTAACAAATTAAAAAACAATCAAGAAAAGTCTTAATTAATTATATTTATATTGCAATTTAGAAATTTGCAAAAAAGTAAACGTTTAGGCATCATTTATTCTTGTTCGAAATTAATAATCAAATTATTGTTGGCATAATTTTAATTTCTGGCGGTTAACCTATTTATTGATTCATTAATCTGATCATTTCTTATATAATTTATATAAACAGTTATCAGTGTTTTTGATCAGCTATTAATTTATTAAACAAATAAAGTGTGAATATTTTCAAGGTTATTATCCTACAGTAAGTAATTGGTTTTTCCATTTCAATATTGTGCTTGTTTGTAAAAAAAATTATTTACAACAAAATTTTTATTTTTTGTTGTTGTTGTTGAAAGAAATATTGACAAAAACGATAATTTTCAAGTTGTCAATACATTTTGTTTGTGTTTTATTAATTATGTTTCCTAAACATCATTATCTTTTTTGACATTTGACGTTAAAAAGTGACGATCTACTTGTTACAATATTTAATTTAATATAATTTTATACAACATCATATATATATATATATATATATATATGTATATATATATAATGCAGTTACAGTAGGCAACGTATGTCATTCTAATTAATTTTTTAAAATATTTTTGTTTGTAAAATAAATTAATGTATATTTTTAAAATAACAATTTTTTTACACATTATAAAGACTTGAGTGATGCGCTACATTTCTTAAATAAATATATAACCTTGATACATACACTGGCAATGCGATGCTTAAACTTTACCTTTTTATAGTTGTACCGGGGTGGTATAGCGGTAGAGCGCTCGAATTTGGATTTCGGTGGACATGGGTTTGAATCCCACCACCGCCACTAAAATGCGGGCCCACGTTTGGCTTTGCTAAATGTTCACTACTGAAAGATGTTTCTCGTGCAAACATTCAAAGTAATAAACATTTTTAAAAATTAAAATATTAATTAAATGTTAAAATATGTAATTTATGTAGAAAAATAATTATTAAAAAAGTATTTTAATTTTATATTCCTTTTATTTTTAAAAATAATAATTTTAAAAATAAAATAACTACTCATACACACACACATATATATATATATAAATATATATATATATACAAATTTGCACTGTATTTTTAAATAATCAATAATTAATTTACTTTAAAAGAATTTTAATATAAACATTTTTAAAACAAATTTTTTTCCAAAAAATTATTAAATTATTTTTAATAATTTAAGCAAAGATCAATTTTGATTATTCGTTTCAAAATTTGTAATGTTGATAAAAAGGCTTCTTATTTCCGCGCACTTAATACGTATGGTTAAAGCAGCTCAGCGTCGTTATTGGTCTTCCCGTGATTATGAACTAGTTCAAGGTTTTAATAAAAGAAGCACAAAAATTAAAATAATTGCCGAATGCATGAAAATAGATGTTTCAACTGTATACAACATTTTGAACAATAGAACAATATATACATATATACATATATGTTTATATATAATGCAGTTAAGCTACTTACATTTTTAACGTTTAATTCTTTATTTTCTGTAGTCACATGTATTTTATTTTTGTTACTGTAAATTTTGTTATGAAAAATATTTTTAAAATTGGATATTTAGGTGAAATCAAGCGTGAATTGTAATTTGGTTCCGGTGGCGGGGATTGAACCCACGTAGCTTCGTGTCACGCACTGTACCGTTGGCTTGTAGACACAAGTTGTCGGAATAATGTTCAACCGAGAAATGTCAAGTCGTCGATGGCAAAACGTTTATGTAGACAGACGTAGATTCAAGTTTGAAAGCCAACATAAAAAATGCTAATGCCAGTTTGATCCAACTCAATTTGTTTGATACGTAGAAATGTAAGCAGTTAACTGAAAAATGGCTTTTATGGCATTTTTAGTTGACTGTACTGCAAAAAACCTATACCGTAAGTCTAGTTAAAAAAGAAGGTAGATTTGGACGCACGATTAGTAACCTGATATTGCTAACAAAAGAACAAGGGAACACTATTTTATTGAACCACGGCAAGAAGGTAAAAACATTTTTCCTGTGTCAAAGTTTAACAAAATCCCAATAAAATTTCAATCTTTGATGTATACGATCTTTAAAGACAAACATTTAATATACAATCGTATGTAAAAATCTTGTTGCCTTATGTTTTTTAGAGCAAAGGGCTTTGAATTAATTAAATTATGCTACAAATGTACTGAAAATTAGTAATTAAAAAATTCAAATTTAAATGTTAAATATTAACTAAAAAATGTCGTTATTTTTAGATCAAAAAATGTTAGATTGTTTAAAAAATCTAAAAAGTAAGACTAAAACAGTTGGTTTATACAATTTTATTTTGTTTTCATTGATTTAAATTATTGACGCTTGTAATTTTACTCTACATAATCTATTCTGTTATACTATAACTTTGACAAAATAATAATCAGATATGCTTTCAAACAATATTTTTAAAAGCACGAAAAATTTTATTTATTAACAATTAGAAAAACCATTATTTTCGATTAACGTACAAAATTTATTTCTATAAGTTAAATTGATCAAAACCCAAACAGAAAGCAGTGACCTGACATTTTAAAATTATTTTTGTTTATTACTTTAAATGTTTGCACGAGAAACATCTTCCAGTAGTGGGGACATTTTAGCAAAGTCGAACGTAAACCCGCATTTCGTATAATTTTGCCAAAGTTTAAAATTGAATTATTACTTTTTATAATTTAACAAATTTAACGTTATCATAAATTTACAAAGATATTGGTTAGTATTTATGTTTATAATGAATACCATAATCAATTAAAAATATAAACAATAATGCTTCTTTTTTATGTTTTTTTAAAATGTTATGTTTGCTACTTGGAATGTTTAACGAGAAACGCATCTTTCATTAGTGGACATTTTAGCGAAGTCGAACGTAAAGCCGCATTTAGTGTTGATGGTGGGATTTTAAGCCCCGATGCCCATCCAGGTCTAACTCGAGCGCAGTACCGCTAAACCACCCCGGTAAATAAGGGGATGATCAAAGACCTCCCCAACAACTACACGTCCGAGGGAGTTCGATTAAAAATCATCGCAGGCTTCAACGCGCCAAGGTGCAATGGCGAGTCTCTACCTGGGGCCAGAGCATTCGTGATCACTCTTGTCCCGGCGTCAAGTAAGTTTTGATTTCTACTGGCTTCAAACTATATTACTTCAATATTAGCAGTCTTTATATTAATCGTTTCTTTCACACTTTAAATATATGGTATCCTTGTTATGATCCGGAGTTCTAGGTAGATTGACGTTACAGTAAGCTATTTATTATACCGAAAACTGGGATTTGTTAAACCACTAGTTTCTAAGACCAAAACACGGTAGAACACAAGATTTAGACCAGAATCAAATAGTCGCAATAATATAGATAATATTAACAGGAGTGAAATTACTTAACCAGTCCATTGCTTACCTGTTCTCATTCTGACGTCACTGTGATTGGTCGGCTAGATCACCCATTGATCGTGATTTGGTGTAGTTCTAACAGCTTTAATAAAATTAATTTGTACTTACAGTATAATACATTTATCAAAACATGTAAAAATTGTACAAAAAATATAGTTGGTTTAACAAAATTTAATGCATAAAATTATAAAGTAATATAAGTAATATTCAATTTCTTCATTCAACACTTTATTTATTATTTATTATTTAATGTTTATTACTTTGAATGTTTTACGAGAAACATGTCTTTCAGCAGTGGACATTTTAGCGAAGCCGAACGTGAGCCCGCATTTTTAATTGCCGGTGATGAGTTCGAACCTCCATGCCCACCGGGGTCCAAATTCGAGCCATCTACCACTAGACCACTCCAATACGTGGATTATATATTATTTTAAAATCTAATATAAATAAATAAGTAATGTCAAATATTTTAACACATTCAGTTCTCTTTATAGTTTCAAATAAATTATTATTATATATATATATTATTATACAAAACCCTTTTTACTTTAAAAATAAACATGGGGCAATAAGACAACAATTGCAGCAAAACAACAACAACAACAATAACAAAGTCTCGTTGGCATTAAATATTCTGCAAATCGAAGATTGCGCTTTCTTTTCGGCTTTCACTCAACCTTGTCATCTGGTAACTTTGTCATCCAGAAACGTTGTTGTTTGCCGAAATGGCGTCATCTTTTATTGTTTCCGCAGCAGTATAAATTTTTACAAGAGGCCAGGTTGCTAACCTTGCGCTCAAACCCTCCTCCTTTATCCAGGCTTGGGACTGGCTAGATTGAATCATTTCTAATCCAAACTAGGCGGAGTTTCAAATAAATTAACTAACTTTATTAAACATAGTTTTAGTCGTAACCCGATGTGTATGCTAGTGTTTGAAATTAAATATTAATTCTAAACATTTGTATATATATATATATATATATATAAACGGAATACTAGCGGCTGTCAAAAAATTTTAATTGATTTGTTTTCGTTTTATTTGAGAAAAACAAAACTTTTTTAGCAAGGTAATTATTTTGCAATAGCTTGCACTTTTATTATTTATTGTGAAATTGATTACAGAATGAAAATTTTAACCCTTTTGGGATTGTCAAATGAAAAATTGATGTCAATTATGATTAAAATTTTTGTGAAAAATAAACAAACTGTAAGTAAAATAGTTATGCAACTATAACTTTAAACGAAATAATTATTAGTTTAATAAAGTAAAAGTGTAAACATAAACAAAGAATAGTGTGCCTTATAACATTTATTTATAATTAAATAATAAATTTCTAAATTTTTATTATATATATACAGTTTAAAATAATTTATTGTGTAAAAAATTAAACACGAGCGGTTTGTACATTAATCTGATAAGGTTGTATTAAGTCAATGTTAAAAGCACATTTGAATGTTGTTTTGTGATTATCAAGTTGAATTGCTGTAATTCTAATTATTGAAAATGACGAAACAAATAAAAAATGTAATAAATCTAACTAATTATTTAAAATAAACATTTAAAATAAGTATACATTTTTAAGAATAAAATGAGTTTAAAACAATTGCAACTGTATTTCGTCTATCAACTAGTTAACGAAATAATTACAAAAAAGAACATTTTAATTGTTGTTTAATGTAGTATTATTATTTGAAGAAATTTTTAACAATATTTAATATGTGTAATTAGAAAAAGAAGAAAATTTGTTAATTTCAAGTTGGCAACAACATATATATATATAAAGTTTTGACTAATATTGTATAATAAAATAGTAATATGTAAAGTTGTTTTTTGGGTATGAAATTTGTTTAACACGTTGGTTTATTTACACCAATGTGATGTGTAGTGTATAAATATCGAATTATGTATTTCAAAATTATTTCTAATGTTAATATTTTCAGAGTTTATATTTTTTATTAAAAAAATTAAAACCTATTTTTTAATATTATAAAATTTAATGTAGAAATTTATAAAAATAAAGTATAATCAGTAATCGTTCAAAATTTAAAAGGTATTATTTAATCTAAAATTTCAACACGCAATGCTTTAAAGTATATAACATTTAATTGAAACATTGTTTTGGTTTATATGTTTTAAGAGATTGCATAATTTTAATGATAAATTTGAAATAAATCTATTTTTTTTATTTATATAAAGCACAAAATTTTTGACCAGCAAAGAAGGGTACGTTAATTTTATTGCCTCCAAACAACATAAAAGTTAATATAATTGCTTATATAATGCAAAAGGCCTAAGAAATAAACATTTTTAATTAAGAAAATTCATTATTTAATGCAAGGTCAAATTTTAGAAAATTGAGTTAAAAAACTGAGGGACTCTTATCTTAAACACTGAGAAAATTTTTGAATTTTTTTTTAAATATTGAAAATGTACAGCTTTTAATATTTACTTTTATACGTGTATATATATTATACATACATAGATATTTTACAGTGGGTAACGCAATTAAATCATATATTGACCTACTATGATATTTAAGAATATGTATCATCTTTTACCCATGTTAGGCATATCTAACACTTATTAATAAATAATTTAGATAAAACTTTATCAAAAAATATATAAAATATTATTCACAATACATTATTGTAAATATAATATGCAACAATACTCGTTCTAGCAATTAAATCATAATACTTCCGTTTGTTAAAACTTAAAAACAAACACATGTAATTTGTTAAAAAAGGAATTTTATTAATCAAAATACATTAATATATAAAGAAAAAGTTACCAACTTTGTAATGTCAACAATTCAAGTAACATTCACTTTTATTTATAACTTCTGCCAACCGTTTTAAATTTGAGACTATCAAGGTACCAATAAAATTCTTTAAAACTTGATTTTTTATAACATAAATGATATTCTCTGTACGTAATTCATTATTTTACAACTTGTTAACCTAGCCTTTAAAAAAACCTAAAACAAAATTATTAACGTTTAAATCTGGGCTGGAAATAATCAAATGTACGGTCAGGTTTTTGCAGTTTAAATAAATGGTAAGTTATGCTAAAAAACAAACTGCCAATTCAAAAGTGTTTCTTGAGTGTATAGGATTCAATTTCGTTACCCTGTATTTTTACATTATATATATATATATATATATATATATATATATATATATATATATGTTAATAGATTTCAAACGCTTTATTTTTGTTTTAATTGAGCGCAATAAAGTTTTACAAAGTAATTATTTAGGTAATCAATCAATTAATTAATTTTTTACAAAATGAAAACATTAACCCTTTTTAAGAGTTGCCGAATAAATAGTATTGAAATGAAAAATTAAACTAGGCGATTCTTAATTAATACTACTACTACTACTACTATACCACTGCCACTACTACTACTACTACTACTAATCTGAGTCTATCACGGTACTAATAAAATCTTTTGAAACTCGATTTTTCATAACATAAATGATATTCTTTATAAGTAACGTTATTTACAACCTGTTAACCTAGCCTTTGAAAAACCCAAAACAAAATTATTAACGTTAAACTCCGGGCTGTAGATAATCAAATGTACGAAGGTCGGGTTTTTGCAGTTTAAATAAATCAAACCTATAGTAAATGGTAAGTTATACTAAAAAACACACTACCAATTCTAAAGTGCATTTTTGGAGCATAATTTTAAAAACGTTTTACTGCTCTTAATATTTATTTTTATACATGTATAGATATTTTACATACATGGATATTTTACTACACTAGTTTAATGGAATGCTATTATCCCATGGTCGTTTATTTAAAAACATTAATTTTTTCCAGACACCAGGTAGCTAACTTTGATTTCAAACTTTTTTATCCCTAATCGGACTTAGAACCGGCTACGCATTTACAATAAGTAACGGCTGACGTGCCGATGAATGTACAAATATACTTTGTAATGCAGCTCTTACTGCATATCGTAGACATATCACAACTTTTACAAATGCGTACCGACGGTCATGGTTTAGCAATCCACATTAAGTAACATTATTCACAAAAATAATTTATAATTATAATACATGACAACATCCATCTTTGCAATAAAGCATAATACCACCATTTGTTCATACGTAAATCAAAAACACATAATTTGATAAGAAATTAAAATTATTGACTAAAAATAATATTTAAAATAAATGGTACAAACTTATTATTTCACTATTTCCAACTTGAGCCTCAATGTTTAATTACTTTTTGTAGTCTTATAGGATATCAGTTGACCAGGGTATTCATTGATATAATCCTTTGTAATACGATTGTGTATGACGTGTTATTATACAAGCGGTTGACCTCACGTTTGAGAACATAGAAAACATTTTCAATAACATTTAAATTTGATATGTAGATAGGCAACTTAAGAAAGATCAGCGTTTCACTTGTTATACCTTTTGTAGTCTAAATGCACAAATAATATAGTAAATTAGAAGTTATACTAAAAATCACCTTACCAATTTTGATGTTTCAACTTTACGTATTGTCCCGAACAATTGTGAAATCTCTGAAGCATTTTGTTTCAATTCGTTAGTAACAATTATTTTGAATCTTTATTGTTTACGTAAAATTTTATTTATATAATTTAAAACACAGGAAAATTATTTTTAAATATTTAACTATTACTTTAAAATTGCATTCTATAATTATGATTAAAAATACTTATTAAAATAATTGTATGATATTTTATTATTTATTTATTATTATAAGCATTCGTACATTTAGCATATACATACATACATACCTCACGTGTAATTAGTGCCATAAAACAAAATAGAATTAAAATATATATTGCATGAAATTATCAAGTATTCATAATATAAAGTTGATTATCTCAATTATAACACCGCAGCTATGCGTTGATAGTCAGAATATAGGTGAACTATTTTGAAAATGTTTTCATTTGTCAATACAAATTATAATTGATCTAATCTATGCATTTTAATTGGCTAATTAGATATGTCATTATTACTGCATTATTTTATATTGTCAGCTGATGCAAACGTGATTATATACTGCATATGCTTCTAAATGTTTCAATTCATCTACTGAAAGTAGTATGTCTTATAAAAACAAAGGAAACAATTCCAATTCCGCAGCATTCACGATGTACCGAAGACGAGTCAGTTATGAAATTTATACACAAATATTTTAGATGTCTATCACCACTTCGTATGTTTTACTTGATTTCAATATTTCCATCCATCAATTACCATAATGTTTAAAAATCGATTAAATTTGCATACAATAGAACAATGCTTCTGATTGTGTTTGTTTAAATGAAATAATAACAATTTTATTATGTGTACAAGTTATTTTAATTTGCACAATGTGAAAAATTAAACCTTTAGAAAGGCAAGAATAATAGGAACAATGACAGATTGGTGTCAAGATCACTCTGTTCTTAGTTCCATATTCGTATAATATTTGGAAAACTTGTTTCTCCTTTCTTCATGATTTTGAAAGATTGAGTTAATTAACTTATCCTTCATTGATTATTTTATGATGTAATTCATAAATCTACTGCATCGGAGAACATGGGACCCCAACATTGTATAGTATCGGAATCCTTGTTATTCATTTAGCAATTTTAATTTTTTTGCAGAAACTAGGGTGCCTTCAAATCCACCTATTTTCTCATAGTAGTATAATGAACGTTCCAAATACTATCTCGTCCGATTAATCGGTTGATTTATTGACTAATTATAATTCGGTGGCATCCTTACCGATTTAATTTTTAAAATGTTAAAAATTTTGTTACTTAACATTTATTTTAGTAATTCCAGGTATTTATCGGTATTGAATGTTTGTAGACACAAGATTTGAGCATTGTTTTTTTGCAAAATAGGTGTGATATTTAATATAATTTACGTCACAAATAACTATGGAATATTGAGTTTAAGACGTGTAAATAACAGCACACTCATTGTCAAAATAGGCTGATTTTTAAATGGATGAAAGATAACTTCTATACCTTTCAGCAAATTCGACCGGTTTTAATCTTTCTACATTTGTTAGTTTATTATATAATGTAACCACTTTGAATGTGCATCGGGAAGTATGTTTTTCAGCAGTGGACTTTTGAATGTTTTACAAGTAGTTCAATAGTCAAGATTCAGTTTATCAGTATTTACACCATTTTGCAATATAATAATTTAATTCCATCCTATTAAATAACAACATGTAACCTTGTTAGCATACCTAGCCACGCATTGAATGCATTTATTTATTAATGAAAAATAGAAAGAATTTGAAAATAATGACATTGATTGTAAAAACTGATTTTATCTAAAAAAGATGAATACGAGATGAATAATCGATTTTATTTATACAACTAATAAGTTATAAAATTTGTGTTAAATATAGGCTAAAAAATAAAATAAATATATCACAATTATTCATAAAATATGTGTTGATTACTGTATATATATATATATACATATTCGCGTGAACGCGAAACCAATTACGTCACTTGCCCCATTGGAGTGTTTTTCGTATTGAGTCTGTTATTTGGTTCGGAGGGAGCTAGAAGAAACAGTGTATAAATTCAACGAACACTATTTCAAATCGGACGGCTTGGTAAACACGATTCGACATCTTCGATAAATGAAGCACAAACTACCTATTCACGGATTTATCGGTCCTTACGTCTCAATGTACACTTATATGGATTCCTAAGAAAGTGCCCATTTTTGAGCATAATCAATGGCGTTTTTACTCACAGCCTTCAAGATTATAACTAATTTTTCGAAACACTTGACGGATTCATTTCATGCTACTATGAAACAAGTAACTGACCAGTCACTGTTTCATACGTCCATATTTATTCTAATCAAAATGATTTGCATATTTATTTGTGTTTTAATTCAACAATTAGATGATTTTATGTACAACGATGTTTAGGTTGTAAAATGAAACTTTTATTTACATCTAATTAAAAGTCAAACTATTAGAAACACAGTAGGGAGCAGACTTATTTTAAAAATAACACAAACCGTGTTGGTACAATAAACGGTTTTCCAATTTTATCAATTTTTAACAGGTAGATTTTACAAATCAAAATGAAACGTTTAAAATAATTAATCATTGGATAAATAAAGAGTACAAATGGATTGGTACTTTTACACATGCGCTAGATATTTCACCCTTCACCGTTTGGCTATATGTACAATGTTGTCAATTTCAAAGGTAGTGAATGAGGTGGACACAATTATGTTGTGGTTTATATATCTTGTATTTTATATCCTACATCACATTAATTTATTTAGTGTGCAATACATTTCTGTTGATTATAGGAAATATTTGAAAAATATTTTTTATCTTTTATAAAGTATCACAGTATGTCTATGTTTCCATGTCAAGAACTGAATATGGTAATTAATGTAACACCCAATTGGAAGCATTTTTCAAAGCTATCAATAAAGGACGAAGATTAGGAGAAACGTTTTACCAAGTGCGAAATAGGGCTACAGCATATAGAGTTTATTGACAATGTTCCGTATTTCGGAGAAAGTGGCTTCAAATTTTATTTATTTTTATTGTTTTTCATTATTATTTTTATTACTATTATTGGACTATAAGATAACAATTACAGCAAAGACATCGACAAAACCAATGATTAAATAAAACAAAAACTGGTAGCAATGAAATAATGCTATGTGTTCAAACGTTTTCCCACAATGATCTCATGTTCCCATGATGTCATGAGACATTTATGCCAAGTAGATCTTTGCGAATGGTTCTTAATTTTACTATGTTTTCTGTAGTTTACCACAACGTTTTCATTGTTATCATTAACGGCCTATTCTAAAACCCTCACTTCATTTAATCGAAGATGCTACAAATGGAAATTGGAGCTTCCTTTTGGCCTTTTCTCAACCATGTGATGTGGGTCATGTAATCACTTCTTTAGTGTTGTTTATCAAAACTGCGTTTTTTCAAACAAACACAAACAAGGATTACGTTTAGATGTGAATACATTTATTTTTATTTGATTTTAGATTCATGGGAAATTAAGTTTAGAGAATATGGTACAAGCAATGAACCGTTTATACTGACTCCAACTTCTAATGTTACTGTACCAATGATGAATCAAACTGCTTTTATTCATTATGGAAAATTTGAAAATGAAGGATTTCAATTAATCAATAAATATTTTTCTGTAAGTTTAATAAATTATTTGATATAATATTCCAAATACGTATACTTCTTATAGCTTTTATTATTGTATTTATTGGCTTAGATACTTTGGTAGAAGTAGCGTTTTGTACACAAAAAATCCAACAAACAAATAAAATTTAACGAAAATCCAATTGACACTGTCGTTGGTGAATAATCTATCCAAACTCTATTATACATTTATTAAATAAAAATCTATGATAATATTAAAAATGAATGTTTGAAATACAGAATAAAAACAGCTTTATCATCATCAACGTCATTAAACGTTTTAAAAAATTGCAGTGTTGTTTAAAATCAAGTTAATTCAAATATTTTAAGAAAATAAAGAAAAAACAGTTTTGTTTACAAATAATGGCAATGTTTTAATATTAATTCGAATTTTTGAAACAAATTTAGCTTTTTAATTTTCACAATTTTTATTATTAACATTATTAATATTAAATAATTTGTATTTGCAACTTTAATTTTTAAATTAAATTAAAATTTGTATAATTTTCAGAATCTGCGATTTTCAATGATTATCGTCTTACCACTAAAACCATTCGAAATGAGTGCCGTAGATAATGTATTTGAAGGTCATTTCAAGTTATCAAATTTAGTAAAAAATCTGAATGAACACGATGTTTTGTTAAAATTGCCCAAATTTTCAATTAACTGTGAAAAGGATTTAATTGAGACAGCAAAACGAATGGGGATTGAAGATATATTTGATAATGAAAAAGCAGATTTAAGCGGTAGGTTTATTATTTTTATTATTATTATTAATTTATTATTATTAGAAATGAGGGTTATTAAACAATTTTAAAATTAAATGTTAATTAATGATTATGTATAATATAATGTTTTGATAAATCATGATTACAAGAAACTCTTTAGATACGAATTTGATTAAAATTCAAGTTTTTTAGGTGGAAGATGCATTGAATAAACAAATACATTATCACGTTTTTGACAATATTATTAGTTGTTTAACGATGATCTATTCTTTAAGTCTTTGGCTTTTTATTTACCTCTACAAGTTACAGGTTACAGGTTAATACGTGAGTTGATTAGGAGTAAAACTCCTTTTGATCCTTGGTTCTATTTATCAAATTTATCAGAAGGGAGAATAACAATAATTAGAAATAGGTAAATAAGTAGGACAACTGAAATTGGCAAAAGTAAAATAGTCAGGTTAATTAAACATGGAAGACTTATAATTATTATATGCCTTTTTGAAGGCTGGGAGTGAGGACGCAGAGATTACGTTGGAAGGCAAGTTGTTCCATGGAATAATTGCTCTATGAGAAAAGTGATGACTTTTCAATGTGGAAAAACTCTGGGCTTGGATAGTTTAAGGTTATGCCTTCTAAGGGAGTTTTGAGCTAAAATAGAGAAAGGCAAAAAAGAGGCGGAATTGAGAAAGTGATAAGTCAGGATAATATTATCCCGGAAACGCCTATCACTTAGGGGAAACAATTTTAGTAATTTAAGCTTTTAATATTAGGGTAGGTATTTAAAACCACGAGGCATTCTAGTGACAATCCTTTGAATCTGTTTTAATTAATGTGTGTCAGATTTTAGGATTGGGGCCGTAACTTGAGCACAATACTCAAGATGAGGTCTCAAGTACAACATGTAAAGTAGGCGTAGACATTTAAGAGGAGTATTCCCAAGGCTTCTTGTAAAAAGCTTAATGAGCCTAAAACACTTTTGAATAGCTGGAGAATGATGTTTAGTAAATCTAAGAGAAGAGTCAAAATGACTCCTAGATCCTTAATCAATTTAACAGATTCAATTGGCTGTAAATTTGTAGGTAGAGAAAAGACAGTGCTTGACGGTTGTCCAAAAGTTATGTGCTTACATTTGGCCTTATTGAGCGGTAGATGGTTCAATATCAACCAATTAAAAATACTGGAAATGTCAGCCTGAAGTAGTTCAGGGTTAGTCCCCCAGATCTTAACATCATCAGCGTAAAGCAGAATATTAAAGTGAATAACTGAAGGTAAATAATTAATAAATAAACAAATTTTTGAGGAACACTTAAGGAGATAGTGGAAGAGGAGAAGGAATCTAACCCAATCTAGACCTTAAAAGTATGATGGGAGAGAAAATCTTTAATCCAAGCTAGAATAGACCCTAATATTCCTACAGTCCTAAGCTTAGAGATAAGAAGATTATGTCAAACTTTGTCGAATGCTTTAGCAAAATCAAAGTAGATGGCATCGACAAACTGATGTCTATTTAGCAAATCTGTAATGTTATTAGAGTAGGTAATAAGATTTGTATGACATGAATTCTTAGGCATAAAACCATGTTGGGCAGGATTAACAATATTAAGCTTAATAAAATAATTAAGTAAATGGGATTAAATGAACCTTTCCATGATTTTACTTGGAGTAGAAAAGATGCTGATTGACTTATAACTGTCAGGTTTAAGCCTGCACCCTGACTTGTAGATAGGTTTTATAAAAGCAACCTTCCATATAGAGGGCATTTGACCGGATTGGACAGAAAGGTTGAAAATGTAAGTCAGATGGGAGGCAAAAATATTCACGTATCCTTTCAAAATTCTGAGATCGATGTCACTAGTGCTATAAGACATGGACTTGAGGTTTATACAGCAGTTAGAGACAAGAAAACCAAAAAGGGTTAGAGGTTGTATATGTAAACAAGCAGTGGTAGGAAAAGACTGGGTGTTTACTGAGGTTTAAAAGACAGAGCTAAAAAAGTCCTTAAACAGGTTACAGCTAGAAAGTCCTGAGATTAACCAACCTTGTTGATTTTTGAGGCAAGGGAAGGAATGATTAGTTTCTCGTTTATTTCTGATAAACTTAAATAAGAAATTTTTGTTAGACTTAGCTCTGTTTAGAAGTTTATGTAGTAGATTTATTTAATACCCTCTAATAAGTCTAGTGCAATTATTACAAATATCTAAATAACTATAGTGAAAGCAAGGTAGCTTAGTAGCTTTCTAGAAATAGAAAGCATTATTCCGTTTGTGAATTAATTTACAGATATCTCTGGAAACTCTAGGCTTGGTGTGTTTAGGGACCCTAAAAGGAACAAAGAGATTCAGCATAACTAACTACCTTGTTAATAAAGGAATAGACTTCTTTAAGTTCATTAATATATAAATTTTCCCAGTTAACATAGGATAGGAAAGCACTGAGCCCATTAAAGTCAGTTTTCCTGAACTCAGATATGGGTTTCAAATTAAGCTCAAAAGTGTTTGAAACATGGTAGGGAAGATGAACTACAAAGGTTAATAAAAGGTTATTACTTTTCCCAAGAGGAGGTAAGTAAGACATAGAGTCAATATCTATAAATTCATTTGCAAAGACGAATTTAAGGCAGAAGAGGTTGGTACCAGATCTATATCGAGTTGAGGAGAGTACATGCTGTTTGAGGGCATGTATAGCACAAAGATCCAAAAATTTAGAATTAAAGACATTAGAAGATACTGAGGGGGAACTTCGATTTATGAAGGGACAGTTAAAGTCTCTTATAATAACAAAGTGTTTAAATGGTAGGGCGACGACATGATAAAGTTCATTAATGAGATCAGTTTTAGAGTAATAATTAAGAGTAAGGGACAATATAGCAGGGAGAATAAAGTTTTAGAATTAGAAGATCCAACAGCTAAGTGAAAAAGTTATAATCAGCCTTGTAAGCCAAAGGATGAGCAGTGATAGTAGAGTAAGTTAAATCCTCCCTAACATAGAATAAACAACCTTTATGTTTGCCCTTACAAAGATCTTGCCGCATAACATTAAAACCATCTATATAAAATTTAGAGTCAAGTACATCATCAGATAGCCAAAACTCAGTAACGCCAAATAAATGTGGAGAAGAGAGGGAAGATAAAAGCAGTTGAACTTTATTTAATTTGTTATGAAGGCTCAGGGTATTTGTGAAATAAACATTTAAAGCCGAGGAAATGGTAGCAGTAGGGTGATTTGTTTTAACCTGTAGAGGATTGAGAGGCGGTGAGAGCTCCGGGGTGCAAGCCAAAAATCCTGATTATCAATATCAATATCCAGTCTGAGGGGAGTAAGTTTAACAATAGGTTGAGCATGATGGGTTGGAATAGGAAGTTTAGAATGTCTGGCTGAACGTTCAAATAAGAGTAAATCATTTGTAACTTTAATTCCTTTAAACCAGGACTTGACGCTAGTCTAATTCCTAAGTAAACTTTTGTTATTGATAAAAGAGGAACAAAAGACGAGGATGGGTGGAGCAAAATGCTGTCTTTTGCAGGATGATCTGTTGATTAAAAAATTATTGGCCTTAGAGTGACATTTTCTAACAATGTTTGAAACTAGTTTCTTATAGCTAGTGATTTCAAGGCTAATACCTCTGACTACAAGATTGCGGTCAAGCTTAACGCAATCAGTATAATTTTTCGCTCCTTCTAGAATCTTCTCTTGGGATAATTTGAGGACAGTATTAGACATTGTAGAAGGGAAGAGATACCTTGGGATAGGGAGTTGGATAGCTTAAATAATGATGAAATGATTAACTCGGATTTCGAGAAAGAATCAAAAATTTTTTTTACTAGGCTAGATAAAAAAAATTGGTAACAAAAATAATCTTAGAGTTAAGTTCATTAACTCTAGAGGACAGAAAATGATTGTTTCTAGCTAAATGTAAAATTTTATCCAATTTATCAGCGTTGTGATCGGTGTTAGAAGGTAATAACTGCAAATTGATTTCACATCTGCAATCCATGCAGTTGTAATCTAGAGGACTATTAGCAAGTTGCAAAGAATGAGCCGAAGATAGTCCGGAACATGCCCCGTGAAACCAATTTTTGCAGTTGTACCGTTGAAGGCCACAGATGGACAAACTAGAGGACACTATATCTGAATACGAAACTTTGTGAAAAGAAAACGATTAATAAATAAATTAAAACAAATTCTATTACTGGGGAAAGACCAGTAATAATCTTTTGACGGAGCTTAATAATAAAATAGTGTTAAAGCACTATGCTCAAACGATAACGCACAATAACACAAAAACTAACACCAAAACAATAAACCCAGATAAAACTAATACAATAGATAAAAATAACACAAAAGCGAGCGGGTATCAATTAGCAACAATAAAAGCGGCAACTTTTAATCAGCACGTCACGCAAGCGTATCGCGCAGATTCAAAAACCCCTAATTCTGGAAATTTTAGAAACGATTATGTAACCAATGAATAAACAATTACTACTATTTGTTTATCAATAAAATAAGATATTATTTAAAAGTTATAATATTTTCATTTAATATTTTATTTCGTAAAACATAAATATGGGTTTTTACTTGAATACTTGCCGCAACGGTAGATAACAACCAACAACCGCTTTGTTGTTTCGTAAATCATGTATCTCCGGTTTCTATTATAAACTTATAGACATACCATATACATGCGCATTATTGTTTAACGTTATTTTTATTTACCGACATTAGTTAATATTTATATGTTTTTACAATTGAGCAATAGCACATAAATAAGGGTTTACTAAAATATTTTATAGATGCATTTTAAAATGCTGTGTATCACTTTTTAATTTGCAGGTATATTAGAAACACAGAAATTAGTTGTTGGTGATTTCAAACAAACATGTGTTTTAAAAGTAAATGAAAATGGTGTTGAAGCAAGCGCTGTAACAGCAATGATTTGCAATTTACGTTCTGCACCTATAATTAAAAACGTCGTTAAATTTATTGTAAATCATCCATTTGCATGTTTCATTTATGACAATGAACTCGAAATTCCGTTATTTGCTGCACGAATAACGAATCCATCACTCGAATAATACGTGTTATTTATAATTGTTTAAACATTGTTTACTTTTGTATTGACGTATTTAACAAATGACACATTTATAAACATAATAATTCAAATATTTATTATTTAACTTTAATGTTTGTTGTTGTAAAGAGGATTGTTCTATGTGATTGCACATTAATGTTTTAGCGTTAAAATTGCAACTTTTATTCACATATGGAACTTATCTTTAATTAACAGTAATATTACGTTTTCAGTATTCATTATGTTATATCAACTAATAAACCCAAAACGTTTTATAAAACTTTTAAATGTTTTTATAGTTTAATTGGAGTTATAGGTAAAAACTACACAAACCTAAATTTCCAACCAATTTAAAACAACACCATTTCACACAAAAGGTTACAGGTTACAGGTTACAGGTTAATACACGAGTTGATTAGGAGATCTCCTTATGGTCCTCGGTTCAAAAATATCAATATCAATCAGTTAAAGATATAAGATAAAACAATAAAAATGAAAAATGAATTAAGTTAAACGAAATTAGATAATGCATACTTATCATATAATAATTTAAAAGCATGGAGATTAGGAGCATCAACAATGTAAACTGGTAGGTTATTCCAGGTAGATATGACCCTATGGGAGAAAAAGTGTTGCCTAATCCTCTTATTCGCCGGGGCTTAAGCAGCTTAAAATTGTGTCCTCTACGACTATCTTCTGATTTAGTGAAGTAAGGATATATAGAGTCGGACTTAAATAATTGGTAGACTAGTATTAAGTCGCCTCGGAGTCTCCTATCTGTTAATGGGAAGAGATGTAAACTGGAAAACCTGTCTCCGTACGGGAGGTACTTAAGTGCCATAGGTATTTTTGTGAATTTTCTTTGGACCTTTTCTAACAGGGTGGAGTCTTTGATGAGCACTGGGGAGGTTACTTGGACGCAGTATTCGAGATGAGGTCTAATATATAACATATATAAAAGTCGGGATAGGTCCGGCGAGATTTTTCCTAGGTGTCGCCTAAAGAAATGCATAAGATGTATACATTTCTGGGAGGCCTTGGAATGATGAGTAGAAAAATGGAGAGATGAATCAAATGTTACCCCCAGGTCTTTGACTGTATGTACTTTTAGAATAAGCAGCTGTTCAGGTAGCGGTACATAATAACTGTTAGAGTTCCTTTTACCCAAAGCTAAATGGAAACACTTAGACCAATTTAAAGGGAGTTGATTAGCAGAGGACCAATCATTAATATTCTTTATATCTGATTGCAGTAATTCAGGGTTGGAGCCCCAGATCTTCACATCGTCAGCATAAAACAGGATGTTCGAGCGAACTACTGTTGGTAAGTCATTGATAAAAAGGATAAATAGTAAAGGGCCTAGGACCGAACCTTGTGGAACTCCTGAGCTAATTGCGCACCAGGGAGAGAGTCGCAACCTAATTTGACACTAAAGCTACGATTCGTTAAAATTCCCAAATCCAGGAAAAAAAGGGAGCCAG
The DNA here is from genome assembly GCA_025895645.1 of Cardicola forsteri. Taxonomy (NCBI): domain Eukaryota; kingdom Metazoa; phylum Platyhelminthes; class Trematoda; order Strigeidida; family Aporocotylidae; genus Cardicola; species Cardicola forsteri. The sequence continues at coordinate 262,603 of JAKXYG010000972.1, read as the reverse complement.
AGATACCCAGGTTAGCTAGTTTGTTTAGTAACAACCTGTGTGGAACCTTATCAAAGGCCTTCGTGAAATCAAAATAAATGGAATCAACACTATGTCCTTGATCAAGAAAGGATGTAAGACTGTCGGCGTAAGAGAGTAAATTAGTGAGACACGATCTTTGTGGCAAAAAACCATGCTAGGCCGGATGGATTATCTTATTCTTGAGAGAGAAAATCCATTAAATGATGTTTAATTATCCTTTCTAACGCTTTGCTTGGGGCAGATAAAATACTAATCGGCCTATAACTTAATGGGGAGTAACGATCACCTGACTTATAAATAGGTCTGATGTAAGCTTGTTTCCAGACATTAGGAAGAGTCCCTGTTATAAGTGATTGACTAAAAATTTTTGCTAATATGGGGGAAATGATATCTGCACAGTCCTTCAGAACACGGGAGTAGACGCCATCAGGACCGCGGGATGTAGATTTGAGTTTGATAAGCTGATGTAATACTGAGGGAATGGTGACAGTAGGTGAGGTCACTAGAAGAGAAGAGTTAATATTAGAGAGGGGATAATCATTATCTGATGAATATACTGACTTGAAATAAGAGCTGAAGGACGAGCAGACTTCCAGAGGAGGGAGGAAAGAACCACTATTACCTTTCAGGCATGGACATGAAACACCGCAAACCTTTTGACGCTTTATATATTTAAATAAAATGTTACGGTCTGCTTTCGATTTTAATAATAACTTATGAAGCTGTTTATTTTTGAATGCTCTAATTGAGGATACACAACCGTTACGTAAAGCTAAATATTGGTGATAGTAACAAGGTAGTTTTGAAGCTTTCCATTTATTAAAAGCTATATTACGCATTTGAATACGACGCTTTAGAGAACGCGGGAAGTTGAGCTTGGGATGAGTAGGGAGAATAAAAGGAACGAATTTATTTATGCCTACATTTATGATTTGATTAAAACGAGAATAATTGGTGTCGACACTATCCTCAGCCGAGAAGCCCCAATCTGAGTGACTTAAGAAATTACGCAATCCAGCAAAATTAGCTCTACGAAAATCTGGGATTGGCTCAATTTTAGAGCTTTGGCACCCAGTCGAAAGACGAAGGAAGATGAACAGAAAAAGGCAAAAGAGAACGATCACTCTTTTCCAAGAGAGGCAAATGATTAACGAGGTCAATTAAGGAGGAGGAGTTAGTAAAGATGAGGTCCAGACAGGAAGGCAAACAACCAGATCGAAATCTAGTAGGTGCTGAAACATGTTGGGTATAAACATTTACAAGGCTGAACTGAAGGAGCTGAGTATCAAAATAATTTGTGGATGAAGAGAGAGTGCCAATTAATAGAAGGGCTATTAAAATCACCAAGAATAATAGAGTGCTTAAAAGAAGCGAGAGTAAACCTGTCCAAGTTCAGCTAATAGAGCGTTATTTGCTTCTTTTGAGAGTGAGAGGAGGCCTGTAGAGTAGTGAGAAAAGGATTTGCTCCTTAGCAGAGGAATTTACTAATAAATGTAGAAATTCATACCCAGCTGATATTCCATACGAAGGAAAAGTGATCGTAGAGAAGCTAATATCAAATCTAATATAAAATAAACAACCCCCACATCTACCTCTAACAGAATCAAGTCGGACTAAATTGTAACCGCTAATGGAAATTTCACTGTCAAGAATTTCTTCTGAAAGCCAGGTTTCTGCAATCCCTAAAATATGAGGAGATCTTAGTGCGATTAATGATTTCATTTCATCTAATTTATTAAAAAAACTAGAAGCATTTGTGTAAAACACATTTAAACTACGGGGAGTGGGAGTAGGGGTGTGGGCATGTTTAATTTGTGGACGAATGGGTGCTGACTCCGAGGCGCAAGGGAAAATCCTGTATATTGGTGATGCAGGAATCACTTCTTAGCTTGAGAGGAGTTAATTTGACTAAAGGTATCGATGATAGTTTAGGACACGAATAGTTGGAATTCACGGCATTCCTATCCGAAGTAGGATGATCTTTATGCATACGAAGCTTAGGGAAAAGGGAGCGTACTGAAGACCAATTGCTTAAAATTTCACTAGCCACGTCAGAGGAAACACAGGAAACAATGACTGGAGGGAAGGGATGAGGTCGCTTACAAGACATACGTGATACCTTGAACCCGGAAGCAGTCGGAAGACAGGGCTTTGATGGCCTCAAGTGCAACCTCTTTAAAGTTCAAGGCGGAGAGAGGGATGCCTCTTACTATGACATTATTTTCTCTTTTTTTATCGCGAGCATAAAGCTTAGCGGCGGACAAAATTTCTTCTTGGGAAAGACGCAGAACCGCATTTGTAACTGAGGAGGGGGATTGTTTTTAACATGAGAGGTGAGAGTAGTGATAGAGGCCTTTAGGGAACTAGTCTCGACCTCATGCTTAGAAGAAAAGGGTACTAAAGGAGCGTTGAAGTTCGTCTACTGAACTTCTAAGAAGAGAGTTGCTAGTGGTTAACTCCTTGACCAAAGTGATGAGCTCATCGATTTTGGTATCAGACATAGGTGGTGTAGATTGATGGTTACATGACCACAGGCAATTCATGCAAATAAAGTCAACTTCACTGTTGGCGAGATGATTGTAGTGAGACTCAAACAACCCTGTACACTTTTCGTGGAACCAAAAATGGCACTTAGAGCAAAGCAAACCTATCTTTACTGACTTACTACAACCTCGCCGACCACAGATAAAAATTTGGGTTTCTGCCATCATAATCTGTACTGAGAAAAATATAAAGTAATAAACAAAATATCACAATGCAAACCAAAGTGATAATCAGTATAAGAAATAAAATTTCAAGCACGATACGAATAGATCGTACAGGATCTGGCAATTAAGCAACACAAATTGCAAAATTGCACACAAAGCACACTAAAACACCAAATACATAAAACACCAAAAACACCAAAAACACAAAACAAAAACGTGAACGCGTAATAACGAGCAAGCACAAGTAACAAAAAACTTTTGACCCGTAACGTCACGCAAGCGTATCGCACAGATTCAAAAGGTTAACTTAATCTGGAACAGATTGTTACAATGTTACATAAAACAGAATGTTTAACCGCAACACTAATAGAATACTTATTTAACACCTATCACAATAAATATGCACCTTTTATTTTTGTGTCATTGTAAAAAAAAAATTGTATGTGTTTTTATTTTACACATTTTTAATATTAATCTATTTCCAAATAAAAATATAAGAAGACGTAAATTGTGAGATGAATTCATTTCGTATATTCTCGTCAGTCACAAACATATAACATTTAGTATATATATACAAAAATAAAAAGGGGGGTACAGATAACGTTTAAATTAGTACAACTCAAACATTTACACACAATCATTTACACACAATCTATTTCATATTATAACCCATATTTTCCCACCAGATTGTTAATTTCTTTTAAATAAACTGAAATCCGAAAATAAAAAACACTATTTTTTCATTATTTATTATTTTGTTTTGTTTTTTCTTATAATTAAATTAATTACAAACAAAGTAAAATTAGTGTTTTACTTCACGTCAAATGAGACATTTATTCCTTATTTTCTAAAATTGTCTCTATTGTTACAAAAACTTTATTTACTTTTATATTTGTTAATTTAAAAAAAAGTAGTGTTAAAAAACAAGTTACTAAAAATATTTTGAATTAATTAGATTTTTAACAAATTTGAAAATTTAGAGAGTAAATTATTTAAACCAATACAAATATATGATCAAAATAGGCAGGTTACGGGTTAGAGGTTGAGTAGGAACAAAGCTCTTTTTGATCCTTGGTTTTATTTATTAATATTATGAGTAAAATTTAGTAATTATTATGCAATGTATGGTGAGGTAAATGTGGGTTAGTCGCAGAAAACATTTCAAATTAAGACAAAATCTCACTCGCGAGGTGAGGCGCGCGTCACGCTACACGTCCATTGGAGCGTTATTCATTATTTTCTTTTTTCTTCTTTTTTAAAGATTATTGCAGTGTTTTGCATTGTAATACGTAACTTGTTTTATTATTATTTTTGCATATTTATAATTTTTGCTCGTTTTCTATAATTGTTAACTTCCACTATCTACTTTAATTTTATCTTAATTTCAAATATTTTTTCTGTGACTAATCCCCCTTTATCTCACCATCTATTTTATTTTTCCCTAAAAATTTGAGACAATTTGACAACCGAGAACTAAAAGGCGTTTTGGCCTACTCAACTCGTGAAAAATCCTGAATCCTGAAAATCAATGTAGATAGCAGAAATTAACAATTATAGAAAACAATATATATATATATATATATATATATATATATATATATATATATATATAATAAAACAAATTATGTATTACAATGCAAAAACATTTCAATAATTTTTAAAAAAGAAGAAAAGGATAAATAACGCTCCAATGGACGTGTAGCGTAATGCGCACTTCAACATATTAATAAAAAATAATACATAATATATATATTAATTAACATATTGTTTTTATTTATAATACAAATATTTTTGTGTAGTAAACTACATATGCTTAGCGCTTGTTTTATTAATTTGCTTTTTAACCTAGAAATTTTAAGTTTATTTTATGAATTTTTTTTGACTTATGACAACATATGAATTAATACTACAGCCTGATTGGGATGAGTCTTGCTTGTAATTAACTTTTTTATAGTTACAATTATTTCTTTATTTAGAAATAAACATGAAAATATTTGGTTTCATGAAATCAGTGACAGTATTAACATTTTAAAAATAATTAAATTATAGTTGGCACTAACTACTATAAACTTGAAAGAAAGGAATCACAATTGTTTTCAAATTGTCAAAATTATGAATGCAAAACATTTTCTCCTGTATTTAAAATTAGTTAATTATTTTTGTAGAACTTATTACAGCTGAAAAGTCAACAAATTTCAAAGACATTTCAGAGTGCAGATTATTGTTTAAATTTGATTGTTTCTGGAGACAGAGTTGTAAGTTTTTATTATTTGTATTTTTAGCCAAAATGTCATGTGTCTTCTTTTGACATTAGTCCAACGGAAGATTTAATGCTCTGTGCATTAAGTGATCATACTTTTAATTTACGAGAAACAAGATCTGGTGAAGTTAGAGTAAGTATATATATATATATATATAATTTATGAAAATACTATAAATATGCAATTATTTAACTTTTAGTATTATTGACCTCGATTAATTAAACAATAATGTTTAAAATTATATTTTTGATATCTTTTTAAAATGTGTTTTTTAAAGCGGAAACTTAAAGGGCATGCTGGTCAGATATATAAATGTTTGTTTTTTCCTTCTGGTGTTGCTGGTCTAACTGCTGGAGCTGATATGCAGTTGAAAGTTTGGTGTTTAAAAACGGGAAAATGTGTTGCTACTTTGGCTCCTAAATTAGCTGGATGTGTTAGTGGTTTTGGCGAAAATGAACCTGGTGGGCATAGAGCTGGTATTTTGGATGTTGGAATTATTGAGCGTGGTCGAAACGTTGTAGCCATTGATCGTTTGGGATGGTTGAGATTATGGGATGTATCAACACAAGTTAGTTTATTTTGGTTAATATTAAAAAACATTTAATTTTTCATGTATTTTGTTATGGTTTGAGGATTTTGTTGTCTATAATTAGTTTGTACTTTGTTTTAAATAAATAATAATTCTATACATATTTTAAAAAATCTTCTGCTTAATACATTTTTTGTACATTTGTATTTTTGCAAAATTATCCTTTGTTTTTGCACTGTATGTTTTATGTGTAAGCACTCAAATTAAGTTAGTTATTTTTTAAAACATTTTTAGAAATAAGATTGAACTGATTTTTTTGAATATTAAAGCCATATATTTTGCTTAAGTATGTTGACGTTAGAATACGAATTGTTGTCAGCACATGGTTTCCTTAGTTATGGTTTTATTTGATTTATTTATAATAGATTTGCATCAGTGCTATACCAGTGACAGAATCATCAAGTAATCAGAGACATTTGTCAATGGCTTTAGAAGAAGTTACCTGTTTGGCATTAAAGAAGCATTGGGATCCGACTGTTTTAGAGACGTGTACTAGTGAACCCTGGTATAAAAGTAAGTATTTGGATTATTTGCTGTTATTTTAAGCTGAAATACAAAGTTAAACTTATTATTATTAGTAGTAGTTAATTAGTGAGTAACTACAGTTTCTCTGATTTATATAACTATGTTTTATGTAGTTTTCAGTTTTATTGTTATTTATATGTGCCCATAATATGTTTGTCTAAATGAAACTATAAAAGCTTAAATAATTGTTAAAGCATCAACTGTTAATAGTTCTGATTTTTTGTGCTGTCTAATAATCTCGGTTTTACACTTTCATGAGGAAAATTAAAGCAAAGTAATGACTAGATGCACACCGTTATTCATTAAAGGCGCTGGAATATACTCAAGTTCATGTGTGTAAGACTTGAAAGGTGTGCACTACTGCTGATTCCCAATAAGGATGAAAAAGCTGTACAGTGCTCCTGGTTAACTGAAACCAAGTGGATTTATTGTTTAAGTGAATCTGACAATTCGAATAATTCACCCATGAAGAAATGTTTTTACTTAGCTAAGCAAATGATTGAGAGAGAATTGAACAAATTAGTTAATTTTTATGCTATCAAAAGTATGTTGTTTTCCAGCTATTTACATTTTTTATACATACGGTGTTTCTTTGGTATAAAAAATAGAAGGCGATTGTTTGAGATGTATTGGGAACAAGTGAACAAACGGATCAAAACACATTATGTGTTAGTGTAAATTTATTACATTTAAGGTTATTTTTTAATGCATCCAATTTTCCATGTACATGTATCCCTGTTATTATGACAAATCAATAACTATCTCTTACGTCAAACCCCTACAGATTTGGAAACATCATCTAGCCAGGTGACGGAAGTCGGTACAACAGATACGTTGGTGGCTGTAGGAACTGGAGTCGGGGCACGTACGCGTCTTTACGAACTAGGCGCACGTTACAAAGGGTGTGTTGCTCAATGCATTTTGCCGAGTGCCACAGGTTCGGTTGAAGCAGTCAGTTTCGTCGAAAACAAATCACATCTCAATTCGTCGGCTTTTGACGAGTACGGTTTGTTTACTGGAGGTCAAAGCGGCGAATTAGTATCTTGGGACATTAGAAATACGAATGAACCGCTGTGGCGTCACACTCGTAAGTTAATGTTACAATATGTGCTGAATTAAGTAATTCGGTGTTAAAATGTTTTTAAGGCTGATTGTGTGCATTATTAGTATGTAATAAGCAGAAATTGATGGATTAGGAAGTGTATTGAGGATTATAATGCAAAGTTAATAGTATTTTAAGACGGAAACCTACTGATGCTGCTGTGTTAGTGTAGGTGAACCTAGTCCAAGGTACACGCGTTGACTTCACAGTCAAACTTTATAAGCATTACTCCAATTGACAGAATTATTAGCATTTCAAACTCTACCTAACTCCGAAGATATTGGGACGCCTTAGTCTAATACTAGTCTTCAACCGATATTTTTTTTTGGTTGGTGACGTGGTCACCTCTTCATTATTTCCCATATTTATACATGTAGAACGATCGATCTCGATGGCTTGACAAGCGTAGACAAACGTGGAAGAATAACAAAGTTTCTTGGCTGGTAGACGGCATCTTTGTGACGTCGCCACTGTTCGCAAAGATAGACGAGGCCGCCTGATTTTTTGTAAAGGTTATCTCCCTTAGCCGAAGGGCTACATATGGTATACGTATACCTTTAGATACCTTTTAAGTATCCTGGGTGTATGTTCGCACCCACCCGCCGTAGCGGAAGCCCAGTTATACCGCTGTGCACTTGGACCCTGCTGTTATTAATCTAGATGCCTAGGGGCACCTAGTCCAGGATGCACCACGTAGTGGACTAACAGTCAGGAATATCACCATCATTGGAAATTGAGACTTTATAAGCATTACTCAAATCCTTAGGATCATTAGCGTCCCAATATATATATATATATAACCGGATCCGGTTTTAACTAAATTTTAGGTGACGGCTGCGCCGTAGATCATCTACGCGTCTATCGCTACCCAAACGATCCCTATTATTGTTTGTTTGTTGGTCGTAGTGATGGCCGCGTTACCATTTATCCCTACGATCCTAAAATATTTCAAGATCAATTGATCAGCACAAGTTTGGAATTGACTGGCATCAATTGCGAACCAATAAAGGGTCTGGTGGGCGGGCCGTTGTCCAAGAGTGTTTGGACGATTTCTTATGGTGGGACAGCCCGACACTACCACTACATCGAAACCCATCAAGCCTTTGCCCAAAAATGATTTATATATATATATATATATGTAATTTCATTTCATTTTAATTTTTGTAAAAGACTGTCAGTCGTTGTTGTCATAACGAAAATTGATTATCAATTAATTTTTCAACCAATAATAATTGTTTTATATTGGGGTAGAAGAAAAATGGAATTTTGAAGAATTTCAAAGTTAAGGGCAAGTCCTCTCTCGTGGTAGGTAACAATCGAATTTGGTACTACTGTTCACAAAATGTCGAGGCTGTCAGATTTTTTGTCAAGATTCTATTTTGACCCAAAGAGTACATATGCATTTCTTTTAAGTTTCCTGAGTGTATACTTGCCCCATTTGTTAGTTCGCTGTGACACGAATAATTATAGATTATATAAATCTACGCCTTACTGTTTGCTTTTTACTAATAGTTTTAAGATACAACACAATGTAAAACTATAAACGTTCTTAAAATAATTAACATTTTGATTAAGAAGGCCAGGCGGCCAACGGATATTGTAGCTCTCAGTCCTTTTATTTATGCTAAGCTCCTTCGTCCAAATGAATTACTGAATTGGGGGGCCGTCTGTTTACCCTATGCAGCCAACAGAGATCATTGGAGGGATTTAATTCGAGATGTAATTAACATTTAATATCCACACGTCTCAAGTGTTGTTCATTGCAAAAGTCAATGTTTTTGCACACGTTTTGGTATTTGGACTAACCTGTGATAATAACAGATGGGGGTGTTTATTCCCAATCATGATGATGATTAGCATTCCAATTTTGAAAAATTAATTTTCAAAAGACGCGCACAAATATATAAGCTTTTATTAATCAAAAGAATCCGAAATAAACCTTCTAGCGATGACTGGCTGTACCTTTGCCTCGCTTGCCCGAAAACAAATGTTTCGGTTTCAACGTAGGAATGTGCCGATCACCTTCTCCTTTGCGTGCCAATGGAAGGAACTTTCTTTGTGCTAACGTACCCAGACGCTTGGCGGTTTGTTCCATTTTGTCATCTCTGACACCCGAACGAGATCGTGAAACCGAAGCTCTGGCGATTGAAGCTTCGCGATGTGCGTTGGGAGTGGCACTTCTAGCACGAGCAGCTTTTTTCAGTGCCCTTCCGCGTTCAACCTAAGGATAGACACGACAGATTATTATTATCAAATAATTAACCAGATAATTTATTATATCGTCTTATTGTCGAATTGATGAGGCGATCTTCTTTAGGGTTGATGCCGGTAAATGGATTCACATATGGTAAATATTTACCTTGAGATTCCTTTTAAGCGTTATGGGTGTATGCTAGCACCTATTCACTGAACTGGAATCCGGTAAAAGCCCAATCATCCTGCTGTGCACTCGGACCGTGCTGTTATTAGTCTAGATACCTGTTGACACCTAGTCTAGAATGCATTACATGGAGGAGTAACAGTTAGAAATATCACCGTCGTTGAAAATCAAGACTTTATAAGCACTGCTGGTTTCATCACTATATCGCTGCTCAGATAACGGTAATCGTGTGTAATTAAAATGCATATTTGTATCATGTTTTATTTTCACCCCTGATAGTCTAAGTTATCAAAAGCCCACAAACCGTCCATTTTTCAAGAGTCACCCATTGGATGATACTTAAGATATGGTAATTGATTTGAAGGATTACATACCAAAATTAAAAATCTTCATCGAATCCTATTTACTACAAACATAAAACGAATGAGTTTTATTAATTAAGCTTCTGAAGCTATGTGAAATGCAATATATGAAAATAAAATTCAAACATCTCCTCACCTGACTTTCCATATCCACTTCCAGACCTAATTTGCCAAGATCAGAACGCATTTTCGATACACTAGCAGCCCGATTACTGCGGGGAATTTGTGCTGTACGAACGCGTTTTCGAGCACGAGACTCTAAGACACGCAAAGCACGCACTTCTCGAATCCTATTTGGGATGTATAAAAATATTGGACATATTTTATTAGCTTTTACATCAGCAAAATTATCTTACAATTAAATTGAATATCGTTAACATATTTAACCTTATTCCAAAAGATAAAAACGTTGGAATGTTAATGATCCTGAGGTTGCTGAGTAATGCTTATAGTTTCAATTTTTAATGGTGGTGATATTCCTAACAATTCGTCCTCCACATGATGCATCCTGGACTAGGTGCCCCTAGGCATTTAGCAGGATCCGAGTACACAGCCGTATAATTGGGCTTACGCTACAGCGGGCATACACCTAGGATACATCACCTTTGATGTAGCCACCTACCAGCCAAAAAAAATTACTTTTTTTCTACGTTTGATACGCTTATCAAGCCATCTAAGTCGATCGTTTTAGATACCGTAAAATTATGGTTAATAATGAAGAGGTGACCACACCACTAACCAAAATAAAAAATATATTATAAACCTAAAAACTACCGTTTATTAAACACGATTACCTAATGAATACTATTGTGTAAATTCAATTTAACAGATCATTTGTCATGGACATTCACGAAAGTTTTACAACCTTATCTAAGCGGCATTGAGGCTAAAACATTTCATTCATTTATTGTGGTTGGTGACATCGACACCTCTTCACCATTTCTATTTCGGTAGCATATTAAACGATCGAATCCGATGGCTTGGTATGCATAACATGTTTAGAATTATAATGAGGATTCCTGGCTGGTAGACGACATCATTGTAACGTTACTGTTCGCATAAATCGATGAGAACACATTTAGGTCAACGGCTATATACAGTATATAAATACCATGAGTACCCATCGGCAAAAACGGAAGCTTAATGATACGGCTGTGCATTCGTTTCCCGTTGTGTTAGTCCAGATGTTTGGAAGCACCTGGTCCATAATGCTCCGTGTGAAAGTGAGTTAGGAAAATATGGAAATTGAAGCATAATAAGCATTACTCGGATTAGCATATAAATAAATAATGAAGAGGTAATCACATCATTAACCAAAATAAATAAATGAATTGAATAACCAATTCATAAAGAGAACATTCGCTAAAAAATCCAAATAAATACAATTATAGGTTATATTATAATATTAAATTCTTTTATTAATAAATAGATTCCAATTAGGAGTTAAAAGCAAGTGAGTAGCCTAACAACACAACGTACTTAAACGGACAATATCGTCACACAAAAGGTATAAATATGTATTGACCAATCCATAAATAAGCAAATGCATTGGTCAACAAATTGTTATAGCTTCTAGCAAACGTCAAGTTGGCAAATAACCAAATAACGGATCGGAGAAGCATATTTATCAACCTTTCATCATTAAGCATACGACCTTACTTTTCAGCATTTGCTCTAATTTTTTTCATTTCCGGATTATTTTCATCTTCATCTTTGAACCAGTCTGATTGCTCGTAAAATCCAGCCGCTTCCAGTGCAGCTTCTTGTTCTTCCAACTTGTTTAATCGCTCCTCAATGTCCGGATCGAACATATCAATGAAATTGTGGCCGTCCATAATTTCTGGTATGATGTCATTTGCATGTTCAGGATGCGAAATCTGCCAATGTTCGCGCAAGTTTAGTATAAATCCTTCATCGGGATCTGCTTCCAATTCACGATCGCGCAAAGTGCGTTGCCTCTTTGCCATCAAATGGCCATTCATAACCTCATCGGCAGATTCATTCAAAGAATTCAACAACATACGACGTTTGGAAATGCGAGCTCGTTGTTTGGCTAAGGCGTTGGGTGGAATGATAGGAGGACGAAATTTTGAGTCGAGCTAGAAAAAAGGAAAGTAAAATAATTCCTACATTTAATGCATTCATTCAATCAACATTAGTAGTACAAGTATTTTTATAAAATCTGTTATATAACATATTACCAGTTTGTCCAACAAAAGAAAAATTGTAGTCCTTATACAAAGCATGACTGACAAACCTAACTACAAAGCAACGGGTGAATCACTGTTAGTAAAAAACGGGACTTTTGACTTGTTAGATTGAAGTACTGTACATCGTACTGTACTCGTACTGTTCCACGTTGATATGGCAACAACAACAAAGTTGGTGGCAAAGCCTGATATAGGTATGAATTCACATCCCAAAACAAACAATTATCAACATCATAGATTTTTCTATTTCGCAAATATATTTTAGTACTTAATCGTTTAAAAAACATCGACAAAAACAGAACTTTATCCTCTATACCTAAATTGTGAAAATCCTCATAAAAAGTGGCGTTATTAAATAGAATGCTAAGAAATACACTGCTCAATTAATAGTTCTTAAAGCCCTACAATCCTTGGTAACTACACAACCATTTGCACTACTAATCAATTCTATATCTATTTTTGAAAAACATGATATTGTCCAAAAAGCCTAAATTTACCGATTTACAGGCTACAACTACAACACATCAATTATTTCATTAAAATTCTATTCCATTCGCAACTCACATTTGGTTTGGCAATATACAAGCGGCTGGCAATATCTGCATCTGTACCGGGCATAGCTGAAACTCGAAGTTTCGTTTGAACACGTTGAGCGAGTAAATCACTACAAGCAGCTGATCGAACAGCTATCACTCCTTCTTCTGAAACAGTGGACATTTGAACAAACAACGGTTTTTCATTGTCAACGAGATCACTCATTTCGGTTTCATGCGAGGAAAATCGCACAACATTCCTGATAGCTTCCTTATTGTCATCAGACAGTTCGTCAAAAGTAATTATATCAGCCTGCAAATAAATAAATAAAATTAAACAGTTAAATCAAGATCATAAATAGAGCCTTTAAAAAAATAGATTACAAAATATAGTCCAATAAAAATATCCATCTGCAACGTTTATATTGAATGATGTTGTGCTTCCCAATGTAAAGCAATTTACGTATCGGGGCTCTTCGATTACTTCTGACGGAGGTTCATCTAACGAAGTAAATCGTCGAATTTGTTTGGCTGCTGCTGCGTTTGAGAAACTTGCTAATCCATTATGGAGACGAAAAAACATCAATCCAAAGACAAAGATGAATATTTTCTCTTCATTGGTTCGCACGTGCTTCTATACGCAGCTGAAACCTGGACTCTTACAGGGTCTGAGATCTCGAAACTTAACAAATTTGAGGTAAGATGTCTCAGATATATTTGGCACAATACTCATTTCGCATCATCCATATCAGGAGACTGGAAAAAAAGATCAGTATCCATCAAATTCGAGATGACCTCCAATTCCATGATGTTCCTTCCTTGGTGTCGCGACAACGTAGATTGCGCTGGTTTGGTCACGTTCTTCGTAAAAATCCTGATGCAATCTCACGTTCAGTAACTTTGGCTTGTCCAAACACCGATTGGAAGAAAAGGAAAGGTGGTCAGAAACGTACTTGGATGGACGCTGTTCGGGACGATCTTCACCTTATTTTGGCCGGGGCTATATCTTGGAAACAATGGCAAAGTCGCTGGACTGACATAGCTGTGCTCGCCTCCGAAAATCGTGAACAATGGAGGGGAATTATTCGTGATGCTTTGAAAACTTGGAACTAATAAAGAGGTGGCTTTGCCACCAACTTTTGTTGTTGTTGTTTCAAAACAAAAAGAAACAAGAAAACTAATTTTCCAACAATTGAATCTTATCAAACTGATAAGTTTTACAATAACCATCATTCATGTGTATTCACAAACCAAGTTTCAGTTGTAGATAGTAAGACGATTAGACTCATTTAGTCGCTTATTTGCGATTGAAATGCGGATAATTTAGTTATGTAAAACTGACTTAAAACCAATAAGTTGCTGGTTAAATTGGGTTTTAATAATAAATATAAGAATCAACGTTTGTACCAAAGCCACCTCTTCATTAATTCCAAGTTCCCATAGCATTTCGAATAAACGTGGGTTATTTTAACGTCTTTCTTAAATCGACAAAAGTAAAGTAGGTTATAAAATAAGCTGTATAATATATATTTAACATTACGAAAATAATTATAAAAAACTGATTTTTATATAAAAACCAATTTAACAACTAACTTTATTAGCAGCTATAATCAAAGGTTTATTCCGAAACAAAGGTCTAAGATTTTGAAATAATTGTAATTGTTGCTGAATTGTATATCCACATTGTTCTGACATATCCATAAGATAGATAATAGCTGCTTGTAAATGAGCCAAAGCTGTTATCGACAGCATTTCAACAGTATTATGTTCATCCAAAGAGCGATTGAGGACACCCGGAGTATCTATCACTTGCCATCGTAAATTGTTATAATCCGTATGACCAACAAATAATGATTTTGTGGTAAATGGAAACGGCTGAACATCTACGTCAGCACGAGTTATCTAAAATAAAACAGCATTTAATTTTATTAAATAAGAATTAATATTTTTTTAATAAAGAAAAACATTAAAAACTACCTTATTAATAAAACTTGACTTGCCAACGTTTGGAAATCCACACAGAATTAAGGTTCTAGTATCAGGATCTATAGTTGGTAAACGTGACATATGTTGTCTGGTATCTTCCAAAAACTTTAAATTGGCTGTTTGTCTTTTAATCACTGTGCACATTCTAAAATTGTTTTTTAAATTCCATAATTACCTGCCAAAGGCAGTTCGTTTAAGTGTCTTACACTGATATAAAGACTCGCCATACTTAAGAATTTTTACTTGATCTCGGCTGATTCTAAACAAAAAACTGAGTTTAATTTGGCATACCCATCAATGATGTTCTTTGCAGTATTCAGTTGACTTAGAGCTAATTTATAATGATCTTTAGAATACAAAACATTTATAAGATCAGCGTAAAACGGATGTATAGTCTAAAAAATAAAAAGCGCTTTAAATACCTCAACTGAAGGAAATTCTGACACAATAGTTTGCAATTTATCGTGAAAAAATTGCTGGCATGTTTTGACTTTTCGAATATAAAAATGTCGGATTCGTCCGATCGCATATTGCTTGTGTATTTCTGTCGGTGTTTTTCGCTGAGTTTTCGATAAAACAATATCAATAAAGTCTTTAGATGACGGAACAACAGTTATAGACTTAAAATTATAGCACGGCATGCCTTTTCAGCGTAACTACCGCACTGTCAATCAAGGTTAAAAGTAATTAAGTGATGTATAATAAAAAAAATTATAATTTTTAATAATAATAAATAATTTAATTTTAAAATTATTATTAAAAATTTTAAATAAATTTTTATATAAAACTTTTGTTTAAAATAACGTAAAAGGGTTTAAACGGAATGATAGCAACCTAAGTTCTGCAAAACGTTATAATGCTACTGAAACAAAAAAACGCTATTCTGATACACAATAGCAAGGAAGTAACAACACGATCCAGATGACAGGGATAAGCAAAAGCCAAAACAAAACTCACTTCTCAAAAAATAAGTATAAGCGGTAGCATTTAGGTATACCGTTCTCTAAATTATTTGATTGGTCAATTTAAGGTCATGTTTTTAAGCTGTTGCATGGGACAGGCAGAGTAGGAAATATTTAATGTTGAGATTTTTGTCGCAGCGCTTTTTTGGAACAAAATTGCATTTGGAATTCAAAGTTGAAATGGTATTTTTATTTATTTTGTTTGTATATGTGTAAATTTACTTTTTAAGTGAATGAGTATATTAATTTCTATATGTTTAGTCTTCTGATAATAATATACAATTATTTTTGGTGCAAGCCATGATTGCATTTTTTTTATTTTTAAGGCAAAATTAAAATAATGTTTATTACTCTAGGTAATGCAATTTGTTTAATAGTTTTAAATAGCAATACGTCTATTCTAGATATGGAGATAATACACTATGGAGGTAATAAAATTACTTATAAAAGGACTTGTTTTTAATAAGCGAGATATCAAAATCGGTAAGTAACATTTTGTCTCATGTTCGTTTTGTAGTTTAAATTATTTTCAACCATGTGATGTTTGGAATATTTGATCAACCTCCAGTTCCCATACGCGAAAACGTATTTCTTTTTTTGTAATGTTTCATATATTAAAAATAAATTGTTTTATTGTAATTGTTTGTTCTTATCATTATTATAACAAGTTTTGACAAATGCTTATTATATTACGGATTGAATAGGAAAACTCGATTAATTGTTGTATCAACATAGTGGAGGCAGTTTTCTAAAAAACAATTAATAATCGCAACAGTAAAATTAACAAATTACGCAGAAAACCTAGATAATAATTATTTAAGAAAATTTTATTAAAATGAATGTATTATAGGATCAAATAAACATTTTAGATAAGTGTTCGAACACATTGAATTATTTGGTTGCTCCATATTCTTATAAAATTATAGAATTTTTTGTTGTTTTTGCTGTTACTTTTATCTTGTTTATTTTAAAACAGACGGATTTTTAATAATATTAATGAAAAGAAATGTTATTGAAAGCAGATTTGATAAAAAGTTTAAGTATTTATATACACATAAAAATAATTTTTGTTATATTATTATTATTATTATTATTATTATTATTATTATTAAGCTTTAATATCTTACTAGAGATACATTCAGCGTAAAATACATTTTATTACCATCAATATAAAAAAAATAATAAGATCAAAAATTAAGAAAAAGTAGTGATACAAATAATGGAATAAAAATGAAATAGAATATCACATGTTAATGAATATAAATATAATCTATATAGTATGCATGTGATTTTAAAAAAATATACAAAATTGCTGTGCATAGAATGAGTCATTATAAGGCACACTTGTTACATTATACTGTATGATGTCCAAATTAGTTCAAATAAATGCGTGGGTGGAATAATTCCAACAATCTAAATTTTATTGTTTAAATTTTATTTAATTTTCAATCTAAATTTTATTGTTTAAAAAATAGATTAAATTAGAAGCAGCTATGTTGTAAAAAGTAAACATTATTCAGTAATATTTATTCAATTACAAATTCTGTAATGTAAACAAATAGTTATATATATATATATATATATATATATATATATATATATATATATATATATATATATATATATATAGTATAACTTGAATAATGGAATTTGAAAGTTTAGAACAGATAATTATATTATTCAACATTATTATTATTATTATTATTAAATTATTAGCAGTATAATTAATTTTTACATTAAAAAGTATTAATTTATTAAAAATAATTTAATAAATAGTATACACTTAAAACAATTATATATATATAAATAATGGACTATCTTATACAGTTGAAAAACTTTTATTTCTTTTACAAACACTTTAAATATTTTATAAAATTTTTAAATAATATTTAATGTAAAATATTATAAAACAAATTTTAATAAAAAAAATAAAACAAACTTGTAACGTATATCGTGTTTTACTAATTCATTATTTTACGTTTTGAAGGTCGGAATACATACAATATTTATGTATATGTACATATATTAATTAATTTTCTACAGCTTAAAGTAAAATAATTTAAAACATTATTTTACAAAATATTTAATGTTTTTTTTATAAACAAAAATTTTAATGCTTAATTTAAAGTTCATAGTAAATGCAATAGTTTGCAATAATTTTATATAAGATTTAAATAAGTACAATAAAATTTTATTAATTTAAAATGTATGTTATTTTATTATTTAATAATTTTTGATACATTTATTTATTATTTAGTTTTTGTAATTACTTAATTTTTTTAATGCATATAATATCGACATATAGTAGTTAATAGTTTCTAAAAATTAATTGTTAAAATTTTTTTATTTAAAATAATTACAATTTTTTTGCAATATATAGTTTTTATATTTTTAGTGCATACAGATTTACTTACTTACATTATTTATTAAAAAGTTTATTTCAATTTTAGCACAGTTAATAAAAAATGTATAAATTTAATTAGATTAGCATATGTTCTATATATATATATATATATATATATATATATATATATATATATATACTTCTTAAATAGTATTTTAATTTGTTTCAAAAAAGTAACATTATTTGCACTGTACAAATGTAATTATTTGTATTTTTATTCATTATTTAGAAAAACGTTTAACTTATATTTTGAACAAATTCGAATTAATTTAAAATGTAAAATATTTTAAACGGTTTGCTTAATAGTTATTGTAAATTTGTAATTACATATAAGCAAAATAATAAAAATGTTAAATTTTTTTTTGAAAATTAGTCTAAATATTCTAATGCAGTTTTTCCAATTAAACATATATAATAGTAATAATTTAGTAAACAAACATAGCATTTTATAAGTAATATTTTGTTTTTTTATTAAAATTTATTTATATACTAAGCATAAAAATGTGTTTGTTTATAAAGTGTAAATATAATTTTTATAAATTTTTAAAATTAATTATTTTTTATTTTTTAAACTAAAATAAATTAAAATATCTGTTAATAAATGTGTAAATGTAAATGTAATGGAAGTTATATAAGATAAATATTTACTTATTTTTATTTTAAGATATAATTTGCAGAACTATAATTTTAATATGTAAAAATTGACAAAAAGTAAATATTTTTGTTTTATATGTAATAAAAAATAAAAACATGAATAAACATAAATTGTGAGATAAATTTATTTTGTATATTTTTGTCAGTCACAAACATAAACGTTTGGTACATATAAACCAAAAATAATTTACAGTTGTCAAAACATTATTTAACCGTGAACAAAATATTTGCTTTAACAACAAAATTAATAAAAAAATATTAAACAATTTTTAATTAACAATAGATACCCAGTAGACTTTATTAATTGCTATTCTAAGCTACACAAATCACGGAGTAGAAAAAAATGAAAAAGTCAGTTTAGTTGAAATTGTTATTTGAAAAGGATGTAAATTCATTTAAAACCAGCATTAACTTAATAAAAATTGCATTTCTCTTGATTTAGCTAAGAATATGGTACACTACCAAAGGTTTTTCTTTGCTTAATATTAAAACATTTGTAATTAAAATTTTACATCTAACGTTACATTTATGAGTTTACCTGCACATGTGATGACAAATATATAGGTAAGATAATACGTCCTTATTTAATCAGGTTAAAAAAATACATTTCTCATTTGATTAATAAGAGGTTAAATGGAAGTAAACGTTTATGCACTTTTTCTACGTATTACGTTATTTACACTAAACCAAACATGAAATTAATGTAAAAACTTGTTATATTAAAAATCCCTAAATTTGTTTGTATATTCACGTATTAAAACCCAGTTTATGTGCAGAAAAATGACTTGTAACTATATTAAATATATTTTGATTATAACCTAATGTGTGTTTATAGATGTTAGGTAGTTTGTTAATAAGTTAAATTAATTTGAACTTAAATGTCAACCGTAAAACTTTTATAAATTTGTGGTTGACTAAAATATATGAAAAGAAATTTATTTTACATTTTACTTCTTTTAATATTTTATTTGAAATTATAAAATGAACCTCATGTTTTAAATTATGTGTAATAACTATTCAAAAATTATTTTAACAATAATGATTTAATTATAAACATTTTAGTGTTATGTGTAAAATAATTTTTTTTAAATATATTATTCTGAAGATAAATATGTTAATGAAATGTATAATAATGCTTTTTAATTTATAATTATTTTACGTTTAATGTATTTTTGTTATAATTTAATAAGGATAAATATTGATATTTTAAAATAAAATTATTAAAAAACGTAAACAAGAACGAATAAATTATTGTTACTGTTATCGTGGTTTTAAAAGGTTAAATACAATTATTCTTTTTGAATAAAATTTTTATGTAAACCAGATTTTTGTTACTCTTATGTAATGTTTTGGTTGAAAGTAAAAAGTGATATAGTTTAGAAGGGTTTTATTAATAATTAAAAATTCTACAATTAATTATATTTTTTTATTAATTGTTGCTAAAATATATATTTTAAATGTTTGATTAAACTTGTTTAAATTAGTGCAGTTTTGTATTGGATTGGTTTGTCATACAATTTTACGTTAAACCAATTTGATTTAAAAAAAAATAAAATTGATACATTAAAAAATGAATTATATATTGTTATTAATTTTTGTTAAAAATTTACAATAATTTCTAGATGCTTTGTTTGTCATGAGCTACAACAAATATATTATTTACATATTATTTATTGTATATTTTATAATCCATTTTCTTTAAAAAACATAAAATAACAAGATTATTTTTCATAATTTTACATTACGTTTATGACAGTGAAATTCTTGCATATCAAAAATGAAGTATTAAAAAATTAGTTTAACATTGTTATTATTTATTTGTGTTTTAAAATTTATTTTTACTACTTTGAATGTTTTAAAGAAAACATTTGTCTTTAGTGGATATTTTCGTGAAGCCAAAATTTGGCTTGTATTTAGTGCTGATGATGGGATTTTAAGCCATGTCTACCTAGGTTCCGTCAATTAGGACTTTATTTGTTTCACCGTAAATTTAGAAAATGCTATACTTTGTTGTATTTTTACCAATGTGTTTTTTTAAAACTCAGTTTGTTAACTTTGCGTTTTAGTCTTTTTTAAACTGGATCTGGAACCAGATTTGGTAAACTTCCTTTATTTTAATCGTTTTAAGTATAGATTATTTAACTTTCGATAAAAATATGTTTACCAAAATGGGTTTATAATTTATTGCTAATAGGTAAAACGTGCGTGTAAATATAAGCCTAATAGTGTAATAAAAAATGTAAACAATTTTTTTGTTTGTAGCTTAAACAAATATAATAAATACAATTACTTTAAATATACTTTAATCATAGTGAAATTTACAATAAAAAAACTATCTAGTTTATGCATTTTAAAAATATATTTATTATTAAATATATTCCGTAATTTTTCACAAATATGTAATTTAAATTTTTGTAGAGAAACCGAAAAACATAAATATTTTAAAATTTTAATTAAAACATTTTTTTAAATAAACAAAAAATAAAAAAAACATTTATTTGCTTTTAGCAGTCAATTCTTATTTACTCGAATAAATGAGGTAAGTATTTAAGATTTTAAAATGAATTATTTTACTTTTAGTAACTCAGTAAACAAGGTATCCTTGATGGATGGAATAGCAGAATCCCAAAAAGCAATAAATTATTTTTTAAATAACAAATTTCAAAAAGCTAAAAATTGTTTGGATGAAAAGTAAGCAGTATTTCTAACATTGCTAAAAGTTTATTTTTTAAAATGTTCAAAAAGAAAACAAGATTAAACTGCCGTTTATTCAGATACTCTTCTAGCGTTTTAGTTTCTGTTTTACTAATTATTAATTATCATATGTTGCTGATATGTTATTATTATTATTATTATTATTATTATTATTATTATTATTATTGCTTGAATAATTTATAAAAAACATTTTTTAGGAAGTTTGCATTTAGTGTCAGTGGTAGCACTCCAATTTATATCTGCCCACGTTTATATCCAGCACTGTACCATTAAACCAGAACAGCATAATACTGTGTTTACAAATTTTAATTGCTAAATTTAAACCAATATATTTGTTATTTGGAAAATATCTAATGATAAGTATAAAACTTTAGATAAACAGGTTAAAAAATGCTGCTGCAAAGATAAGAATGATTGGTTAGAAAACAGATGCACAGAAGCAAATAAGGCATCAGAAAAAAATAATTCCAAGACTCTGTATAAAATTGTGTAACAATTGTCGGGAGTTATGAAAGAACATCAATATTCCAATGAAAAGAAAAGATGGTTGTTTACTTCTAACAGATGATGAGCGATTATCCAGATGGGTAGAGCATTTTAAAAAGTACTTAATTAGCCCACTTCAAATACCTTCATATATTTTAATAACAATAAATATATGAATGTGATTTGAAATCTGGAAATATGTATTGATGACATTTTTGTAACTAAAATGATTCATGCAATTCAAAAGTTGAAGAACTATAAAATAGGAGGATATGACGAGATAACTGCAGAGATGATCAAACATGGAGGTGATATAGTAGTACATGAACTTGTTTATTTATTTAATATTATATTGCACAATGAACAACTGCTAAATGATTGGCAACAAAGAGTAATTGTTACTTTTCTTGACGAGGGATAACCTTATTGCCTGTTTCTGGTAAAATGTTTTGCAAAGTAATTTTAAACCGTTTAAGTAATGCGGTAGATAAACATCTTGAAGAACAACAAACAGGTTTTTGGTGAGGAAGAAGTTGTATTGAGAAAATACTTACTATCTGTAACATTATTGAACAATGTCAAGAATTTTAGCAATTATTTAAAGTTAATTTTATTGATTTTATGAAAGCTTTTGACAGTGAATCTTCGTGGAAAATTGTTAAGTTTTAAGAAATACCGTTGCAATATGTGAATAGTATATGCTCGTTATACCAAAATTCAAGTTGTTATATTCGACCTAAAATGGTCATATTGCTATATTTAAAATTGCCGCAGGAGTACATCAAAGATGTTTTTTGTCACTGTTTTCGTTTCTTCTGGTAATTGATTTCATTACGACTCGGTTTTTGAATAATTTGTCTTATGGCATCAAATGGAACAATGGGAGATTAACAGATATTTACCTTGCAAATGATATTGGTTTACTCAATGAAACTCCAGAAATGATTCATGTGCCGCGGTGGTCTAGCGTTACAGCGCCCGATTTGGACCTCGGTGGGCATGGGTTCGAATCCCATTGCCGGCACTAAACTGCGGGCCTACATTTGGTTTCGCTAAAATTACGCATTAATTTTTACTATAGTATATGAGAGTGGAACGTGGAAGTAATAAGATGGTAGATGTTTCTTCATTGCTGGTGTGTTAGAAGTATTTTAAAGATTACTTGGCGCGATTACATTTCAAGTAATGAAATCATGAGAAGAACTGACTCTTGTTTACTACATGACATTATTATAATTAGACAAAATAATTACTTGGTCAAATTCTACTTTTATCGCCCGAGAGACCAGTATAAACAGTTTTGGAATTGACAATTGAAGTTGATAAAAGGAAGGTTGGTAGACCACAGAAAACTTGGCTAAGAACTAATGGGGAAGATTTAATGTTTAATGGGATGAAACAACATTTTTAGTAAAATGTTCGATATTATTTTTGACTTATGGGACTTTGTTGCTGTTTTACGCTGTAACTGTTATCTATTTTTCTCCATGTTTATTTTGAAAGCAAAAGGGTTTTGAAATTAAATAAACAAAATAATAATAATAATAATAATAAGCCCAGAGAAGATAAGAAATAAATCAATTTAGCCAGTTTCAAATCTGGATAAAGGAGAAGGATTTGGGTGTGGAATTATTTTGATGTTCCATGTTCTTCTTACATTATAGAACTTGGTTGTTATTTTTCGCTGTTACTGTTATCTTGTTGCCCCATGTTTATTTTAAAGCAAAAGGGTATTGTAATAATAATAGTAATAATAATAATAATAAGTTGTAATAATTACATAATTTTATGTAGCAAATGATTTATTAGAAACAGTGTGGTAGAGACTTTTTAAGGCCTAATGTTAATGTAACTCTGGCGGACTGGGGTAGTTTAGCGGTACAGCGCTCGAATTTGGACCTCGGTGGGCATCGGGGTTTGAGCCCACGTTTGGCTTTTCTATATATCCACTGATGAAAGATGTTTTTCGTAAAACATTTAAAGTAATAAACATAAAATAAAATATTAACGCTTAGGACAATATTTTGAATTTCTAAATAATAAAAGTTACTTTTATTGAAAACAATTTTTGCTTGTTTTAATTAATGTTTGAAAAAACTTGATAGTGAACTTTACTTTTTACATAAAATCGATATTAAGTATTTTTATAAAAGTACATTATTTATAAAACTATCATACATTTTAAATTTACCCATTTAGTCTAAACAAACTGAATGGAGTTTTAAGCCTCAAGTGTATTCCAACAATTTATACTGATATAAATGTTTATTTTTGCGGGGAACAGCATTTATTGTAAAAATTTTAAGCTTAAATTATTGTTTATTATTATTATTATTAATATTTCAAAACCCTTTTGCTTGAAAAAATGAGCATGGGGCAATAAGACAACAATTATAGCATAAAAATAACAACAACAAAGTCTCGTAATTCAAAGAGAACATGAGACAACAAAATGTTTCCATGTATTTGAACATTCTGCCAAACGTTTTGCTTGATCTCCCATAAAACATTCATTTTAATTAGATCTTCCCGAATAGTTCTTAGCCAAGTTGTCTGTGGTCTGCCAACCTTTCTTTTACCATTTAAAAATTCTACGTTTACCGTCCGAAAGACCAGCAAGAACGGTTTTGGAATGGACGATTGTAAATTGTTGTTTATTTCTAACAAATACAAATTTGGGAAACAGCTGCGTTAATTATTAGCTAATATTTTTTGCTTAATTGTACACCTTTTTATTGTGCCATACAACATTTTACTCAAATCTGAATAGGTACAGATTTGATTTCCACTACCGACACTAAATGCGGACCCACGTTGGCCTCACTAAAATGTTTACTGCCGAAAGACAACAACAACAAAAGTTAGTGGCAATGCCACATCTTCATTAATTCCAAATTCGCATAGCATCTCGAACAATCCCTTTCAATTGTTCACAATTTTCGGAGGCGTGTACGGATATGTCAGTCCATCGACTTAGCCATTGTTTCCAAGATAAAGTGCCGGCCAAGATTGTGTAAAGATCGTCCCGAACAGCATCCATCCAAGTATGTTTTTGACCTCCTTTTCTCTTCTTCCAGTCGGTATTTGGACAAGCCAGGGTTACGATACGTGAGATTGTATCAGGATTTCTACGAAGAACATGTCCAAACCAGCGCAATCTTGGTTGTCGCGATACCAATAAAGAAAGATCATAAAGTCGAATTTGGTGGTTACTGATCTTTTTCGTCCAATCCCTTGATACGGAGGATGCAAAATGGGTGTTGTGCCAAATGTATCTGAGACATCTTGCTTCAAATTTATCAAGGTGCTTGATCTCTGACCCTGTAAGAGTCCATGTTTCAGCTGCGTACAGAAGTATTGTGCGAACCAATGAAGAGAAAATGTTCATTTTTGTTTTTGGGTTGATGGATTTACGTCTCCATAGTGGATCGACAAGCTTTCCAAACGCAGCAGTAGTTAAACAAATTCGACGATTTACTTCATTGGATGAACCACTGTCAGAAGTAATTGAGGAGCCCAGATACGTAAATTCCTTTACATTGGGGAGAACAACATCATTTAATACAATCCTTGCATCATGAGCTTGGGACGATATGATGACTGATTTTTTGGGTTGATCTTTAAACCATATTCACCGGAAACATTCACGAGGAAATCTAATGCATGCTGCAACTGAGCTTCGTTCTCAGCTAGAAGTACAGCATCATCAGCGTATTCTAAGTCCGTAATGGGCCTAGTACCAACATACACACCTTCCACTTGTACAGAGATCTTGGAAAATATAGCATCAATTGCATAGTTGAACAAAAGTGCCGAAAGACCTTTTTTCTACTATTTATTTCAAAGACCCATTTGCTTTAAAAATCCATCTAATTGTATTCTAAATTTTCGGAATTGAAAATTTTATTTATTTTACTTTTTATTGTATGTTTATTACGTGTGAATGTTTTGCAAGAAACACGTCTTTCAGCAGTGGACATTTTAGCAAAGCGGAAAGCGTGGGCCTGCATTCTAGTGGACCGGTAGTGGGATTCGAACCCCGATGCCCACCGAGCTCCAAATTCGAGCGCTGTACCGCTAGACCACCCCGGCAGAAATGAAGAACATGAAAGATTGAAATGTTATTTGCATTTTTTTATCATTTGAATTATACTACTTTTAATTCTTGGCCGTAATTTAATAAAATGATGTCTTTTTATTGTTGTTTCTTTTAACAATACGCTGCTAATCTTGTTCTCTAACATGGTGTTATATAATAGAGTTGTTTAATTTGTATAACTGATATTCCATAATTGTTACAAAAAATAACAGACTGTCATTTGCATAAATACATGCTGGTAAATACATAAGACTGAAAAACAAAAACTTTTGTGTTTTCCCAAACGTTGCTTTAGAAACTCAATTGCTAAACCAATCAGATTTTTGTTTCTTATGACATGCATATATACAATTATGGTATTTATATATTTACATTTTTCAAAATTTAGATCCCATTTGAGCATGTATTCGCAATTGGGAAATTCTACAATTTTATTTATTCAGGCTGTAGCTACTAGAGATAAGGCAAGTTTGTGTCATTTTATATTTGGAAATTATTCATGTTCAAACAATAATTCTTTTGTTTTTTTCTTCAATGTCAAATGGGCGTTATGAACAATTTTCTAACAGTAATTTCTTGTAAGCTTGTAATATACATATATTCTATTATAATAAATTCATTGTAAGTTAAATTTATACCATATTGTTCAAGATGATTGTACATTCAATTGCTGACTACGAAGATTGAGCATTTTAAATATTGAACATTTATTCCGATTGTACTGAACTCTGTAATTGAAATTACAATGCTTTTAGTCTATTTGCAGTACATTTAACAATTGGTTTGATAAACACAATAGATGTAGATGAATAACTATGATTTTAGCCAATAAATGGCACTTTTGTGATGGCGCCATTGTTTTCAAGGATTGACAAGACTGTCTGATGTTTGTCAGAGTTATCTCGCCTTACCCATAGGCCACATATATTTATTTATTTTTATTTTATGTTTTCTACTTCGAATGTTTTACAAGAAACATTTTTCAACAGTGGACATTTTAGCCCACCGAGGTCCAAATTCGAGCGCTGTACCGCTAGACCACCCCGGTATATATACCTTAAGATACTTTTTAAATACTCTTGGTGTACGCTTGCACCTATCTGCCTAATCGGAAACCAAGTTATAACACTGTGCATTCGGTCCCTGCTGTTATCGGCCTAGATGTCTAGATGTTCATATGGCGGAAAAACAGCCAGGAATATCACCATTATTGGAATTTGAGAGTTTATAGGCATTAATAAAATCATCTGGATTACTAACATTCCACGTGATATCTTCCCATTGCTTTTTTACCACTATTAATGTTTTGCTGAAACCAAACCATCCTCCCTTCTCAACTGGGTATGGCACCGGCTATAATGGAGTTACTAATATAATAATGATAATAATTAACGATATTTAAATATATCAAAAATATAACTATTAATGTCTAGAGAGTATGTACTACAATTATTTACACCATGATCCTGTACCAACATCACCAAAACGATTAACAAATACAATTCCTTTTTCAAAACATTTTTTCCACTTTATTAAATACGACACATGACTGAATATATTCTTCTATTACACTGTTAAATGTTTTTGTGTGAGTATTTAAAGTTCACTACTATAAACTTCACTACTATAAACAATGACATGAATGATACAAAATAATAATAATAATAATAATAATAATAATAATAATAATAATAATAATAATAATAATAATAATAATAATAATAATAATAATAATACACTATATATAACTAAAAGATGTTTTTTACATAACACGTGAATAAAATTAGCCAGTCGGCTTATTGATTTAAAAAAAATCATTATTTGAGTAATGTTGAAAACGTGATTTGCAGTGTAGATACATTGAAATACTAACTGAATGTTTATTAATTATACACACAGATTGAATCAATCAATATATGTTCTTTTTAATTATGACAGTATAAGGTTTGGTATAATTTAAAAATGAGTCACATTTTTCATTTAAAGATGATGCTAACTTGTAAAAATGATGAAAATCGGTTAAAATGAAATTTTATTTAAAAAATATGACATAAGCTTGTTTTCTACTTGATCCAGAAAAGACAAAATAATGTCTCATTTTATTTTATTTTTATTTATTTTAATGTTTTACGAGAAACGCATCTTTCAGCAGTGGACAATTAGCGAAGCCAAACGTGGGCCCGCATTTTAGTGCCGGCAATGGGATTCGAACCCATGTCCACCGAGGTTCGAATTCGAGCGCTGTACCGCTAGACCACCCCGGCATATGAAATAAATAACAACTGACTACTGCTCGCATTCTTTTTCAATAAACGTTTGTGTGGCATTTAATCTATGTCTTTGTGTTCAAAAATAAATGCCAATGATAATAAGATTGTAAGTAGTGCGTACAAAGTTTCAATTTTCAATCATGATGATGCTCCTAACTGTTGCCTCTACGTGGCGCAACCTAGACTAGGTGCACTTAAGCATTTAGACAAAGACAGCACTAACTGAATGCGCAGGGGTACGAACCGAAATTATGCCTTGATGAATGATTGCTAACATACACCTAGGGAATTTTGAAGATATTTAAAGATATATGTAGCGGTTAGAAAAACAAAAAAAGATGTTATAAAGTGTTTTAATTCTCCTATATTCATTATATATATGAGACCAATGAAATATTAATATTAATATTAATATAATTATTATTATTATTATTATTATTATTATTATTATTATTATTATTATTAATACTAATATTATTGATATTATTAATACTAATATTATTGATATTATTAATATGAATCAACTTGTATAAATTACCCACATAATTAATAGTATCTGAAAGCTACTTCCACTGAAGTATCTAAACCAATAACCATAATAATAATAATAATAACAATAAAGCATTGTGCCGGCATGGTCTAGCGATACAGCGCTCGATTTGGACTTAAGTGGGCATAGGTTAAAGTCAGACCAGCGGCCCACTAAAATGTGAGCCCATGGTTGGCTTCGCTAAAATGTCCACTGCTGAAAAATGTTTTCCACAAATCATTTAACGTAGTAAAAATAAATAAATAGAATGATTATTATTATTATTATTATTATTATTATTGTTATTACTAATACGCGTTACGAGGTTAATTTTTTTAATTTTTAATTTTTACTACTTTAAATGCTTTACGTGAAACATTTTTCAGTAGTGGACCTTATAAGAAACGGGGGAGCCGCGTTTAATGCCGGTGACAACAATCGAACCCTGATTTTGGTCGGAGCATGTGTTATTTTGTTTCCTATAATCAATTTTTTTTAAATCACAACATTTAAAGATGAATAAAGTAATGAATAAAGTTACGTAGAAGATACAAAAAATGCAACGTTTTTTACTTTAAAGGTGATTTCATATTGTGACACGTACATTAATTAAAAAAAAAACGATTGCATATTATTGATATGAATCAACTTGTATAAACAACACATCTAACTGATAGCAGCATAGAGCATTGTCATTGTATTGCTAATTAAATGTCATAGTTTTTTCGACAATTAAAAGTATTTGCTTTTCTATGTTTGTGTTAAAAAAATTAGAGAGATTCACGTGGCTATAAAAATACACATTGGATATATTCGTATTTTATTTTCTCAATGTCAACTTGAATTTTTTGAGTACAACAATACATTTAGCATCATGGAATACGCAAAAGTATTTTACACTATCGAAATAGTGAAAAAATATTAAATGCACTTTGTTTTAAGCCAACCAGGAGCACTGTACAGCTGTTCCATCCTTATTGAGAATCATCAGCAGCGCAAAACTTTTAAGCTTGACACACACACACACACGCATAAACTTAAACCCACGTTGTATGTGGTATCGGGCCAGCTCCTTAACCACTGAGCTACGAGTAGATTAACTTGACCTTGTAAATTTATTATTTATAGTGAATGTAATTAATTCTAATTCCCCGGTCTCTTCAAATGACACTACGTTACTACTGGTTTAGCAAGTGGGTGAACTATTTTACTAGAACTTTACCAGGACTTTACCAATTCTAAATAAAATAAAAATACTTAAAAGCCCATTAATAAATATAACCGAAACGTGTCATATAAGGCTATTAAACATAACAGTATGCAAGAACCTACATGGTTAAATCGTAGTAAAAGGGTTTACTCATTTGCTGAATCGGTAGTAACTTACAGCATTTGAGGACACTGAGTAGTTAGAATTGATCAGATTCACTATAAATAATAAATGTACAAGTTCAAGGTCATCTACCCGTAGCTCAGTGGTTTAAGGTACTGGCATGACACTCGATAGGGAGTGGGTTAAAGTTCACGTGTGTTTGCAAAACTTGAAAGGTATCCACTGCTGATGATTCCAAATAAGGATGAAATAGCTGTACAGTGCTCCTGGTTGACTTTAAAATCAAGTGGATTTATTATTCAAGTGAATCTGACAATTCTAAATAAAATAAAAACCCTTAAAAGCCTATTAATAAAAAATAAAGTTGAAAATGGCACAAAATTGTACAGCAATGTTAAAAACAAAAAGAAATAAAAAATACAACGTTCAAATTGATAAATGTTTCCGTAACATGTAGTTAAGGAAAAGGGTTTAGAGCACATCCCTTAAATCATCTAAATATTGTATAGTAAAAATATTAGGAAGTAACAGTGTTAATTGATTGTTAAATTGGAAACAAAACATGAATAAAGTAGGTCAAGGAAAACGTTAAAAAATTGGTTAACACCTATTTTATTTCGTGTTTACTACTTTCAAAGAAACGCATCTTCTGGCACTGGACATTTTAGCAAAGCCATACGTGAACTTGCATTTGGTACTCATCCATGTTTGCTGAATATTCATTAGCTTAAAGTATTTTTCGTACTGTATTTAAGAAATGGAGAAGACAAGGAAATTAGTTTTGCATGGATACTATTATAAAATTATATATTTTCATAAATTAATTTACCTATTATTTTATTAAAAAACTAGTAGATATTGTTTCAATTATTTTTTTTCAACCTATTGGATGCAATTAATTGATATGCAGTAGAAATGTGGTAATAATGAAGAAATGACAATGTCATCAACCACATTATTATTATTATTATTATTATTATTATTATTATTATTATTATTATTATTATTATTATTATTATTATTATTATTGTTATTGTTATTATTATTATTATTGTTATTATTATTATTATTATTATTATTATTATTGTTATTATTGTTATTATTATTTTTATTATTATTACTATTATTATTATTATTATTGTTATTATTGTTATTATTATTATTATTACTATTATTATTACAAGCTTGATACTTTGTACTGTACGTTTTATAATACATTTTATTTACATAACTTTATTAATTCCCAAATAAAATAACATTTTATTTTTATACAACAATAGGAATATTTGGATTTGGCTAAAAATAATTTAAAATCCACTTTGCTCTTGTGCAATACGAACAGACGTGCAGGCAACTTTACGGATGTTTTACACAAACAAATGGACAAAACGAAGATCGCTTTTTACAACCAGTATACCGATGGTAAACGATGGTTGTTTATGTATTTAATTCACGTATTCATTGTCGTTGCTTACGTAATTATCTCTTTATTATTTCCATATTTGTACGGTCTATTAAACGATTAACTTTGATGGCTTAATAAGCGTAACAAATGTAGAAGAAAAAATAATTTTTTTCGACTAATAAACGGCATTCTTGTGAGGGTAGCACTGTTTACAAAAAACAAGACTGCATGATAGTTTGGTAGGGTTATCTTTCTTAGTCCAAGGGCTGCATATATTATTATTATATCATACAAAACCCTTTTGTTTTAAAAATAAGCATGAGGCAATAAAACAACAATTACAGTAAAACAACAACAACAACAAAGTCTCGTTGGTATTGAAGATTCTGCAAATCAAAGATTGAGTTTTCTTTTGGCTTTTACTCAATCCTGTCATCTAGATACGTGCGATCACTTTTTTGCCGTTGTTAGCCGTAATGGTGTTAACTTATTGTTTCCAGTAGCAGTATAATGTTTTTACAGAGGCCCGGTTGCTAACCTTGCGCACTCAAACCCTCCTCTTTTATCCAGGCTCGGGACTGGCTAGATTGAATCATTTCTGATTCAAACTAGTTTGGAATCCTCTTACTCCCAGACTTATTCCAAAATGTGCCTTTGTGGAACAATTGCAATTTGAATGTTTAAACAATTTGGTGACAAGATAAATATGTGTAATAAAGGCTGAATAAATTATGTACTACTATTAGTTAACTAAGTTTATTAATTTAAACTTAGACTCAAAACTAAGTAATGTTGAAAAACAAATACCAATTTTAATTTAAAGGTGAATATTGTTAGATCTTGGATGAACAATGTACATATTAGATTGCCTCAAATAAAAATCAACTTTAAACGGTATCAGTATGTTTGTTTTGTACAAAAATTGTAAATGTACGTTGATGGTCTTGTAATACACAGCATAATTTTTCTATAAAACAACTCATTATAAACTAAAGTTCAAAATTAATTAAAATTGCAATTTTTTGCATGTGGTTTACTAATTTTTAAGTGTTATAATTGTTAATTTATGTATTAATTTTTCAGAGTTTTTATATTTAATTAGTGTGCTTTGTTTTTTATTTTAAAAAACACCCCCAACTAATTACGTGATGCTTATTTAAAACGAGTTTGTTAAACATTAAATGTTATTATTTATTGATTATTTTTTATTCTATTGTTATTGCTTAAACACTTTACGTAAATTCATTTCATTTTTTTCATTTTGGTTGGTGACGTGGTCACCTCTTCATTATTTCCCATATTTATACGACATGTACAACGATCGATTTCGATGGCTTGACAAGCGTAGACAAACGTGGAAGAATAACAAAGTATCTTAGCTGGTAGACGGCATCCTTGTAACGTCGCCATTGTTTGCAAATATTGACGAAGCCGCCTGATTTTTTGTCAGGGTTATCTCCCTTAGCCCAAGGGCTACATATGGTATACGTATACCTTTAGATACCTTTTAAGTATCCTGGGTGTATGTTCGCACCCACCCGCCGTAGCGGAAGCCCAGTTATACCGCTGCGCACTCGGACCCTGCTGTTATTAGTTTAGAAGCCTAGGGGCACCTAGTCCAGGATGCACCACGTGGAGGACTAACAGTCAGGAATATCACCATCATTGGAAATTGAGACTTTATAAGCATTACTCAAATCCTCAGGATCATTAGCATCCCTTACGTAAATAAACGTATTTAACAAGTGACAGCTAGTTTCGGTGATGTCATTCAGACTAATGTCTAATCAATTTTAAGTCCAACACTGTACTACTAGATAACTCCCAAACTATCTAGCGGTACAGTGCTCGACTTGGATGGACATCACACCAACGACACTAAACTGTGGGCCCACGTTCGGCTTCGCTAAAATATCTATCCACTGCTGAAAGATGCATTTCTTGTTAAAACATATAAAATAAGTAAAAAGAAGAGTAAAAAGTTATTTGTAATTAGAAATATTCTACTAATTGATAAATACTTTACAAAAAGTTGGTGGATATTTAAATTACAATACAAATACATAATATTGAATTTTCATATATTTATGTACAATATCCCAATTGATAAAGTGTGTTATTATCATTTTTGGGCTGAAAGGAGAACTAGAATCGACGTTGAATAGATGAACACAAGCTTGAGCCCCACTACCGCTTAAATTTTAAGCGTTTTTTTGGGGGATGGGAAAGTCCTCTTGATTGTTTCCGTAGCAGTATAATTTTTTTATAGAGGCCAGGTTGCTAACTTTGAGTGCTCAAACCCTCCTCTTTTATCCAGACTTAGGACTGGCTAGATTGAATTATTTTTGATCAAAACTAGGCGGAGCTTTATTACTATTATTGCTATTATTATTAGTGGTAGTAGTTGAGGTAATAGTTTTGGTATTTACATTAATGTTATAGCTTTTTAACTGTATATTTAATGCTTAATTTTGTAACTTCACAATGAAAATAATCTTTCACATAGAATCAACTTATCAAGCTTATTATTTCATGTTACTTTTTTTAATTATATCAAAAGTTGTTTTGAAATTAATACACTATCAAAAGTATGTTGCTTGATTTTACGCTATTTAACGCAGAACAAGCACATGCAG
This sequence comes from Cardicola forsteri, assembly GCA_025895645.1. NCBI lineage: Eukaryota > Metazoa > Platyhelminthes > Trematoda > Strigeidida > Aporocotylidae > Cardicola > Cardicola forsteri. Next base: position 228,433 of record JAKXYG010000972.1, on the reverse strand, counting down.
AATTGTGTTACGCCGAGTGTCTTTTGGAAATTGTCTTTATTGTATTGCTTCTCGACGAAAAGTTTTCAACTCTTGTCAAGTGTTCGTTGAAAATCAGACAATGCTACAAGTGTTATCGGTAAGTTACTAAATGCATAATTATGTACTTTGGCCTATAATTAATAAATGCTTAAAAAGCACACAACCAATTAGTTATGTAATATGGGGCAATAATTACTTCCGGTTTAGTGTAATTGACTAGGGTTTGATGTCATTTTGAATGGGCGCAGTTTTTGGCAAATTTCAAACTGTGGGTTTTTGTATTTTTATCAATATAATGAAAATTAAATAATAATAATAATAATAATAATTTAAGTATTTTTTAATTACACTAGGTGGCAGATATGAAGGAAAATAATATATAATTGGATTTTTGATCATATATATATATATATATATTTATAAAATTTGTTTAACGATAGGATAGAAATATTAATAATCTTGAGGATTTGAGTAATGCTTATAAAGTTTTAAATTCTAATGACGGTAATATTCCTAACTGCTCTTCCTACACGTGGTACATTCTGGATTAGGTGCCCACGTGCATATAGACCAATAACAGCAAGAACCGCGTGCACAGCGGTATAACTGGGCTTTTCCTGAATAGGTGCTAGCATATACCGAAGGTGCCTCAAAGGTACCATATGCAGCCAGTTAGGCTTGTAAATTTGTCAACTGGTGCTAACTCCCAAGTCAATTTTTGTTAACACCGGCATCATCATAAGGAACCGATCTTCGGGCTAATAAACCTTGTTTATTCTTCCAAGTTCAATTTGCATCAAACAACCTTTTTATATAATTATTTGGGATTCAATGTGAATTTGACATTAAGCAAGTTTCAATTAAGTGCCGTACCAAAAGCACATCTTGTCGAGATAGAATCTTGATAAAAATTTAACACGAATTGTATAACATAAAAAAATTATTATACAACAAACTGTAATGTGTAGTATCCAAACCAAACAATTTACAATTTAAATAAAAAGTATAAAAAATCTTTATCTTTATTTGTTGTAAATAATAATTTTTTTTATGTTTTACGAGAAATGTATCTATCAGCAGTGGACATTTTAGCGAAGCCAAACGTGGGCCAATGCCCACCGAGGTCCTAATTCGAGCTAGACCGCTAGACCACCATTCGGTAGCAGAGACACCAAACACTGTTGTTATTGTTGAATGACATACGAAAAACTTATTTTTAGCAAGTGGATATTTGGTGAAGACAAATAGGGATTCACATTTAGTGTCTTTAATCACACTCGAATCCATGCTTACTCCATTTTTCTTAAACTACTTAATTAATTGTCAGTAGTATTTCTTTCAAATTCTACAGATTATGCTGGCGCTTGTTAAAGTATCGCACATGGAATGACGAAAGACTCAAATGTGACTTTGAAAGTGGCGTGCGTTTGGGATTGGGTGCATTTAATTTGGTAAATATTAATATTATTATTATTATTATTATTATTCAACTTAAATACTTCAGCAGTACATTCAACATTATAAAATATTAGAGAATTATTGTTTTAAACAAAAAAGTCCGGAATTAAAATTAAAATTAAATTTAAAAAAACAAAATTTCAGTCATATAGTTATGAAAAACGTTTTATAGATTCCTCAAACTAATAAATCACCGTATTAACATTATTCAGTTCTTATAATAATAGTATCAACGATTGATTAAATTAAATAGAAAACAGCAAAAAATAAGGTCACGTAGAGTAAAACAATTTTCCACAATGAAAGCACTAAAGAAACAGGAATTGACATTTATTTAAAAGACACACAAACAATTGGTTGCTTATATATTAAATAATGCACGAACTTTGTACATCCTTATTTTAACATTCAGATTGCAAACTATCTTTTTCTATACCCAAAGAAATAAAACACATTGATTTTGAAATAATTGAAGTTCAAATGTTCTTGACATGTTTTTACAACAATTAAATGGGATATTATATAAACATTGGACCAATGAATGTATAAATAAAATTAGATTAAAAAAAAACATTGCATGACTAGTTAGCAACGTAGTTTATTTTAATTTTAACTACTTTGGAATATCGTTTAATAGTGCACATTGTACGGAGACCCGAATTTAGTGCCAGTGGTGAGAATCAAACTCAGAAAGGGGATAATATTGAATATTGCATTAAATATATGTTATTTTTTCATACACTTAATAATGTTACATCTATAAAACTACTTTATTAGATGATATCAATTCTTCCAAAGCGTGCATTAACATTGCTAGAATTCGTTGGGTTTTCCGGAAATCGAGTAAGTTCCATATAATAATAATAATAATAATAATAATAATAATAATAATAATAATAATAATAATAATAATAATAATAATAATAATAATAATAATAATAATAATAATAATAATAATAATAATAATAATAATAATAATAATAATAATAATAATAATAATAATAATAATAATAATAATAATAATAATAATAATAATAATAATAATAATAATAATAATAATAATAATAATAATAATAGTAATAATAGTAATAGTAATAGTAATAATAATGATAATACAACTGCAAAATCTATCGTTCAGAAGTGCTTGAAGCAACACATTGGTTCTACATATACAAACTTTTGGCCCAAAGTTGTGTTTTAGGTCAATTACATCTCACCAAATGGTTTTCTGTCGCCTACTAACGCTCATTCCAAAAATGCTTTTACTGGTTTTTCTGACGGTGATCACAGGATTTTGTCAGATAATTATGACGTTATGTATTTGATGAAAATCAGATCTTTTTACGATTTTATTGTATAAAATGTGATTTGGGCCAATGTAATTTTTAAAATAATTTTAAAACACCGGCAATGAAAAACATTCACCATCTTTTAAATCTTGTCTGTTTGCTTTTACGTTTCACTTCTATATATAGGGCTGTAGGAATGATAATTGATGCGTACAAACAAAGGCTTACTTTTGGGCGGATAGAAGAACATGACTATATTGGTTTTAGTTTATGAAACAATGACATCACATTTCCAACTTGAACTTTAACACAAATTTCCGTTTTTCTTGTACTACAATGATCTTTTCTAGATGTATAAAAAAATCAATAAATTTAATAATAACAACAATGAGAATAATAATAATAATAGCAGTAATAATAATATTACCTTCTTAATAGTTTCTTACTAAAATGTGTTTTTTAACAAATCAAAAGTTTCAATTTAATCAAAATTTATTCTTTTTAACAAAAAAAATTTAAATCCGGTTAGTGAACGCGTTTAAACGTGAACTTTTACAGAATATAGTTGCAATATTATTTATTGTTTTGATTGTATTGACTTATTTGTTAAATGCAACAACATTGTAGTGTTTATCAATGTTTATTTGAAGCATTTATTATTTTTTAATTAAAAATTAATATAAACGTACAAGTTGATGCACATGCATATGACACACATATATATATAAAGTTGCTGTTTCGTGTTGCATTTGTAATTAATTATTTTATTTTACAAATTTTCAATCTAAATACATTTAGTTTTAAAAGTCACAAATTAATTAATTAATTAATTAATTTAATGTATTATTCCACTGGATAAATGAAAGTTTGTATTTTATTATTGTTAGTATACATGTAAGCAAGCAACTTTGTGAAAGTCCGCCTACCGACGATTAGAAATAAACGGACTTAGCCAGTCCCAAAACTGGATAAAGGAAGAGGGTTTGTTATAGGAAGGCCATTTTTCAACTAAATTTGATATAAAACCAAATGGAGGAAACTGATCAAAAACAGCGACTATTTATGAAAGATGAAAAAACTGTAAATGAAGAAGGGGTGGAGATAAAAAAGCTACCGTCAACAACAATAAAGTATAAATCTCTAACTTGTGTAATTTTATTTAATTACATGAGGCACATCTAAATTGTACTAACATATTCGTTAAACATTATTTTGGCAGTATAGGTGATATATTCTGTAAAAAGTAATATTTTAAACCAATATCAATATTAAATTAATGAATACAATTTAAAATATTAAAAATGTATAGCTTTTATTATCTATTTTTATATATGTATACATATTTCATGATATAATTTATTTTTAACCAGCTAATTTAATTGCTTTTTTTTATTATTTTAAAAATGTATACAATCTTGTTTTTGACCCAAATTAGAATTTTATGATGATATTCGTTTTTTTTAATTTTATGTTTATTACTTGGAATGTTTGACGAGATACATATTTAGCGAAACCAAACGCGTGGGCCAGCATTTTAGTGCGGGTGGTGGGATTCAAACCTATACCGACCCAGGTCCAAATTCGAGCCATGTACCGTTGGGACCACCCCGGTACTATACTATGAAATATTTTATTTATACTGCTAAAAAATGTTCAATGAATGTCTTAGTACAATTTAAATGTGCTCCACATAATTAAATAGTGTCACACAAATGAATAAATTATACTTTAGTTCTGTTGAAAGATAGAAACTTGTCTATTTACCACTGGTCGTAAATGTCACCTATTGTTTATGGGGTTAAATATTTACGTTCTATTCAAGTAATGTAAATAAAACAAAACTAAAAAATACTTTATTTTAAATTTATTATTCTTATCATTTTTCTTCTTCTTCTTCTTCTTCTTATTATTATTATTACTAGTAGTAGTAGTAGTATTAGTAGTAGAATTTCTTTCTCAATAGCTTGCTGATCGGTTTTGTTTGAAATGCATTTCGAAGCTGGCATTTTCTCATATTTTAAGTTGGAGTCTAACAGTCAGTGGACAGTAACTATTGAGTCATTGTGAAAAATGTTTGACACTTGTTTGACGAGTTGTCAATATCTGCATCGTTGCAACGAACAATATATGTATAGTTATAAACAAGCGTCTTATTAAATTATGTTGAGCAAATTGATAAATGCCAATGTCGCAAATTCAGACAAAATAACTTTCTCCACTGTCAGTATATTGCATAATTTTAGAAATAACCGCTCTAAATATTCTAAACTCTTATTTAAAAATTCTTTAACAAATTAGATTTGCATTAATGTGATGATAATGATAATAATTATTATTGGTTAAGATACTTCACTGGAAATAATTTGAGAATAGCAATATGAGTTCGATTATAAAATACTTATGTAGCAGAAATGAAACCAAGAACAAAAATCTGGTCATAGTTGGGAAAAAGATGTCGTAGATATGTCCAAGTTTGGAGCTTTAGAACATTGTACCATTCCCTCATTTGATTATTATAATACTTTAATTATTAAAACAATAAACGTGCTTTTATTAAGACGAATAACAAATTTATTTATATTTTGTTAATTGTGAATAAATATATATTTGCGTTTGTTTTTATAGACGTTTGGTTTGGAGCAACTGCATATGGGATCAGAAATTCAGTCGTCCTTAAGAGCTCCCCTATGTGCTCTGTTATTGCTCATTTTCAACTTATACGGTACTCACATGTTGGGTATGTCACACGTTTTTTTATCTAAACAAATATAAACCAGCGGTACAGCCCTCGATTTAGACGTGGGTGACCATGGGTTTGAATCCCACCACCGGCTCACTAAAATGCGGGCCCACGTTTGGCTTCGCCAAAATGTAGTTCCTGTAAAATATTGAAATTAGTAAAAACGTAAAATAAAATTTTAAAAAAATGATTTGTTAGTATTTTAACATGTTAACGTTGATAACTTACTAAACGTATGTCGCTTACTTTACAAAAATTTAATTTAATTTTAATTAACTTGTGTTTGGCTGTATCAAATGTTTGCCCAGTAAAGTGTTTAATTAAAAAAAAAACATTTTTTAAATCTAATTTATTTTGGTTTAAAATGCATCGAATTATTTCAAGGTTTTGATTATTTTTGCAATTTTTGGTACTTTACAGCTTTTGAATTGTAAATTGTAGGTTTATTGTTGTCATTTTAAAGTTTAGTAGTTGTTCTTATTAATTGTCCCAAGTCATATTAATAGTTTAAGCAGTAGCCAAAGTGAGAATGGCGTTGTTATCTATTTGCAATTTTTATTTATTTAATACATTTTTGGTTGGGTGACTTATATTATAACTTCTGCCGTTTTATTGAATTGTATTAAATTAGATTCTTGATATAATTTCAGTAAAATATGACTGGAAAATAGTAATTAAAACATTTTTTTTATTATCTTTATTATATCGAACAAAATTACAATTTTGATTTTAAAAAATGTGTTAATTATAATGTTATTTTTTAATTTTTTATTAAGATTATCACTGTCACAAAGGCTGCTGTTTTAAAATGAATGGGTTAAAGATAGTTTCATATAACTGTACTTTAAATTTTTGGCATTGAACATTTTGAATACCTAAGACTGAAGCTTAATTAATGTTTAATCCAGTTCTGTTATCAAGATTATGGCTTCATTTTTTTATTGCTATTTTCTAAATTAGCTTCCTTTTGTTGCTTTCTTAGCAATATGTTATGTTTATTAAAGGGAATGTCTGTACAACGATACAACCGTCTGGTACTATTAATTAATTTAACATATTTTTATAATATTTTATGTTGTTTTTGTTTTATGTTTTGCTACTTTGAATGTTTTACGAGAAACGCATCTTTCAGTAGTAGACATTTTAGCGATGCCAAACGTGGGCCCGCATTTTAGTAGACCGGTGGTGGGATTCAAACCCCGATACCCACCGAGGTCCGAATTCGAGCGCTGTACCGCTAGACCAGCCCGGCACAATTGCATTTTAAATCGAAATGCAATAGAAATATAAATGAATATTATTTTACTTAAATGTATTATTATAAAAGCATAAATTTTATTATTTTAAATTTGAAAATAATATAAAAATAATTACTTTACTATTAAAAATTTTTATTATTAATAAAGAAAATGTTTAATGTGTTCTTGACAATGATAAAAAAAGTTTTCAATTTTGATGTTTATTTTTAGGTGACACTGCCATGAGCGTAGGTAAGAAAATTTTTAAAATATTTTTAAACGTTTATTTTGTCTGTATTTATTTATTTCTCAATTGTCAAACTTATTTTACAATGACCTACTGCATTATTAAACTAGTCGCAATTGGAAGAAACAACAAGAACAACAACACCAGGTGGTAACAAAACACCTCTGTACTACTTCTAAGTTTGTATGGCATCTCAACTTCCTATACAAAGTGATTGTTGAATGCGAATTGAAATTTAGCATGGTGTGTGCACAAATAAAATTTATTTGTTAAAAGACCGCTTCCTTATGATGACGCCTGTGGGAATTGGGGCTTGATATCTGTTGACGTCTAACCGGCTACCCACGGTGAATGGACATCTTAAGATACTTTTTAAGCATCTAGGGTGTATGCTTTAAATGTTTTACAGGAAACATTTTTCACCAATGGATATTATGGCAATTCGAACATGAGCCCGTATTTAGTGCTGATGGTGGAAAGCGAACCTATACCTGCCCAGGCTTGAGTCGAGCACTGTACCACTGGACTACCCGGGCACAAATTCAGAATAGTGTTCATCTAGACCGGGGTGGTCTAGCGGTATAGTGCTCGAATTCGGACCTCGGTGAGCATCGGGGTTCGAATCCCACCACCGACCCACTGAATGCAGGCCCACGTTTGGTTTCGCTAAAATGTCCACTGTTGAAAGATGCGTTTCTCGTAAAACATTCAAAGTAATAAATATTAAAAAAATATATTAAATTTTGTTAAACAGTTACACTATTGCACGAGATTATTAAAGATAAAGTACACTGAATATTAATTTTATTGATTTATTCAAATGTTTCAAAAACAACATTGGCAAAAGTATAAAATTATATTTTGATGTTAAAGTTAGCTTTGAGAAATCGTTGACTGTTAGTTGAGAAACTCCAAAGTAGTTTAGCACTGCAGAACTTGGGCGGGTATAGTTTCTGTTTCCATTATTGGTTCTAAATAAAGGGCACTCGTCTGACTTTGCTTGAATGCCTATGTACTGAAAGAAGTTTTTTGTAAAAGATTTGACGTAGTAACAATTAAAAATAATATGGTCATGATTTCTTACTCGTCCCAAGATAAATTTTTTCTTGTACGCACTAGTTATTATTCATACAATAGAAACAAAGTTTGCCTATGGTTTGAGAAAATATTTGTTGCGATCGCATTTCTAATAATAAAATTGTAAAAAAAAAATAAAAGAAAGCTTTTGAAATAATAACTTATTATAGTGTACACTTCTAGATTTTTTTTTACAGATATATATATATATATATATTGGGTTAGCGTTCAATAGTGCTAAAGAAACAACAGTGCACCATTTGATTAAACTACAGCGATGAATTAAAAGCATTACGACTAAGATGACAGGATTAAATGCTGACAACTGAATAAAAGCTCAATCTTCGATGTACAAAATGTACAAAATTCAAAAGTCTAATTAGATTATATATATATATATATATATATATATATATATATATATATATATATATATATATTAAAAAACGAAAATAACTTAAAAAACATGTAAAATATAAGAAGAATTCATTTCGTATATTCTTGTCTGTCACAGTTGACATTTAAGTTAGTACAAATCACTAGCATACAAAAGCACAAATATTAGGACCAAGGTAAGTTTGATGCAGTGACGAACTGTTTTTGTGCGCACAAAGAAAGTTTCGATAGGTGAATAAAAACAGATTTGAGGATTATCAACATAATCGAAGTTTCTAACTGACGAGAATATGACGATATAAATTCATTTCACAGTTTAGGTCTTTTTATATTTTTATTGGGTATTATAAAGCAAATTCAATGATTTAAAAACTTTTAAATTGTTTCAATAACAACTTTGAATTATTTAATTTAATTTAGCACGTGAATATCCAGAAAGATTAGAAGATGCAAGACGTCTTCTTGATCGCTGGTCTGTAGTGTATCAAGAAAGCGCTATATTTACATTATTAAACGCTAAATATCAGCAATTATCCGGTAGTTTAAATGAAGCAAGTTATTTATTATTAATATTACTATTATTATTATTAATATTATTATTATTATCGCTATTATTATTATTATTGCTAAAATTATTATTAATATTAGTATTGTTATTATTACTACTACTATTATTATTATTGTTGTTATTATTTTTATTATTATTATTACTATTAATATTATTATTATTATCGTTAATATTAATATTATTAACATTATTATTATTATTACTATTATTAATGTTTTTAATATTACTATCGTTAATATTGTATTTATTAACATTATTATTATTATTACTATTATTATTATTAATATTATTATTGTTATTATTATTACTTCTACTACTATTATTATTATCATTATTATTGTTATTACTATTATTATTGTTATTATTAATATTGTTAATGTTATTATTATTAACATTATCATTATTATTATTATTACTATTATTATTAGTAATATTACTAATATTGGTACTGCACTTGATAACGTGGTAACATTTTCTACAACATATTACACGACCAATTCCGATGGTTTTATAAGATTGCCAAGATTACCTATAGTTTACAATTATTTATCTTAGTCTGTATTTATGGTGTATCTTCAAATAGCATTTGAATATTTTGTGTGTACTTATACAACAAAATGGAAACTCAATTATACCGCTGTGTAATCGGTCCATAATCCACGTTGGTCTGAGTCGAGAGTGGACTCCATAAAGACACAGAAAGCTTATTACAATTGTAGATTTGTACTACCTAATATTTTTAAAATTTGAAGGATATCGATTCGTATAAATCACACTAGAGAAACATTATTATTGACTCTAAAGCTTTCTATATTGAATGGATTATAATTTTTTTAAAACGTGTTAAAGAGAAAAATAGTCCACGTGAAAAAATTGTCAACAAGGTAACAACATGTATGTGGAAAATGTATTCATTTTGTTTTTTTTCTAAATTATCAATGGCATTACTAATGTATATATATATATATGTGTGTGTGTTTGTATACAATGGAAACATTGTTGGAATATTTATATACTCTGTGGTATGAGAACATTTTTTCGAAACTTTATTACATTTTTATATTTATTTTGGTTAAATATAGATATTACAAATTTAATTGATTTAATTATTAATTTGATAATTTAATTTGAAAGTTTTTCACGTATAGACTAAAAGTGGTGTACACAAATTTGACGTTTCTATTGAAATATCAAAGTTAATAATACAATAATAATATATAATATATTATATTATTGTACAAAACCCTTTTGCTTTAAAAGTGAGCATGGGGCAATAAGACAACAATTACAGCAAAACAACAACAACAACAAAGTCTCGTTGGTATTGAAGATTCTGCAAATCGAAGATTGAATTTCCTTTTGGCTTTCACTCAACCCTGTCATCTGTGTAACTCTATCATCTAGATACGTGCGATCACTTCTTTGCCGTTGTTTGCCGCAATGGCGTCCTCTTGTATTGTTTCCGTAACAGTATAAATTTTTACATAGGCCAGGTTGCTAACCTTGTGCGCTCAAACCCTCCTATTTTATCCAGGTTTGAGACTGGCTAGATTGAATCATTTTTGGTCCAAACTAGGCAGAGTTACTATAATAATGTTTATAAAATAAAATAATTTTATAAAGTTTTGTTTGTCGTAATGGCGATGGAGTACCGTGGGTTCAGACCAAGAGCTTTGTCCAAATATATCACAAAATTTAAGAAATAAATACACTTTTACACTGGTCATTTGCCAATTGATAAAAGCACCTACAATTTATAATTGTAAGAAAAACGCGCAGTACCTGTAATTTTTGAAGAATTACTGCATCACTGCTAACCAGTTGTCGGTGTAAAATATGGAGTTTACTGCTTAGATAATTTTTTGCTTCACTATACTTTGCCAGCTTAAAGCCTGGATAGAGGATGAAAGTTTTAGCGCAACCTGGTTTTTATACAATAGAAGGAAACTATTCCGGGAAACATCAGCATACAAGTAATAACACGACTGCAAGAAAGCTCAATTTTCAATTAAACGAAGAAAATTAGTCGGTTAGTAAGAACGGTTTTGGAATAAACAATTGATAATAACGAAAAAAAAGTTGGGGTAGATTACAGAAAATTTGATTGACAATCAGTTGGTAAAATTGAATATTTCACAAAATTAAACAAAAATATTAGCACATGAAATCATTTTGTTTCTTCATATTTTTTTTAATTTATGGGACTTTGTTATTGTTTGTGCTCTTACTGATATCTTGTTATCCATACTTATTCTTAAAGGAAAAGGATTTTCAATAATAATAATTATTATTATTAAATATTTTAATAAATAAATGTTTTTAATAAAGAAATAATTTACTGGAAAACAGCATTCAAAAATGAATTTTAATCTAAATAAAAAATGAGCAACAGTACACGTTCGTTTATTTTAAAAAGGCGAATACATTAAAATTATTTAATTATATTTTTTATAATGTGTTTTAAAAATATTTTAGTCTATTGCTGCATTTAAAAATTCACTCAATATCCAATCCGATTGGATCCACTATCACCATTTGTGCTATTGGGAACTGATTTGGTGCTATGCGTAAGTATGGTAATGAAAACATTATTACATGTTTATTAATTGATTACTTGTAAGTAGTTAAGATGATGTTGGGTAATTAAAATAGGGTTTTTAATTCTGTTAACGAACGTAACCATGGCATATTCGATTATTTGGACAAAACAGTGTATAAATACAGTTGTTTACGAATAAAAATATATAAATAAATTTGTTATTCGTCTTAATAAAAGCACGTTTATTGTTTTAATAATTAAAGTATTATAATAATCAAATGAGGGAATGGTACAATGTTCTAAGGCTTTAAACTTGGACATATCTACGACATCTTTTTCCCAACTATGACCAGATTTTTGTTCTTGGTTTTATTTCTGCTACATAAGTATTTTATAAACGAGCTTGTATTGCTATTCTCAAATTATTTCCAGTGAAGTATCTTAACCAATAATAATTATTATCATTATCATCACATTAATGCATGTCCAATTGTTATAGAATTTTTAAATAAGAGTTTAGAATATTTAGAGCGGTTATTTCTAAAATTATGCAATATACTGACAGTGGAGAAAGTTATTTTGTCTGAATTTACGACAATGGCATTTATCAATTTGCTCAACATAATTTGATAAGACGCTTGTTTATAACTATACATATATTGTTCGTTGCAACGATGCAGATATTGACAACTCGTCAAACAAGTGTCAAACATTCTTCACAATGACTCAATAGTTACTGTCCACTAACTGTTAGACTCCAACTTAAAATATGAGAAGACGCCAGCTTCGAAACGCATTTAGCCAGCATATTCTTGTCAGTTACATATTGCAACATGTGGTCATATGTATGCCGAATATGTTACATTCAAAATTGATTGAACCGACATTGCAATGCTTTTGAACATTTTAGATTGTGTGCCCAGTGGTCGGAAGCAATCAAGTGCGTCGATAAATTGAGTGAAGAAAGTAAGTGGAGTCAGGCTTCCTATTGCTACATGAAAGCGGTATTTCTTATTCAAAGTTTGGACAATTTGACCTCGAGTCCCAATTCAAACAAAACCGATCAGCAGGCTATTGAGAAAGAAATTAAATCACTTCTCGAGTTTGTTTCCTTTTGTTGTTGTGGTACAAAATATTATGTTTATTTTAAAATGGGACATTTCTAAAACTGTTAATTTTGGCATGCTGTTTTAGAAAAGTGCCGAAACTGGTTACACGTTTTGCTGGAAGATCACTACCTATAGAAAAAATTGCCTTGAGAAAAGCAGCTCGATATCGTGAACAAGGAAATCATTTAAATTTACCCGCTTTGGTATATACATATATATTTATGTATACAAATTTTTTTACTACGTTTGTTGTTTTACGAGAAACATTTTTCAGCAGTAGATATTATCGCGAAGTTGAACTTGGATCCGCATTTAGTCCTGGTAATGGGATTCGCACTAATACCCACCCAGATCCTATTCGAGTGCTCTACAAGGCACGACGTTGTCATTCTTTGCAAACAGTAGCACCGTCTTAAGAATGCCGTTTAATTGTCTACTGTTCTTACGCTTATCAAGCCACCAAAATCGATCGTTTAATGTGTCGTACAAATTTAGAAATAATGAGAAGGTGACTACGCGTCACAATAGATGTTTTGGAAGACAATCAAAACGGAGCTCGTTAAAACGATATAATGAAGTTGGGAAAAGACCTGATTGAAATTGCATGTTATATAGTCGAACGCTGGATTTGAACTTGAGTAATCGCAGGATTGAGTGCCACCACCGTCACTGACTGCAGCTTGGCAAAATGTCCACTTGATAAAAGTTTTGTTTAAACCAAAATAAAACAATACAGACATATTGTTGCTTCATGTTTTGAGTGTCAAAAACATGGTACTATAAATGGACGTTTAATATATTCCTTACATTTCCCAACTGACTTACAATTTAAAATGTTTGGAATAATTCTATAATATAATAATTGTTTCAATATATACAATTTAGGAATTAATGTATATATGGAATGGTTTTAAATTGATTGAATCGGAAGTTGAACATATTACGACATTTATCATGCTGTGTGAAAATACCATCAATGATTTGTTGATAAAAAAAGGTAAGTAGATAATAAATGTCATTTAATTGTTCAAGTAGAATATGGGTAGGCATAGTTTAAACATAGAGTATCTATTTTTATACAGCTAAATCTTTACCGTAGCCAGTTTCAAGTCGGATTAATGATAAAGAAGCACCAAGCGGATAACAATTTTATTGAACTACGACAAAGAAGCATAAGTAGCCTGAATCTGACGACGGCAAAATCAGAATAAACTTTTCAATCTTCGATATGCACGAATTTTAAAACCAAAATTGCAATGTGCCAAGGTGATCTAGCGGTACCGTGGTCGATTTGGACATGGGTTCGAATCCCACTACCGACCCACTAAATGCGGGCCCACGTTCGGGATCAAATCCAGGTTCGAGTTAAGTGCTTTACCGCTGGGCCACATTAGTTTGTGATATATGAGTGCCGGGGCGGTCTAGCGGTCCAGCGCTCGACTTCGACCCGATGGATATGGGTTCGAGATCTACCACCAGCGGTAAATGAGGGCCCACATTCGACTTGGCTTCACTGCTGAAAGATGTTTCCCGTAAAACATTTAAACTAGTAAAAAAAATAGTTACATATGCTTACTACTTATAAGTAGCTTCAATTACAAAAAAATATGTTATTATTACTAAAATTTGCAAAATTGTGTATTACTTTTAGACAGCAATGAATACTTCATCGATAATTATTGTTTGGCTTTGTTGTTGAAAGGAATTTGTCTACGATGTAGGGGTCAGAGTTTTCAGGCTAAGATGTGTTTTACCGAAATTTTGGAAAAGTAAGCGTTGAATTTTTTTTCAATATTTAATTAAAACATACATACATATTATTATTATTTAACTTATTGTGGAGTTTTAAGAATAATATATTACAATTGTCAAATTATAAATCTACATGACTTGAACCTGGGATGCTAATGATCCTGAGGATTTGAGTAATGCTTATAAAGTCTCAATTTCCAATGATGGTGATATTCCTGACTGCTAGTCCTCCACGTGGTGCATCCTGGACTAAGTGCCACTAGGCATCTAGACTAATAACAGCAGGGTCGAGTGCACAGCGGTATAACTGGGCTTCCGCTACGGCGGGTGGGTGCGAACATACACCCAGGATACTTAAAAGGTATCTAAAGGTATACGTATACCATATGTAGCCCTTGGGCTAAGGGAGATAACCCTGACAAAAAATCAGGCAGCCTCATCAATCTTTGCGAACAGTGGCGACGTCACAAGGATGTCGTCTACCAGCCAAGAAACTTTGTTATTCTTCCACGTTTATCTACGCTTGTCAAGCCATCGAAATCGATCGTTATACATGTCGTATAAATATGGGAAATAATGAAGAGGTGACCACGTCACCAACCAAAATGAATGTTTACAGTGCATGCAATGTCAAGTCTTACACAGACTTTACCCCCATAAGCTACAAGTTGCTAAAATAGATTTTGCAAATTTATTATTTATAGTAAATCTGATTAATGGGAAACTGCGTAGTGTCCTCAAATATCATATGTTTCTACCGCAAACACTAGGGTACTAGGGCTTACTGCATACTGCACAAGTTAAATAGCCTACATAGCACGGTTTAGGTAGATGGATTATGGGGTTTTCTAAAAGGATACGCCAGAATTGTCAGATTTACTAAATAATCATTCCACTTTGTTTGAGCTAACCACGAGCGCTTGAGAACTGTTTTATCCTTGTTTATATATTACACAACTGGATAACATTTGTATCCCAGTAAAAACAAGTTTGATCTTAATGCGTCCGCTTAATACATGACCTCTCTTAGCTTTGGCTAAACATTGGTACCAATTTATTGGAACAGTATTTCGGTGCTTGCAGTTGCTGTGTTGATATAGCCCTTGAAACGGGGATGGCATGGTTTTGATCCCTGCATCCGGAACTAAAAGTTGCTAAAATAGATTTTGCAAAATTTATTATTTATAGTAAATCTGATTAATGGAAACTGCGTAGTGTCCTCAAATATCATATGTTTCTACCGCAAACACTAGGGTATAGGGCTTACTGCATACTGCAAAGTTAAATAAAGCAAAATGAATAGCCTTTTTCCAAAACAATGTTTATATTCATTTTGACATCTAACTAAAACCAACTATTCGATTATCTAATAATGGGTTTTTTAAGAGATTATTTGTTTTAGAATTGTCAGATTCACTTGAATAATAAATCCACTAAGTTTTAAAGTCAACCAGGAGCACTGTACAGCTATTTCATCCTTACATTTGGAATCATCAGCAGTACATACCTTTCAAGTTTTGCACACACACGTGAACTTGAACCCACTCCCTATCGGGTGTCAGGCCAGCGGATGCATGACCTTGGACCTGTAAATTTATTATTTATAATAAACCTAATCAATTCTAATTACTCAGCATCCTCAAATAAGTAAACCCTTTTTGTAGGATTTTACCATGTAGGTACTTGCAAACTGTCAGGTTTAATAGCTTTATATGACACGTTCCGGTTATATTTATTAATGGATTTTTCAAGGGATTATTTGCTTTATAATTGTCCGATTATCTATTTATATTATTTTAACAAAAAACAATAATACAATTAAACAAACCCAATTATAAAATGAAGCAATAACGGAATACAACATTCGGAGCTTCTAATTGAATGATGTTGCCTACATCTTATTTACAGATACAATCATGTTGGGGCTAGTCTAGTGGTTCACTGCTCAAGTCAATCTTGGGTAGGCATGAATTTAATTCCCACCACTGGCACCAATTCCAGGCTCTCGTTTGACTTTGCTAACAATCGTTTCTTGTGAGGCATTCAATTGCATAAAATTGTGCAGTAGAATTAACAAATAAACAATCAATAATAATGTTACATTTTTGTACGTTTGTAGAAAAGATCAAATCAAAGTGGACACCTACTTAATTCCCTATTGTCAAATGGAAATGTGCCAGTTGTTTTACGATGACAAAGATTATCAAGAAGCGCTCAAATATTTGAACAAAGCAATGCACGTTTGTTTGACATTTTTAATGTTAATCATTTTTAACATATTGTGTCAATTTCTTATCTATTCAATTTGCATGATGACACGTCTTCATCATTTTCCATATTTATACGACTTCGTAAGTATAACAAAGTTGGAAAAAGACAAATTTTTGTTACTAGATGACACAGATTGACGAGGCTGCCTGAATTTTAGTCAGGAGAATCTCCCTTTGACCAACAGCTATAAATGTGCCTTAAGGTATCTTTAAAGTAATTTCAATATATGCTTGCACCCACCCGCCAAATCGGAAGCCTAGTTATATTGCTGTACTCTTGGTTCCTGCTGTTATTAGTCTAGATACCTATGATCACCCAGTCCAGGATGTACCACATGGAAGATCAAAGTGTCAGGATTAGAAGTTGAAACTTTATAAGCATTAGTCAAATCCTCAACATCATCAGCACGTTTTACAAGAATAATTTTTTTTAAAGTAGACAGTTAGCTAAGTCAAAGAGAGGCTTCCATTTAGAGCCGGCAGTGATACTCGAACAGGTGTTCATCCAGTTTCAAGTCTAGAGTTCTAACTATCCTGGCAATCATAAAAATGTCTTGAATTGAATAGCTTTCAACATTAAACCAAGCACTATTTCCTATTTATTTATTAATATAGGCTTTAATACATTCAGCATATGCAAACAAACACAACATATAATTAGTGCCATCAAAAAAACAACAGAAACAAAATTACAAAGTAAAGGTTTAGACAAATCAATCAATTTATATAATTATCAAGTGACATAGGGGTTATAATGTAGGAGTGCGTGCATTTCCCTCTTTTATAAAGTGTCGCTGTTTTTACCATTTAAATGAAGCATTATATCTATTGAATAGTTGTGACGTGGGGGTTTTTACACCCCGATGTTCCAACTAACGAAAACCCTCTTTTTTATACTGCCTAGATCAACTCATTTTTCATCCCCTCTTTATATTTTTCCATTTTTATTGGCAAAAAATTTTACTTCTGAAAAATTGAACCACAATTACATAATAATAATAATAATAATAATAATAGCAATAATAATAAATAATAACAATAATAGTAATAATAATAACAATAATAGTAATAATAATAATAATAACAATAATAGTAATAATAATAAAAATACCAATAATAATAATAATAACCATAATAGTAATAATAATAATAGTAGTAGTAGTAATAATAATAATAATAACAATAATAGTAATAGTAATAATAATGATAATAACAATAATAATAACAATAATAGTAATAATAATAATAATAGCAATAATAATAATAATAACAATAATAGTAATAATAATAATACAATAATAGTAATAATAATAATAATAATAATAATAATAATAATAATAATAATAATAATAATAATAATAATAATAATAATAATAATAATAATAATAATAATAATAATAATAATAATAATAATAATAATATAATAATAATAACAATAATATTAATAACAATAATAGTAATAATAATAATAATAACAATAATAATATTAATAATAATAATAATATTGTTATAACTATTTTCTAATAATTTTGATGTGACGCTATACAGTTTGAGAGATTCATAAAAACTTTTTTCATAACTATGTTACTAAATTTTTTTTTCATTTTGATTTTACAATTATCGTATAATCATAATTTTTATTACAAGCCTCAATACATCGATAGTGGTACATTTAGCATAAGCAAACAAGCATAACATATAATTAGTGCCATCAAACAAAACAATACAAAATAAAAATACAAAGTAAAGGTTTACACAAATCAATCCATTTATATAATTATCAAGTGACAGAACGTTATCATCAATGTATTTGTTTAGCCAGAATTCATAAATTAATTTAATAAAACCACTGTTAACATACATTTTCGCAAATTATCAATTTTTCAACAATAGATTTTGCATTCAAAGATGGTAGTATTAGTGGCAGTAATATATTTTTCAGGTAAAGTTCATCTTAGAGCACATAGAAATCAATGGAGATGCTATTTTGTATTACTTTTAAAATGTTGTTTTTTAGATACATTTTGAAAAACAAGTATTAAGCACAAAAGAAACCTTAATTCTACTATTAGATTTTAATAATAATAATAAGATAAATCTGTCAAAACGAATTCTCATTATTTATTGCACAAAAATAGGAAATCAAGTATATAAAAATAATATATGTATAAATTATGCGTTTACATAATTTCCAAATATATATTGTTGAATGAAAAAATAATTTATGCATGTGGTCCGCAATATTAGATTTGGACAGCCTACGTATCATCAAATTACATATTAGCTACTATTCGAATTCAGTTACTACTACTAATAATAATAATGCAAATGCATGAACAGAAATAATTGGTGACAGATTGACCCATCTGTCAAGACAAAAATTTAGTTCTATTGCCATGAATCCAGTTGCTGCTGTGTTAATCTAGGCAGTCAGATGCACCTCGTCCAGTTTGCACGACGTGGAGGCAACTTTTAGAAATTGAAACTTTGTAAAGATAAATCGAATAGCCAGTCATTAACATCCCATCTCGCTCTCTATAAAAAAACCGATAAATAAATAAAGTAATCAACGTACATTGCTCCCCAAACAGAACACAAAAAAACTATCACCTAGAATCACGATTGCATTTTCGAATTCACGAAATGGAATTGAAAATCGCCAATGCGCTGGCCGCAACCAAATCGGTAGCCAAAAAATCGATTCAGTCGAAAACGTCGTTGGCCTCATTGTGGACCAAAATGGGCTTTTCAAATAGCAGCGCAGCCAAACGACTCGAAGTTGACGTTGACGAATACAAACTCTACTTGGACAACAGCGTAGACGACGATGAAGAAGTCGAGACGGCGAGTCAAGTCGGCGACGACGTCGACAAACAGTTGTCCAGTGAAAAAATCAATTAAATGTTGCGTAGGTGGATTGTTGGTTATTTGTCATGTTGGTACATACTGGACTAGGTGAAATAGGCTAAATGAATTCATTTTGTTGGTGATCACGTGGTCACCTCTTCATTATTTCCAATATTTATATGACATGTAGAACGATCGATTTCGATGACTTGACAAGCGTAGACAAACGTGGAAGAATAACAAAGTTTCTTGGCTGGTAGACGGCATCCTTGTGACGTCGCCACTGTTCGCAAAGATTGATGAGGCCGCCTGATTTTTTGTCAAGGTTATCTCTTTTAGCCCAAGGGCTACATATGATATACGTATACCTTTAGATACCTTGTAAGTATCCTGGGTGTATGTTCGCACCCACCCGCCGTAGCGGAAGCCCAGTTACACCGCTGTGCACTCGGACCCTGCTGTTATTAGTCTAGATGCCTAGGGGCACCTAGTCCAGGATGCACCACGTGGAGGACTAGCAGTCAGGAATATCACCACCATTGGAAATTGAGACTTTATAAGCATTACTCAAATCCTCAGGATCATTAGCATCCCACTGGGTTCTAGTATACACTCAAGATGCTTAAAAGATATTTCAAAGCATTCATTTGCTTTGTGGATACGTCAATTCCCAACTCTGCCGGAATAGATCATCTTGTCAATTCCTGTGAACACTGGTGTCGTTACGCAGAAGCGGTCTTCTTGCTAAAAAATTTCATTTAACTGCCCGCCCCCCCGGGTCTATGGGTACCTAATCAGGAATATCACTATCATTACTCTTATCCTTGAAATCATTAGCATGCCAAAGAATATTACTTAAATCGTTGAAATCATTAGTAACCCTTTGCACAATTTCCTGAATGTATGCTTGCACCAGCACCCAATCAGGAACGGTTATATCAACATTGAAATTGTATATACATTGTATTCTGAAATTGCCCTAAATAGATGTAAACTACTGGACTTTTGCAGTAACTGTCATTCCAATACCAAAACAATTCAGCGCCCGGCTTTCTATCAAAATGTTTTCAAAATCCCCCATCCCTCCAAAGTCAGTCTTCTTTCCATACCTTATGATCCAATTTTCTCATTCGTTTGCCTAGAAAACTATCAAATTTTATTTATTATTTTGGTTTATAAATTGCTGTTGCTTAAACAACAAAACGAAATAAGAAGTTTTATTTGTATTTTCAACTCATTTATATCAGAATTTATATTTTGAAATACACATGTATAAAAATTGTAATTGAACTTTTATTGGTTTTGTTTTTCAAAATGTCAGTCAAAAACGAAATGTGGATAAGCGTATTTAAATCGAGAAGCAGAGGAATTTACTAACGCTCATGCAGTCTCAGCTTCTAATAGTAACAATCCTGCATAGAAGTATAGCTGGAATTCCTCCTGGGCAAATTGGTGTAAAGATACACCCAGAGTACTTAAAAAAATAGTTGGAATAGGGGAGACAGCTCTGACAAAAAATTGAGCAGCTTTGGAAAAAAATGAGATAGTCACATGGCAACTATTATTTTTTGTTACGCTTGTGAAATAGATCACCCTAACCACATATACACCATCACACTTTAGTCTATAACCGATAGAAAGCTCTTTTCTGTACACTATTCTAGTCACTATTATCTCGACGTCTCCGCCTATAGAAGATCAAAAATGAACCAATCTAACCAGTCCCAAGCCTGTATAAAGGAGGAGTGTTTGAGCGCAAAATTTATAAGTTGGCCTCAGTAACAAAATCCACACTGCTATAGAAACAATAAGAGGACACCATTCCGGCAAACAGCAAAGAAATGATAGCACGACCCAGATGACAGACTTGAGTGAAAGCCAAAATGAAGCTCAATCTTTGATTTGCAATAGCTTCGATGAGACGAAGAAAATTACTTGATCAAATTCTACGTTTACCGCCCGAAAGAACAGCAAGAATGGATAATTAATGATGGCAAAAAAGGTTGGGGTAGACCAGCGAACACTTGGCTAAGAACCATTTAGGAAAATCTAACTAAAATGAATGTCTCATGGGATCAAACAAAAATGTTGGCAAAATATTCGAATACAGGGAATCCTTTTGTTGCTCCCCCATGGTTATTTTAAAGCAAAAGGGTTTGTACTAATAACAAATCATCATCTCAGTATGAAAGGATGGACTCATAAGTATCATTATCCTTAAGTACATTTTGGCAACTCAGGAAATATAGCATAAGCCGACTTGACTGGTATAAATATTTATTTCTCAACAAAGAAAAATGAAACCGATACTATTTTATGTGTACATCTCAGTTGAACCAAGGAAATTAAATATTAAAAGCACCATCTTGTAAAAAAAGAAGACTTATCGAGTCAATAACTCCTTGGGCAAATGTCCAACATCACCTAACCGACTGGCAACAACACAAGAACCTTCTTCCTCTTGAGTAATGGTCAGCCACGTCATACTGCCATGATACAAACTGAACCGCAGCCAAGCTTCGGGAACAAACTGCAAAGCACGACAAATCCAATAGCGAAAGACGTTGGCATGCCCGACGAAGACAATTGTTTCGAGGTGTTGGTTGGTATCCAAGCGGTGACACGGACAATAACAGCTGATAACATTCGGTTGATTGTGACAGCAGCGAATGGCGCAGTTGGCAGTGCCCTTCAAGGCCAGTTCACCGGCTTCGGTAAATGGGGATCGATGCAGATGGGCAAGAAAACTTGACTCAATTCGGCTGCAGTGCTCGGCGACCGACTTGTCAGCAAGGTTTCGTTGTTTTGCTTGGAGTCAAACAGAAATCAATCAGTTAGATGGGGTAACTGGTAACATTATCCACTTCACTAATACAATCTTAGAAAATAATATTTATTTTGACTAGCCACATCTTCGTTATTTGTACGATCGACTAACGGTTTAATAATAGGAAACGTAGAATAAACAAATTTTTTTGTGACAGCGCAAAAATTGACGTAGCCGCCTGATATTTTATCAAGGTGATCCTTTAAGGATGTTAATAATCCTGCGGGATGCTAATGATTCTGAGGATTAGAGTAATGCTTATAAAGTCTCAACTTCCAATGATGGTGATATACCTGAATATTCCTCCTCAACATGGTGCATCCTAGAGTAGGTGCCAACAGGTACCTAGACTAATAAGAGCAGCGACTCAGAGCACAGCGTTATAACTGGGCTTTCACGGGATTCCCGCTCAATGAATGGACACTAGCATATACTCAAGATGCTTAAAATGTTTCTCAAAGTACCATATGTAGCCGGTTAGGTTTGTGGATCTGTCAACTGGCATCAACCCCAAAGGAGATTGAATAATCAATTCCTGTAAACCTTGGCGTCGTCACAAGGAAACAGTCCGAAGAATTTCGTTAATCCCCACTCCTAAAATTCAATTCGCATCTGACAGCCTCTTCGTATAGGAATTCGAGTTGTTATACGAACTTGCAATTAATAAAGAGGTGCCTCTGCCACCAACTCATTCTTCTTCTTCCCTTAGCCAAACGCCTACATATAGTATACCCTAAGTGTATATTTGCATCCACTCGCCAGAACAAAAGCCGTTATACTGCTGTGGTAGCCCAAGCGTACCTACAACAAGGTGCACCACCTGGATATAACAATTTGAAATATCACCATCATTGGATACTAAGTATTACTCAAATCCTCAGAATCATTAACAACCTCTTATAAAAGGAAGGTAAGCAATGCAAATTATATTAGTTATTAACAAACAAGATAATAAACTAATTTAACCCTCATTAAAACACCCGATAACTTTAAAATGAGTCATGTCGACCAGCACATTGGCTTTGTTTGTAGTTGATAACCAAAATCACCTCTTCATCAGTTCCCAAATTTGCACAGCTTCTCAAATAATAATCCTCTTCCATATTCATAATTTGCAAAAGTCCGACAACATAGACAGTGTTCCATAATAATTGTGACAAATCCTGTTAGCGATGACTGCTATTAGAAATCCAACAACAAGCAATAAAATCAACACACAAACAGTATTGAAAACAAAATGGAAGAAATTACATGATGGTTCGGGTTCGATAGGCGGTGGACCTTCATTCAACAGCTTCGATAATTGACAATGCACGGACGATTGGGTAAACGGCTTGTAGGGCTGACCAACCATCATTTCACTGGACGCTGCCCGAACGCTCGTCACACCCAATGGATGGTCGGAAACGTTTGAATAGTCGCAAACTAAGTCAACATACTCCGTCGAATCAAACAGAGGATCGACATCCGATTGGAGTCCTGCTAGGATGGCAGCTGTTGTTTGTCTGGCCCTAATGAGGTCCGAATGAATAATGCGATCTATTCTTTTAACGTTGAAATGGGGGATAATAATAATCATGAGGATATGAGTAATGTGATACAGTCTCAAAATCTAATTATGTTGATATTACTAACTGTTTCTTATCCACAGGATGCATCTTGGATTAGGTGCTAACATTCAGGCTAATAACAGCAGAAACCGAGTACACAGTGGTATAACTAGACTTTCACTAGACTCCAGGTCAATAAATGGATGATAGCATATACCGACTATACCTAGAATGTACTTTAAGGTATATCTTTACCATATGTAGCCGTTTAGGGTTGTGGATAGTTTAACCGATATTATCTTCCAGTTCCCCCCGATAAAGATCTCCTCATCAATTTCTGTAAACACTGGGGTAGTCGCAAGAAACTTCATTTACCACCTGTTCTAAAGTTGAACTTACATCCGACAACCTCTATATAAGAATTCGGGATGCTATATGAACTTAGAACTAATAAAGAAATGGCTTTACCGCCAACTCTTGTTGTGAAGAAAAAATGGTTATATCGCAGTACACTCAGTCCTTTCTGTTACTCCCTAGCATCCTATAATTTTTCAAAATGTATCCATTGCTCATCTATACACACACATACTTGATACCGAGTTGTCGAAGTCTACATCCAGTGGCATACGCTTGTTTCCATCCAATGTCAGTCAACACCTTATCTTGAGCATTTTTACGTTTCATTTCGTATTGTCCATGACGAATGAGAATGATCAATTTTGAATACGATTTCCGTTTAGTGTCATTAAAATCTAAACATTAAACACTTCAATAGAATGTACTCGGATTGTTGTTGCAATTATCCCAATTGTAATTCCAGAGTTTAATTGGCCATAAGGGTTGGGAATTTTTCGGGATGGAACTTTGCGAAAGTAGTACAGCAGCTGCACATGATACGACAAACAAACGATTTCTTACTTTTAAAATCATTCAAATGTAGTTAGATTGCTGCATATGAGCGAAAATGAAAATAATATAATTTGTCTCGACAAATACAGTATTACATTTTAGATACAATGCAATTACAACACACGTGAGCAATATTTATTAAATAGTAGCAAAAACCAGATTTTCAAAAATTATTTTATTTTATTAAGCATATTCTTTAATAATCATAATTTTCCTATAAATCATATCAATTAGGTACATTTTTGAAACAATTTCAAATATCACAAATCATCCGAGAATTTAACTAATTTTAGAACAGTCCACCACAGTAGCCAACCAGATAATCGTTTGTAGTAATAAAATTCCATAAAACCACTTCAGTTAATACTAATAATAATGATCGCAAATAAAGAATGATTTTCTTAGTTTAGATTTAAGAAAAGATGTTTATTAAAATGTTTAAAATGCAAAAAATTTCAATTTTCATTATATCACATAAATAAAATATCACGTCAACATTTCAACGTATGCTAACTGTAATAGTTACACTTACCAACAAATCTCCTAGAGCGTTACAAATCCTATTTGAAAATCCTGAAAACGATAACTAAAAAATATAGCCTTCATGTAAATAAAGAATAACATTGTAATACAAATAAAAAGAATAGAAGTATTTTAAACAAAATAACAATAAAAAAATTAAAAATAATGCAAGAGTTGTAAAAATTAAGTTTAAAACTTTTATCTGAACAAAGAGTGATGAGTATCCTCGCCTTTTAGTACTCGGTTACAGGTTACAGGTAGTTCACGAGTTGAGTGGAGACAATCTCCTTTTGATCCTCGGTTCAAATTTATCGTTAACATCGTATTAAGAAAAGGAAAAATAAAGAAAATAAAATAATTTCTCCAATGAGACTATATTATTATCACGTAAAATACCTAGGGCGTAACTATCATAGGCAGCCTTAAAAGCCAATACCGATTTAGCGTTAACTACTATTTTGAGGGTAGACTGTTCCAAGCATTGATAACTCTCTGAGAGAAATGATGGAGTCTTAGCTTAGAGTAAACTCTAGATTTACTTAATTTAAGATAGTGCCCTCTGCAAGGTTGACTTTAGTGAAAAGAAAGATGGGTGGGGGACTTGAAGTTAAATACTGATATACCAAAATGAGATCACCCCGAAGTCGCCTATCACTTAGGGAAAAAGTTTTAACGAGAGGAGCCTATCATGATACGGTAAACTCCTTAAAGACCTAGGTAATTTAGAGATAACCTTTTGGACTTTTTGAAGCTTATGCGAGTCGGCCTTTAAAATAGGAGCGGTGACCTGTGCACAATATTCTAAATGGGGTCTGATGTAAAGTAACCAAACAGTCCTCAGGGAGAGACAGCCTAAATTTCTTTTAAGGAATTTGATTAGTCGATAGCAAGTTTGGGTAGCTTTAGAATGTTGGCCCGTGAACTTGAGCGCACGGTCAAACACCACTCCTAGGTCTTTTATAGAAGTAACCAAGTCTATTGATTGAGTCCTGTGGTTGGGCATTGCGAAAGCATTTCTGGTTGTTTTACCAAAGAACATATGCTTGAATTTGGCTAAATTCAAGGGGAGAGAGTTTATCACAGCCCAGTTATAGATGTTGTTGATATCAACCTGGAGTTGAACTGGATTAGCCCCCCAGATCTTAACATCATCGGCATACAACAGGATATTGGATTGGACGACATCAGGTAGATCGTTAATAAACAGAATAAACAATAGAGGTCCTAATACCGACCCTTGTGACACTCCCAAACTGATTTGGCTAGGACGAGATAAATTGGAGCCTATTCGAACCCTAAAGGAGCGGTTAGAAAGAAAGTCGGAGATCCAAGCCAGGATAGAGCCAGTGATACCTACCGATTCCAATTTGGTTAAAAGTAGGCCATGTGGTACTTTGTCAAATGCCTTAGCAAAGTCGCAGTATATAGCATCAACTGAGAGGCCAGAGTCTAATATTTTCGTAATGCTTTCTGTATATGTAATTAAGTTAGTAAGGCAAGACCTGCGAGGATAGAACCCATGTTCGGCTGGGTTGATAATTTTATATTTGGTTATGAAATCTAACAGATGAGTCCTTATTAATCTTTTCATAACTTTACTAGGGGTAGAGAGAATGCTTATGGGTCTGTAGCTTTCAGGCAGAAATCTGGATCCTAATTTAAAAATCGGCCTTATAAATGCAGACTTCCAGATAGCCGGAACTCGGCCGATAATAAAGGAGAGGTTGAAAATATGGGTTAGATGGGGAGCTAATACTCTGCACATTCTTTTAGAACTCTGGGGTACACCCCGTCAGCTGCATGAGGTTGATAAGCCCTCAAAGCTGACAGAGAACTGAATGCACAATGGGAGAGAGGGGGCCTATAGTGAAGACTGAGCTCGGATTAGGTAGAGAAGCAGAGTCTGAATGCTGAAATACCGACTTAAAATAATTTCTAAAGTTGTTGCAGACTTTAGGCCTAGAGAGTAGTAAACCGATGTCATTTTTTAAGCAAGGTTGGGTATCCCATAGGGTGCGCTTATTCTTGATAAATTTAAATAAAGCATTCATATTATCCTTTGCTTTGAGTAGAAGTTTATGCACCATAGTATTCTTGTGCAACTTAATTTGACCTGAGCAATGGTTTTTAAAAGAAATATATTTATAATAGAAGCATAGGAGCCTAGTAGATTTCCATAGATAGTACATTCAAATCCTTTTCTGGATAAGGTGTACAATCTTCCTAGGGAGCTTAGGGTTGGTGTGAGTAGGGATACAATGAGAGACAAATTTATCGATGCCTTCTATAATTATTTTAATGAAATGGGAGTTAGCTTGCTCTAAGTCTTTCTCATACAGGGGACCCCAATCAGCCTTTGCAAGAAAATCACGCAATTTGCCAAAATCAGTTTTCCTAAAATCAGGAATTGGTGTTAAATTTACACCTTTAAACCTAGAACTGTTTAAGAGAAGGCTTACTTCAAAAAACAGAACAATATGGTCATTCTTTCCAAGAGGAGAAAGATAGGATATGGAGTCAATGTGGGAAGGTTCATTAGTGAAACTAGGTCGAGGCAAGAGGGGGAGGAGCCAAGTCTATATCTAGTTGGGGATAGAACATGCTGAGTGAGAGCATGCTTGAGACTTAGGTTTAAAATTTTGGCGTTTAGTGAATTAGACCCAGAGAGAGATCTCCATTTAAGAGAGGGGCAATTAAAATCTCCCAATAGTATGCAATGTTTGTAAGGAAGGGAGAGAGCTTGTTTGATTACAGATACAAAGACGTAGTTAGATGATTTAGATAATGAAGGAGGCCTATAAAAAAGAAAGCAGAGGGTATGCGAGCCTAATGCCAGATGAATGGAATCATGTTTCCGCTGGGCTAAGGATTGCTGTACAGATACTATAGCATAAGGAAGGTCTTCTCGAATGTAGAATAGACAGCCCCCACTTTTACCTTTACACGAGTCTTGCCTTGCAATTCTGTACCCAACTAAGAGTATCTCGCTGTCTAGTACGTCTTCGGAGAGCCAAGTTTCTGTGATTCAATAATGTGAGGGTGGGCTCCCTTTACTATTTGTTGTAGTTCTGCTAATTTGTTGAGTAGTCTTAGCGCATTAGTGTAGTAAACCATTATAGAAGAGATGGGAGCAGAGGCGTAAGTTGTCTGTGCCAATAAAAGGCAGGGACTTAAGAATGACTTCGGGTTAGAAGTTGAAAATTTGGTATATTATTATTGTTAAGCCTGAGAGATGTGAGTCGTATTATAGGGATTCTATTGTCTAAGGGAACGGCAGTCCTAGACAAAGTCTGGGATTAATCACTTCATGGGAGGTCCTTTAGAAGGCGAACTCCTGGAAATTTAGAGCGAATATTTGCCCAACGCTGCAAAATATCTTTCTTTATGAGAGAAGAGTTAAAGGTTACTAAGATGGAAGAGGCAGAATGAGGGCGTTTGCAGGTGAGTTTATATAACTTAAACTCAATATCCCTAGAGGTACAAAAAAAAATAATTTCAGATACTAGTTTTTTGTAGTTAATAACACTACTTTTGATGCTTATAATGATAACATTACAATTGCGTTTAATGTTTTCAATGTGTTGCTTGGTGGCAGCTAGAATTTCTTTTTGGTAAAGTCTTATAACAGATTTAGCAACTAAGGAGGAAGGACTGCTGTTAAAGATGTGAGCTTTGAGAGAGTTAATTTCAGACAAGATATTGTTAGAAAGGAGGGAGATGGAAGAATTTAAAGTTTTAGTTTTGGTTAGAGAATCAGAAAAATTACAAACTATATCTGCTAAATAACAGGTTACCTTATTGAGTTTAGAGTCTAAATCTTGTATCTTGAGCAGATAGAATTTTGAGTCTACCAGTGTTTCTAGAATTACATCCAGTTTGTTGTCGTTAACAAAGGGCAATTGTTGTAGTTTAATTTTACATCTGCAGTCTATGCATTTATAGTAAATCGGATTATTAACAAGCTGCGAGTAGTGTTCGGAGGATAATTCCGAGCACAATTTGTAAAATTATTTACCGCAAAGTGCATAAAAAATGCCAACTTTTACACTGAGAAAAATAGATGTATAATCAATCAAAAAAAAATATCACTAGATAAAGGCTAGTGATAATCGTTTAAAGACAAATAAGTAGTGGTGTTACCACACTTTGCACAAGCTGCACACAATAAACACTTGCACACTAAAAACAAATACCAAAATACACAAATGTTATTTATAAATTATATATATATATAAAACTAAAACGTATACACCAAAAACGCAAAAACAAAAATTTTAGCATTAACGTAACACTGAGCACAATACAATTGCAAGCTACTTTTGACCCGTAACGTCACGCAAGCGTATCGCACAGATTCAAATTGTCTCAAATTTTAGGGAAAAATGAAATGTGGATGGTGAGGTAAAGGGGGATTAGTGACAGAAAAATGTTTGAAATCAAGATAAAATCAAGGTAGATAGTGGAAGTTAACAATTATAGAAAGCGAGCAAAAAATTATAAATATGCAAAAATAAATAATAAAACAAGTTACGTATTACAATGCAAAAACACTGCAATAATCATCAAAAAAGAAGAAAAGAGAAAAAGGATGAATAACGCTCCAATGGACGTGTAGTGTGACGCGCGCCTCACCTCGCTGTGTCAGGGACTTTTTTGGTAACACGTTTGTGACATCAATTTATCGGTTGTGGAGAATAAACATAAAAAAAATGAAGGAATATATTATCAGTAAAAGAAACAATAATTAAAGGAATAGTGTTAATAATGAAGATAAATAAAAACAGAGGAAAAAGTTATAATAGGAAAACAGGATATAGGAATAACAAATAACAGAGGGAAATAGGACAAAAGAAAGTAATGTACTAGTGTGTATAGATAGAAAGGAAAACTTTATCGTAATTATTTTTAAAGGAGTGTAGGCTAGGGGAGTTGACAATATGACTAGGGAAAAGATTCCAGGCATTAATGACCCTATGCGAGAAATTATGCATCTTAAGTCTAGACTTTGTTCTGGGTTTAAAAAGCTTAAATTTATGTCCCCTTAAAAAAATAGTTCTGGCGGGTATAAATAGTTCTTTTTGATTTGAGTGAAGTAATTGAAAGACTAGAATAAGATCACCTTGAAGTCGCCTCTCCTTTAATGAGAAAAGATTTAAATATTTAAGTCTAAGATTATATTCTTCGTTTTTAGGCCTTTAATTAGCCGCTTTTATTGTTGCTAATTGTTACATGCTCGCGTTTTTGTTTTTAATTTTGCATTTTTGGGTTAATTTAATTACCTTTTTGTGTACGCTGTTTTTGGTGTTTATTTGTCGCGTTTTTTTTAAGTGTTTCGTTTTGTTGTGTTATTGTGCGTTTTTGCTTGGGCATCGTGCTTTAACATTATTTTTACTTAATATCTCTATTAAAAGAATATTACTGGTCTTTCCCCAGTGATAGTACCTGTTTTTAAATTTTTATTTGTTTTTGTCTTTTTACATAGTTCATTTAGACATGGTTTCCTCTGATTCGTCCATCTGTGGTCTTCAACGGTGCAAGAAATCTGTGAAGGTTGGTATTTTCTGCGCTATCTGCAAAAATTGGTTTTACGAGTCATGTTCCGGACTGTCTTCGGCGCACTACTCGCAATTTGCAAATAGTCCTCTGGATTATAAATGCATGGATTGCAGATGTGAAATCGAGTTGCAGGCATTACCTTCTGTCACCGTTTATGAGTTTGAAAAGTTAGACGAAATATTACATCTAGACAGGGGTAATAATACCCTGTCTACCAGAATTAATGAACTAGATACTAAGATTACCTCTGTTACTAATTTTTTATCTTGTCTAGTTGATAAGGTCTTTGATTCTTCCTCCAAATCTGATTTTGTCAATTGCTCTTTATCTAAACTATCTAACCTCCTTATCCCAAGATATTGCTTCCCTTAAAACTCAAGTTTCTAGTCTTAGCTCCTCTTCTACTGTATCTAATACCATCTTCAAACTTTTCCAAGAAGAAATTCTAGAAGGGACGAAAAACTATGTAGATAGCATAAAGCGTAAACGTAATCTTGTTTTTAGAGGTATTAGCCTTGACATCACTAACTACAAAGATCTTGTTTCTGACATAGTTAAAAAAAGCCATCCTGAGGCGGCAAACTTTCTAATTGGCAGACTTTCTTGTAAGCGCCAACATACTGCTCCACCCATCCTGGTCTCTTGTGCATCCTCTGAAGACAGTAAACTGTGCTAAAATTGGACTAGAGGTAAAGACTCGAATTTAAAGGGATTAAAGTTACGAAAGATCTACCTTTGTCTGAACGCTTAACTAAACTTTCTAGGCCCCCTATTCCCGAAAGGCATGCTCATCCTATAGTGAAACTCACACCCCTTTGGTCGGATATTGATATCGATAATCAGGATTTTTGGACTGCAGCCCGGAGCTCTCACCGCCTCCCATTTCTCCACAGGTTAAGGCAAATCTCCCCACTATTACCTCTCCCTCGGCTTTGAATGCTTTGAGCCTTAACAACAAACTAGAGGAAGTTCATCTCCTTTTATCTTCCCCCTCGCCCCCTCATCTATTTGGCATTACTGAGCTATGGTTATCTAAAAATGTACTTGACTCTGAACTTCACATGGATGGGTATAGTGTAGTGAGACGAGATTCCCATAAAGGTAAATATGGCGGGTGTTTATTTTATGTCAAGGACGGGTTAACCTACTCAACAATCACTGTTCCTTCTACCCATATAGCTGAATATTATTTTCTTCACTTAGTTGTGGGGGGTTCAAACTTTAAAACTTATTCTCTCTGTTGTACCGCCCACTTAATCTTAACATCATCACTCTAACACTGAACTTTTAAGGAAATACTCGTTATGTCCACTCTCTCTGCCATTTAAACACTTCGTCATCATGGGAGACTTTAACTGTTCCTTTATAAGTGGGCTACCTCCTCAATACCAGCAAATGTCTTTGACTCTAATCTTCTGAATATCTGTGCTGTACATGCCCTCTAACAGCATGTACTCTCCCCCACTCGTTATAGATTCGGAACTAACCCCTCCTGTCTTCATCTAGTACTCTCAAATGACTCTGTAGATATCGATTCCATGTCCTTCCTTCTTCTTCTTGGAAAAAGTGACCATCTCATAGTGTCCTTTGTAGTCCATTATCAGGTCCCTATCTCTAACACTTGTGAACTTCAACTAAAACCTATACCTGATTTTAGGAAAACTGATAACAGGGGACTTAGAGGCTTCCTGACTAATGCTAATTGGGAAAAATTATATACTAATGATCTTGAAGGAGCCTATGCCTTTTTCAACAAGTGAAGGAATAAATCTTTTTGTTCTTAGAATTCCTAAACATACTAAGCCTAGACTTCCTAGAGCCATATCCAGATTAATTCACAAGCGGAATAAGGCCTTCTATTTGTGGAAAGCTACAAAACTACCTTGTTTCCACTATAGATACTTAGATACTCGTAATAACTGTATTAGACTTATTAGAAGGCACAAAGGGAACTTATTGCACAAACTTCTAAATAAAGCTAAGTTTAATAAAACGCTTCTATTTACATTTATTAGGAATAAGCGGGTGGACACTCTTTCCTTCCCTTGTCTCAAAGATCAACAAGGTAAGGTGTTATTAGGACCTTCTAATTGTAACCTGTTTAAAGAATTTTTTAACTCGGTTTTCCAAACCCCCGTAGATACTCTGTCTCTCCCTACATTTGAGTGTCCACCTATAACACCTCTAACAATCTCTAATCTCTCAGTCTCAGACTGCCTTAGATACCTTAAGTCTATGTCTTGTGGTGCTGATGGCATATATCCTAGGATTTTGAAAGAATATGCGGATATTCTTTCCCCCCCCCTAACTTATATGTTCAATCTTTTGGTTTAGTCTGGTCAAGTGCCGTCTATATGGAAAGTCGCTTTTATTAAGCCTATCCATAAGACTGGTTGTAAATCTCTACCTAACAGTTATAGGCCTATAAGCATTCTCTCACACCTAGTAAAATTATGGAAGGTTTATTAGATCCCATCTACTGAACCATCTCTTCAAACTTATCGTTAGTCCTGCTCAACTTGTGGCTTTATGCCCAAGAGGTCTTGTCTTACTAATCTTATTACTTATTCAAACAGCATCACAGATCTGCTTCAGAGGCACCAGTCTGTTGATGCTATTTATTTTGACTTTGCTAAGGCTTTCAATAAAGTTCCACATGATCTTCTTATCGCAAAGCTCAAGTCTGTAGGGATAGTGGGGTCTGTTCTTGCTTGGATTGAAGATTTTCTCTCCAATCGTACTTTTAAGATTCGGGTAGGGTCAGATACCGCCTCCTCTTGTCCCATCTTCTCTGGGGTTTCTCAAGGGTCTGTCTTAGGCCCCCTTCTATTTATTCTCTTTATAAATGATCTACCTTCAGCCGCTCACTCTAGTATTCTGTTTTATGGAGACGACGTTAAAATCTGGAAGACTAACCCAGAATAACTTCAAGCGGACATTTTTAATATCTTCAATTGGTCGTTAAAGAATCAGTTTCCACTTAATAAGGATAAATGTCAGCACATCACTTTTGGACGACCGTCTGGCACTGTTTTTTATCTTTCTCCTAATTTACAGCTAATAAAATCGACCAAATCTATTAAGTATCTAGAAGTTATTTTTGATTCTTCGCTTAATTTTAGTGAACACCACTTTTTAGCTACTTCTAAATGTTTCAGGCTCATCAAGTTTTTTACAAGAAATCTTGGAAGGATCCCACCTAAATTTCTACGCCTATTTTACATGCTGTACCTCAAATCTCATCTTGAATACTGTGTTTAAGTTACGTCTCCCATCCTAAAATCTGACGTAATTAGACTAGACAAGGTACAGAGGGTTGTTCACTAAAAAGCCTCATGGGTTTAAGAACCTTTTTTATCATCAAAGGCTCAAATCCCTAAAATTATTTCCCCTAAGTGATAGGCGTCTCCGGGATAATGCTGTTCTGACTTATTAACTTTTCAATTCCAGCTTTTATGTACCCTTCCTTACTTTAGCCCAAAATTCACTTAGAGGACATAACCATAAATTATCTAAACCTAGATCTTTTTTTAAATTAAAAAATCATCACTTTTCACACAAAGTGATTACTCCATGGAACAATCTGCCTGGCAGTGTTATCTCTGCGTTCTTACTTTCAGCTTTTAAAAAGGCATATAACAATTATCAGCTTTCCAAATTTATTTGATTTATCCTTTTACCTCTGACTAACTTCTGATATCCTAGTATTCAACCATGTTAATTTAATTTTATTTTCATTGTTATTAATCTTCTGATAAGCTTGATAAACAAAACCGAGGATCAAAAGAAATTTTACTCCTACTCAACTCGCGTATTCAACCGTAGCCTTCAACCTGTATAATAAGCATGCCCGCCTTAATTTTTATTTAGTTTCCCTTTATCATTTTCCCCCAGTTTATATTATACTCCCACCTGAGATATTTTAATACTTCAAAACTGAGAATTAAAAAGAGTTTTTTCCCTACTTAATTTATCCTGTATTCTGTATGTTTCAGGTTTCAGGTTTGTACGAGTTAAATACAGGAGTACAGGTTGAATACGCAAGTTAAGTAGGAGTAAAACTCTTTTTGATCCTCGGTTATTGCGAATTTATCAGAAGATTAATAACAATAAAATAAAACGTAACATGATTGAATATTAGGATAACAAAGTTGAATCAGAAATGGATGAATCAAATGAACAGAAAGCAGATAAATTGTCTAATGCCTTTTTAAGACTGAGGACACAGAGGTGTACGCTGCCAAGCACAAATTGTCCATAGTGATTACTCTGTGGAAAAAAAAATGATGACTTCTTCAGTCAGAAAAAATCTAGGTTTAGATGAATTTATGACACCTCTGAGTACTGGAAATAAAAAATTAGAAATGAAACCGGAACAAAGTTATTAAGGATATACTCAGACGCCTATCATTTAAGGAAATAGTTTTAGAAATTTGAGCCTTTAATGATAAGAAAGGTTTTTAAACCCACGAGGCTTTTTAGTGACAACCCTCTAAACCTTGTCTAGTCTAAGTACGTCAGATTTGGAAGTACAGTTTCACTGTCTTCAGAGGATGCACAAGAGACCAGAATGAGTGGAGCAGTGTGTTGGCATTTACAGGAATGTCTGCCAATTAAGAAGTTTGCTTGAAAGAGTAAAGAGACGGGGCTAAAACAATATGGGACTGCAGATTATTCCACGTTTTAATAACTCTATGGGAGAAATAAAATCCACAGAAACGGGTACGTGCTCTGGGTTTCAGAAACCTAAACTGATATCTCCTTAACGAGTCATAGAAAGGAACAAAAAACATATCACTATTTCTTAAATTAACAAGTTGGTAAACTAAAATAAGGTCGTTTTAGAGTTTTCTATCGGATAAAGGGAATAAGTTTTGTGTTTTTAAACAATTGATGTAATCAATTTTATGAAGAATGTTAGGTATTTTGGAGGCTCATTTTTAAACTTGATCTAAACGATCTATATCTCCTTTAAGGATGGGGGAAATAACTTAAATACAATATTCAAGGTGTGTCCTTATATAAAACATATATAGTAAACTTACGCAACTAGGGTAAATATTCACTAAAATACTTTTTTTTAAATTGATAAGCCTAAAACCTTTTGCGAAGCTAGAGTACAATGCGCTGAGAAAAGGAAGGAAGGAGTAAATATTACACTTAGGTCTCTTATAAATTGGACTTGGGTGATGACAACATTACTTGATGCAGAAGCTCTAAAGGTATTGCCCGAAAGTCTCCCAAAACTGATATGCTTACATTTAAAAAAAAATTAAAAGGGGGTGCATTTTTGGACATCCAGTCCTGAAGATTAAAAATATCTTGTTGTAAAAGCTCAGGGTTAAAGTCTATATCTTAACATCGTCAGCATAGAGTAAGATGTTAGACTAAACTATAAGAGGCAAATCATTAATAAATATATTAAAGAGCAATGGATCAAGAACCGACCCTTGTGGAACTCCTGAGGACATCCCACACGGACTAAATAGGTTTCTGCCTAACCTAACTCTGAAATTCCTTAAATGAAGATAATCAGTCATGCAAAGTCCCTGCAATTCCAAAAGGCCTTAACTTATTCAATAATGATTTATGGAAAGTATATGGCGTCAACAGAAGAGGTATGATCTAATAGCGAGGTAAGGCTGTCAGTATAATGTAATAAGTTTGTTAAAAGAGGAACGTTAAGGTAAAAAAAATTATGCTGAGAAGGATTAATTAAATTATTTTTGGAAATAAACTCAATTATACGAGCTTTAAGTAATTTTTTAAGAACCTTACTAGGTGTAAAGAAGATGCTAATAAGTCTATAACTATTAGGGACAAATCTATCACCCAACTTATAGATAGGCTTTATAAAAGCTTGTTTCCAAATTAAAGGAAGGCATCCACTCTGAAGGGAAAGACAAAAAAGTTATGAGAGAACAAGGGCTAATATGTAAAAACATTCTTTAATAACTCAATGGTAAATACCGTCAGGATTACATAAAGAGGAATTTAGTTTAGGTACTTGCTTAAAGACTAGATCGGTGTTAAAAGATGGAAGAATTAATGCACAAAAAAGGATCCTTTAAGAAAAGGGAGGGTTTAGTTAAATGAAAAACAGAATGAAAACAGTTACCAGAAAGGTAACATGTCTTAAGCCTAGAAAGTGGGAATCATTGCCTTAAGAGTAGAGTAGGAATTATCAGAAGTCCGTTTACTCTTTATATATTTATATAAAAGGCTCTTATTAGATTTAGCACTTTGGATAAATTTAAGGAGTTGTTTGCTCTTATAGGCTCTAATGGCATTTCTACATTCATTAAGAAAAAGTAAATATTAACGATGAAAACTAAGGAAACCTGAGATTTTCCGAAAATTAAATGCTTTGCTACGTTTTAGTAGACATCGTTTAATGTATCAAAGAAACTTGGGTTTATTATATCTGGTAACCTTAAAAAGAACAAATATCGTAGTAGCTTCCTGAATAACAATAATAAAATAGGAGTAAGCAGACTCTATGTCCTCTTTAAAAGGAAAATTTCAGTTAAAATTAGCTAGATAAAACCTCATACCATTAAAATTAGCTTTTCGAAAATCAGGCAAAGGAGCAATAAGGGTAGTAGAGGACAACTACTTTAAAAAAGGAATAAAGTGGTCACTTCTTCCAAGAGGAGGTAAGTAAGAAATAGAATTTATTTTTAAGGTGTCCTGTGTAAAGATTAAATCTAAAGAGGATATATATATATAATGTAAAATTTCAACATGTTTAAACAAAAAAGACTTATTACATGCTGTACATGCTGTTTAGTATGTTTAATGAGGTACTAAAGTAATTACAATTGTCTTTTAGTTATATGCACACTTGTGCCAAAAATTAAAACTATTTATAACATATAATATTTTTTATTAAATTTCATTATATTTTTAAATGCAAAATAATTATTTTATTTAACTAAAAAATATTTATATAAAATTAAAAAAAGTATATATATATATATATTGCAAAATAAATTTAATTTAAAAAATAATATAAAATTATTTCGTTTTGTTTAATCTAACCGGAAAAATATAAATCAAGAAAAAACAAGCAAATTAATATTAGATCTTTTATTCAATTTATTGTATTTTTGTTAACTAAAATCTGTAACATGTGTTCAAATTGTATATTCTAATTTAATTAAAAATTGAAAAATGTAAATTACCGAATAAAGTAATTCGAATATAATGAATTTTTTGTGCAGAGAATTAGATTAATGTACCTCTACTTATAAAATGTCCTTGACGTTTCCTTCACAGTTCGATAATAATTAAAACATAAATCGTTTTTTTAATATCAAGAAATAATAATTTTAAATAAATAATTAGACAAATTTATTTTTTAAATTGCACAAAAATAAATTAAGTAAATACAGTTTAAATTTTCTATTGTATGTAATTTTTAAAAAATTTAGTAGTTTAAAAAATAAAAAAAGAATTGTTAAGAGGTTAGCTCACAAGTTTAAAAGGTGAAACAAATGACTCACGAGGTAAGGCGCACGTCACCATATGTATTAAGTAGAACGTTGTTTATCATTTTCTTTTTTTCAAAATTATTGCAGTGTTTCCCTTACCTTTCATAATTGCTAACTGTTCCACTATCTATCATTATTTTTTTATAATTTAAAAATATTGTTTCTGTGACATATCCCCCTTTACCTAATCATCCATTTCATATTTCTTTCTAAAACCTTGAGAATATTTAAAAACCGAGTACAAAAAGGCGTTTTGACCTACTCAACTGGTAAAAATTTCTGAATCCTGAATTGCTTAGTGCTCAGTGAAACTGCTCAGAAGAATTGTTAAGAAACTTTAAAAGCCATTATTTTTTTATTAATTTTTATAATACACACTTTAGTAACAAGAATATCATTTTTTGAACATTGTTTTAACACATATTTAAAATATGTATTTGAAATTGATAGTTGTATACTGTGATTATAATTTTATAGGGTGTTACTTTTTTTATTCGTGGTAGAACAGTTTTAATTTTTTATTTTGTATTTATTGTAATAATAAATTATAGAAAGATAATTTAGTTTACACTATTTTTAATCAAAATTAACTAATGTTGATTATTATAAGATCAAATCTGAGAAATAAAAGAAAAAGATATCAGTAATGTTTAACAATTGACTCTATTGTTTATTGAATATAAGTGGAAAAATTGAGAACGAGGTAAAAAGAAAACACTTGAAAATTAAGATTAAAAATAGAGAAATAAAATGGAAGGCATTATATTTTAAATAAGGAAGGGTAAGTAAAGAATAATATTAAGAACTATAAGAACAGAAATTAATTGTATAATGGAATTTATATTACAGTTCAAAAAATCAATTATTTTTTTAGAAAAACATATTTAAAATAAAAAAAATCACTTAACTTACAGCGTGATGCGAATATTACCTTGCGCCTTTTATAATAATTTTATTACCTATAATAAGTATTATAGCTTTAAAACTAGTGAAAATAAGAAAAATTATTTAATATTTGTTCAATATTTAATTTAAACTTAATCTCAATATTTTATTATATCTATATTTATTAGTAAATAAACGAACAAATTGAAATCAACTCTTATTGTTTATTTACCGAAACAAAGTAAATTTATAAACGTAAATTTAAAAGTATGTAACAAAAACTCATTTTAGTATAGTAATAATAATAATAATAATAATAACAATAATGAATGTTTTTTATTATCTTATAATTTTCACTTTAAAAATATTTTAATGAACGCATTATTTTCCAATTATTATTCATTCTTATTAGGTTCGTCAGCATTAGAGTATAGAAAATTAGCATATTTATGCAAAAATACATATTGAACCTAAAATAAAAAATATATAAAACAATCACAAATTATATCAAAGTCTTATAAGCAAAAATTATTTCCAATATATATGTTCAGATTGTATTGAAATATTCCGAACATTTTATTGTTACTATCAATTATTTAAAAATATTGTAAGAATAATTCTTCGTTTTTAATATTGCTGCATTTTGATTACATTAAAAAAAACGTACGTAATTTTGAATCATAAACATTCGACATTTTCTAAGTTGTAAAACTATTTCCTGTATATCTATGCGTTCAATGCCACTTGTATGGAAATGTTTTATTAAATCACTTGCAATGAAAGTCCCTGTGCGTCCAACTCCCGCGCTTTAAGTATAATTTTAAAATTTTAATATTATATAACATTTGTAATTTTTATTATAGTAAATTACAAAAAATATTATTTTTGCACTTTATAAAGTATAAAAATAGAAAAAATAACTAAGAAATAGTTGTTATTAATTATATTATTTTTTAAACATTATTTTAACACATTGACAATTTATTTTGCACAATTCTTAAAATTTGTAATTATATTTAATTTAAAATTCTTTAAAATGTTTACTAATTTGAATGTTTTACGAGACACATCATTTAGTAGTGGACATTTTAGCGAAACCGGACGTGGGTTCATATTTTAGTGCCAATGGTGGGATTCGAATCCATACCCACTCAAGTATGAATCAGGCGCTGTACCGCTAGACCACCCCGACACTAAATCGAAAAGATCTAATAGTTACAGCGGCGTGCGTGCGAATTATAACTTTGTTTGTAAAATTCTAATCGTTTTCCTTCTTCTGGTTATTTTGATTATTCCATTGATTAATCTTTTTCAGATTTTTAATATATTTAATACTAACATATTGTTGAAGGGTCAATTTAAAATAGAACTTATTTAGTGTAAAATAAACTATCCAAAATGATGGAAATTAAAAACATTTACTTGCTGTTTAATATTTTATTAGAAATAAAAAGAATTAAATGAATTAACTGTTTCATTATTATATAAGTCTAATGAACTGGTATATTGCACCTACATTAATATTCCAAAATAACAACATAACTACTTTTGTTATTTCGAAAACATTTTATATTAATTTTAATCAGCTAATATTAATAATTCAATATTTTCACACAAAAATTGAAACCAAATACAAATTAAAATGGATATTACTATCAACGGTATGTAAAATGTGAATACAAAAAACGTTTTGTTTTAAAGAGCATAAAACAACAATATCATTGTATTCTGAA
The DNA here is from genome assembly GCA_025895645.1 of Cardicola forsteri. Lineage (NCBI taxonomy): Eukaryota > Metazoa > Platyhelminthes > Trematoda > Strigeidida > Aporocotylidae > Cardicola > Cardicola forsteri. The sequence goes on along the minus strand of JAKXYG010000972.1, from coordinate 187,407 downwards.
TTTTGAAATTGAAAACCATGCCTATAAAAAATTGAACTTTATTTTGGCCTTACATTATCTTTTCACTTGTTTGTTTCCTATTGTATTTTTGTAGCAATATGTATTTTTTAAGAAACCACCCCCCCCATTCTCTTTTATTAACCAGACTGACTAAGGGGGAAATAGATCAACAATCCAACAACGTATAAAACTGTTGACTCATTTTGAGCTAAAATAGGAAAACTGACGTGCAATGCACTAATGCCAATTTGTCTCGGTATGGATTCAAATATTGATATTCGTTTAAAAAGGCATGAAATTCATTTAGTTCGGGCGCTTCAGTATCGATCCAAGTAGTTATTTGCAACTGGACAATGGTCTGACGTTGATTTGGATCAGTAAACTGCAATTAAGTTAATTAATAAATACGAATAAAATAAAGATAATAATAATAATAATAATAATAATAATAATAATAATTCTATTTAGCCAGTCCCAAGCCTGGATAAAGAAGGAGGATTTGAGCGCAAGGTTAGCAACATTTTTGCTGCTATGGAAACAAAAAGAGGACGCCATTCCGGCAAACAATGGCAGAGAAATGATCGCACGTATCTGGATGACAGAGTTACACAGATGACAGGGTTGAGTGAAAGCCAAAAGGAAGCTCAATCTTCAATTTGCGGAATCTTCAATTTTAACGAGACTTTGTTACTGTTGTTTTGCTGCAATTGTTGTCTTATTGCTCCATGCTTATTTCTAGAGTAAAAGGGTTTTGTATAATATATATAATAATAATACTAAATAATTACAATAACGTACCAATGTAGCTTCTAGAATCCGTTTAATGCAAAATGGTGTAACGTAATTTTCATTTGTTAATTTTACTTCAATCCGAATAGTATCGGAATAAAATGTGACTGTACTGTTTGTTTTGTCGGGCCAATATTGGAAACATTTTTGAACGTTGTTTTCAAAAGTACTATTTAGTCAAATGGGAATAGTAAACACAATGTACATAATTTTTGTTATCGATTTGTTCACAAACATTAGAACAATATTCATTTTAACTGTTACTTCATTTATATTTTTTCAAAAATTATTTGAGCCATTATTTATTTATTTATGTATCGGACGTCATATAATTTTTAATTGGTCGAACTTCGACTAAATTTGATTGGATGTGGGTTGGATGTTCTCTGATTGGTTCATTTTAAAAAGTCACATCTTTCAGTAATTGACATTTTAGCAAAGTCAAACTTTGACTGGCATTTAGTGCCCCCCAATGGAATTCGAACCCATGTTCACTCAGGTCCAAGTCGAGCGCTGTACCGCCAAACCATCCCAGCATTGATTAGATAATTGTAAATGTTGATGATTTACGTTTATAGGAAGGAGATGGTATACATTGAATGTCATACATCTTTTAAAAATTAGGCTAAAGAAAGAATAAAAAAAACCTACCTACTAACCCAACGAAAAATATTGTATACTGTAAAAATATTTTTTTTGCCCAACATTAAAACAGCCAAAGCAATGTTTTCTACCTCCATGTTCATCTACAATTGTGGTGACGAATATATTGTTTGGGCAAGTCATCGTTTAGCTGAACGGGTTAAAGAAAACATTCCCAATTGGACCAATAAAGAGTCCACTTCACGCAAACGTTTGTTACAAACAAATTATCAAGTTTATTTTAATAATTGTTTTTTACTGTTGATAACTGCTCAAGTTTGCATTATATTTAAAATAATCGAATCTTTTTGCATTTACACATGTGTGCACAAAAATCAATTTGTAACTTCATTAAACCTAGCTCGAATTCCCTTATATTAATTTTTCAGTCCCATAATAGCCCAGTTATACTGTCATACACTTGAACTCAGCTGTTATTTAATTTACATGCCTGTGGCCACTTAATCCAGGATGCATCAGGTGGAGGAGGAACAGTCAGGAATTTAAGGTTACTATTTCAGTAAACAGTGGGAAAAAAGTGAGCCAGTATGATTCCAATAACTGGGTTAAATAATGGTCCCAAAAAGGATAAATATTTGATATGTACATTGCTTAATTCCAAACAATTAAGCCGTACACGCACGTAGAAAGTGCACACATTTTTTGAAGTTCTTCGGACAAATAAATCAGGTACATCAAAAACAAATGTACTGGCTACCAAAGCAATTGCTTTTGTATTTCTATGAAACAGTCTTGTTGCTAGCGTGGGCTGGCATGGGTTCGATTCCCACTACTGACACCAAATGTGGCTTTGCTAAAAGGTCCACTGCTAAAAGATATTCCCCGTAAAACATTTGAAACAGTAAAAATAAAATAAAATAAAAAATAGTAAAGGTTTTCAATAAACAATGATGCATACTGTAATTTAGTTTAAGTAAAAAAATTTATATAAACTGATTTGCAAATAATCATTCAACACCAAAATACTTTACTTCAATTCCCCATACAGTGCCAGGGTGGTCTAGCGGTCAAGCGCTCGAATTCTGACCTCGGTGGGCATGGGTTCGAATCCCACCACCGGCACTAAAATGTGGGCCCACGCGTTCGGTTTCGCTAAAATGTCCACTGCCGAAAGATATGTTTTTTGTAAAACATTCAAAGTAGCAAACATAAAATAAAAATAAATAAATAGCAACAAAAAGGAATCAATATTTTACATATATTTATTTTGCACTATTTAGTAGTGAAAAAAATTGACATTGTAACTTCTAATCTTACTTGGTAAGCATTACACAAATGTCAACATGTTGTTCAATAATCATACGCCAAAAATCGCCAGTCGTTGACTCGATTGGACCTTGCGATGCAATAAAGTCAACTTTTCCTTTGTTCAAATTGGGATGAAAATTTTTGTCGATTTCAACGTGGTATATATAACTAGCATTTACATAATCATTAGTCTGCAATTAAAACAAAAAAAATCGGTTGGAACTTGTTGTTTGTGCATTGTTTTTAGATCAATCTTTTATGTCTCACTTGAGATACATTCAACGTAAAAAAACATTTTTACTATTAATAAAAATGAATAGATAGCATAAAATAACAAAATTACATAAAAAGTAGTAGTAAAATAATGGGAACAAAATGAAATAGAATGTCATATGTTAATGAATATAAATATAGTCTATATAGTAAAGATGGGATTCGAAAAATAATAATTCAATAGTACTATACTTTGAATGAGCTATTATAAGATACAGCTACAGTATGCTATCTAAATTAGTTCAATTCTGTTTAATTCTGGATTGGCTAATATTTTGGACATGAGTATTTTCATTAATTAGTTTTGGCTTTTATGTGCAAGAAAATTCTCTTGGTTATTCCAAAGGCTTTAGATTCATTGAAAGCTGTATGTAGTCGGTAAATATGATTACCTTCAATCTTTGATACTAATTGTATACATAATTTTAAATGTTGACTAGAAGTATTATTCAATAAAACAGAATATTTAATCCCCGCAGATTTTGACACCAAGGATATGTATCTTTTTAAAACAAGATAATCTTGTTTTAATAAACCGGGATGTGCATATATATATATATATATATATATATATATATATATATAATGTTTATTACTTTAAATATTTTACGGGAAAAATCTTTCAGCGAAGCTAAAAGTGGGCCTTTATTTTGGTGCCGGTAGTGAGATTCGAACCCATGCCCACCGAGGTCCAAATCAAACAGTATATCGCTAGACTACCCCGGCATGTGTGTATCTCCCAAGCTTGGATAAAGGAGGAGGGTTGAAGTGTAAGGTTAGCAACCTGACTTCTGTAAAAAAATCTATTTTGTTACAGAAACAATAAGAAGATGCCATTTCGGCAAATAACGGCAAGGAAGTAATCATATGTAACCAGAGTAAGAGCCGAACAAGTAATTACTAAAAGTATACAAATGTTTCCATTTTAACTTTACAATTATTATATTTTTTTGTTTATTATTTTCAATGTTTTACGAGGAACATCTTTCAGCAGTGGACATTCTAGCGAAGTGGACCGCAGTTTAATAGACCAGTAGTGGGATTCGAACCCATACCTACCGAGGTCCGAATTCGACCACCCCAGAAAAGAGCCGATAATTAAAAACTGAATATTTTTCTGGTTTAAAACATTATTATAACATTTGTTTTAAGTAGACATTTTTGTGTTTTACCTTAATTAAGTATGAATACGTATTACTATTTATGACTAAATCTACTCAATAAAACAAAAAAGCGTTTTCAAAAACCTATAGCTGTAATTTATGTTTTACATTTTACAGCAAATTTATGTCGGGGTGGTCTAGCGGTACAGCGCTCGAATTCGGACCTCCGTGGGCATGGGTTCGAATCCCATCACCGGCACTAAAATGCGGGCCCACGTTCGGCTTCGCTAAAATGTCCACTGCTGAAAGATGTTTCTTATGTAAAAAAGTCGTTTTCAAAAACCTATACCTGTAATTTATGTTTTATATTTTACAGCAAATTTATGTATTATCGATTTGTTATAATACAATAAATAAAAAATTAAAAGCATATACTACTATTTGAATACATTGTAAAAAATGTAAAAAATAATTTTATTTATATAATTATCAAAATCATTTTGCACTTTATAATTAGAAATATAATTTTTAAAAACATACCGTTTCTATTCCTTCATGTGTCTTTAAAATGACTCTCGTGTTATCATCTGTCAATTCATTGAAGATTAGTAGCAATGTTTAAATAAAATAAAACATTATTTACAATTATTACAAAGCATACATGTTATTTTTAATAAAACAATGTTCAACACATTTACGAGTAATAAACGATATATAATAATATAATGCTGTTTACAAATAAGCTAATACTAAATAAAATAAAAACTCATTAATAAATTGATATTTGCTAATAAAAACTACATTTAAATTGGTAATATTAAAGTAACACTATTCTGTTTTAATATACAACAACATTTATTCCTTTAAAAGTTAATTTTTCATAATGTTTTGTTTCATGTTTTGCTTAATGAAGTTTTTGCAGTCATTAGACGAAGAGAATTACTTGGTCAAATTCTACGTTTACCGCCCGAAAGACCAGCAAGAACGGTTTTGGAATGACAATTGTAAATGGTAAAAGAAAGGTTGGGGGGTAGACCAAAGAACTATTCGGGAAGATCTAATTAAAATAAATGTTTCATGGGGGATCAAGCAAAACGTTCAAATACATGGAAACATTTTGTTGTTTTATGTTCTCTTTGAATTACGAGATTTTGTTGTTGTTGTTGCTATTTTTTGCTGTAATTGTTGTCTTATTGCCTCATGCTCATTTTTTTCAAGCAAATGGGTTTTGTAATAATAATAATAATAATAATAATAAATAGTTAAAACATGTAGTAAATTGTAAGTTATAGTGAAAAACACATTACTAATTTGTAAGTGTACATCGAGCATTATTTTAAGCATATTTCTAATGTTCTGATAGAGGTGACACACTCACCTCTTTATTAGATTCTATATTTATACGATATACAAAACGATTGGTAATCGTAGAAGAATTGCACAATTTTTTAGCTTGTAGAAAGTATCCTTGTGACATCGCCACTGTTTGCATAAATTGACGTGGCCGCCTGATTTTTTGTCAGCGTTGTCTCAAGAGCTACATACGTTAAAGGCATGTCTCAAAATACCTTTTAAGTACCCTGGGTATATACTTGCACACACTCGCCAAAACGGAAGCCTAGTTATACTGCTGTGCACTCAGCTCCTGCTGTTATCAATTTAGATACCTATTGGCACCTATCCAGCATGCAACATGTAGAGGCAAAAGAGTCAGGAATATTACCATCATTGGAAATAAAGACTTTGTAAACATTAGTCAATATTCTCAGTATTATTAGCATCTCGCCAAGTGTAACATCTATTTGAATATACCATTTACAAATTACAAAACTAACCGTACACGGTAAAATATTGGCGAAACGATTTTTTATTCGACATTGCTCTTGACTGCCAATTTGTGTTGTCAATCCTTCACTGACAGCCAACCGATAAGTCATATTCTTCAATAGCTGCATTTGATTTACATATATATTTAAAACATTGCTAAATTATACACTGTGTGTGTAGAGGCTTGTATCAAAATCAATTCACACCTGTGTTTAATTAAAAAATTCGTCAAACTTTACTTTATGCTCGGCCACCAACTTTTGTTGTTACTGTTCCTGTTATAATAACTAATATTATGAATATTTTTTGTGATTTTATCGTTAATTAATTGTTTTAACTAATTTGGTTAAGATTTATATGAACGTTAAGTAGAGCCATTATCTCTTGAAAGCGTTAATATTTTTAATAATAATAAACTTTAAAATTAATTAAGTTTAATGAATTACGTATGTATAGTACGTAGTTATAAAAATAAACAAATTCTACAGAGTTAATCCAAAGATCAATAAGATATGACTTCGATAACAAGGGTTTATCTACCTGAGATGTTAACAATCCTGAGGATTTAACTAGAGCTTATAAAGTCTCAATTTTCGATAATAATAGTAATATTCTTGACTGTTTGCCCCCTACATGGTGCATTCTAGACCAGGTACCCACAAGCATCTAGACTAATAACAGCAGAGTCCAACTACATAGCAGTATAAGTGGACTTCTGCTATAAAAAATATACATTGCTAAAACATTCAAATAATGGTTGTTCCAAACGAAGTGGATTCATTATTCAAGCCAAATTCTAATGTTACTTCGAAAATCACATAATAAATACAATTTTTTTAATATAATTAATTATTTAGTCAAAGCATTACATAATATAAAAGTACATTATAATCCTAATTTCTAACAAATAAACAAAATTTACTTGGAAAACGTTTATAATTCTAAAATATTGTTAGAGTAGTCGGGTGCCACAGCGGTCGATTTGTACCTGAATGGGCATCGGGGTTCGAATCCCACTAAATGCGGACCCACGTTTGGTTTTGTCAAAATGTCCGATGCTGAAAAATGTTTCTCATAAAGCATTTAAGGTTGTAAAAATAAATCATTTAAAAAATTATTAAATATATTTTTTGTAGTAGAATACAAAAATATTCACAAACCAACTTGTGATGATATATAAACATACTTCATATGCTTCTTCAAGTTTGATAGACTTTCCATTGTACGACCGGGAAAACATGTTTCTCAACATCATTCCATTTGATACTTGTGGTTTGGACCCGACGCTCGAAACAAAATAAATTTTAACGCTATTTATTATTTATGTTAAAGCCATATGAATGCTTATTATAATTTGGGCTTTGAAGATTGAACTTCTATCTAAATATAGCCTAAGTCCCTTGTCGGAATTATACTGATTTCAACTCTTGTCGCAGTGTAATAAAATCGCATTTTTTGTTTGTTTTTTTAGTGTTTATTTACGCAGACCAATTCGCTAATTTCCATTTTTCAAACGGACTTGGTACCGGCTACGGTGAAAATAATTAATTATAATGTTTAAAACAAAAAATTGAACAATGTTAGCATCAAAATAGTTATTATTTTAGGCAAGAATTAGGACCAACAACTTGGAACTGGCTACGGTAGAGTTAATATGCAATTTGTAAATAATTGGATATGATGAATAATTTGTGTATTTAATAGATAAATAAAATATTTTTACTTTGTGCAAAATGTATAATATTTTTTTATAAATACATTTTTATTGTAATTGTATCAATTAAGCTTTGATTAAGCCTGGACAAAATATTAATATTCACAACTAAAAGGCAATTTGTCACATCTATCTTACAGCCTTCAAAAAAAAATTAAATAAATAATAAATAAAGCAATAATAATTAATAATAAAATAATATTTAACAATTACTCAAAACGGGTTAGTAGTTAACAGTTATTATTATTATTATTATTATTATTATTATTATTATTATTATTAATTATTGGGGTTATACTGTGTTGCATCCATTAAACCACTTGCAAAGGAAATGGTTACTTTTACTTTGAATAGTATAAACCAACAAAATGTTTTATGTGATAGTCCATTAACAATATAAATGTTTTTACAGACGCCAGATTGCAAACTATGCGCTCAAACCCCATCCTTCATCCAGACTGGCAACTGGTTCGAACGGTTTATTTCTGATTTTATTTAGGCGGATTTTTAATAGAGAATCACACAAAAATCTCTTGTTGTTTTATGCTATTCAAAGAAAAAAGTAACTGTTTCCTTTACAAATAGTTGGATGAATGCAACACAATATAGCACGAATGATAATAATAATAATAGTAAGAATAGTAATACTACACTACTACTACTACTACTACTACTATAATAAATGATAATAATAATAATAATAATAATAATAATAATAATAATAATAATAATAATAATAATAATAATAATAATAATAATAATAATAATAATAATAATAATAATAATAATAATAATAATAATAATAATAATAATAATAATAACAAGAATTTAAATAATAATAATAGCAATGTTATTGTCACGTGTTTGTACAATTATACGTAAATAAATAATAATTATTATTATTAATATTATTTGGTACACTTACTTTGCAACACCCTCTTTTTCTTTATCATTATTGAACAATTTTTTTTTGGATTTTAAACATAGACGGATTATTATTACAATACAAGTGAAAAGTGCTACAATTCCAAAAATTAAAAGTAATAAAAACCGCGAATTCATTGTATCTACAAATAGTTTAAAAAATACTGCTTAATAAAATTATTATTATTATTATTATTATTCTTTCTTAATTACTTTAGCAAATTGACATTTTAGCATAGTCAAACGAGGATTTGGTATTCAGCGCCGAAGCTAGAACTCAAGAGTTGCTGATTCTGGTCATTTTTCTCCATTTGGTTTATTTATCGAATCAATTTAGAGCATTGTTACGATGAAATAATTTTGACGTAAGTTTTAATTACTGCCGATTTCCCTACCTGCAGCAAATCCACCTCATTTATCTGGGCTTGGTACTAGTTAAATCGCTTTATTTTTCACACACCTCTAGATGAAGCTAATTTAATTATTGTTTCTAAAAGTTGCTAAATGCAATTCCAAAAATCAATGGAAAATAAAACAATTTTACAATTAGATATTTCAGTTACAATACAGTAGGCAACGTATTTCATTCCAGTTAATTTTTTTTTAATATTTTTTTTGTAAAATAAATTAATGTATATTTTTAAAATAACAATTTTTTTACACATTATAAAGATTTGATTAATACGCTACATTTTTCTATAAATATATAACCTTGATATATACACTGGTAATGCGATGCCTAAACTTTAACTTTTTCTAATTAAAATTTATTAAATATAAATGTGTGTAATTTATTTACAAAAATAATTATTAGAAAATATATTTTAATTTTATATTCCTTTTATTTAAAAAAAAACTTTTAAAGTAAAATCACTGCTCATACATATATTTACAAATTTGCTCTGTATTTTCAAATAGTCAATAAATAATTTATTTTAAAAGTATTTTAACATAGAGAATTTTAAAACAATTTTTTTTTACATTATTAAATTATTTTTAATAATTTAAGCACAAGGTCGATTTTTATTTCCCGTTTCAAAATTTGGAATTGTGATAAAAAGGCTTCTTATTTCCGCGCACTTAATACTTTTGATTAAAACAGTTCAGCGTCGTTATTCCTCTACCCATGATTATGAATTAAGTCAAAGTTTTTATAAAAGGGGCACAAAAGTTAAAACAATTGCCGAATGCATGAAAAAAAGATGTTTCAACTGTGTACAAAATTTTGAACAATAAAACAAGCCCCAGATTAACCACAGTTGGTAGAAAACGTTCAACAAGCAAACAAGATAATCAATTTATAACTATGCAACTTAAAAACACAGAATAATGAACGTTAAACAAATAAAAAATCAATACTTAAAATATTTTTCATATTCAATTGTTAGAAAGAGGATAAAATCTGAAGGCTTCATTCTTAAAGCGGCTGCTAAGGCATATCCACTTAGTCGTGCTCATAGATTACAACGAGTGGAGTTTGCTAAAAAGTACAATCATTATCCATCGTCATTTTGGAGATCAATATACTTTACAGATGAGTGTGCTATATCCTATGAGTCATGGACTGAACATTCAAAGGTTATTTATAGTCCAAATTTCCCACTCAACCACACTTTTACCGCTATAAAAGTTGCACATCTTTCATGTGTCAAAGGATATTTTGCAATTAAGTACAATCAGTCTCCAAAATGGATTCGTACTAGTGGCAATTTAAACAGCGCTAAATTTGTACAAATATTTAGAGATTTGTTTTATATTAAGCTGTTTAGAAATGCTACAGGACAATTAACAATTATTCAAAACAATGTTCCTGTGTATACTTCAAAAGTGGTAATGTGTATTTTAACATAGCTTACAATTTACTATACGTTTTCCTTATTTAAACCACAAAAGCTTTGAAAAGTAAAAAGCTTACTTTTATTCAACTTTCTCCATACAGTCCAAACTTTAATGTAATTAAAAACTTTTTTAGTATTTTAAAACGTGAGGTTAACCGCATGGAAACTGACGTATTATTAAAAGCGAAAATTAATCATGTTGTAAAACATTGCATTTTGAAGACCTATATTTGTACGTTGATAGATTCCTACACCATGCGGCTTGCAAAAGTTGAACAAAAGCGTGGATATTATTTAAATTATTGACATTATTAAGTTTGTTACCTATATTTTGTATATTTATGTATTTTAGTAAATAAAACTATTTTTTGAAGCCAATTATTTGTGTTTGTTTTTAAGTTTTTATAGTGGTGGTATTGTGCTTTATTGCTAAAATAAATGTTATTGTGTATTATATTAAGAATTTATTGGCAAATATTATTAAATGTATATATATCAGTAAATTATTATCTAAGGTATTTATTAACAAGCGTTAGATATGTCTAAGATAAGTAGCAAGTGCTAGATATATTTCAATATCATAGTAGGTCAACATTGATTCAATTTATGTCACTATCTGTATATATATATATATAGTATTTTGCATAGCAAGACTTACCTTGTAATGGATCAGTTTGAAAAATGCATTGCTTGGAATAGGTTACTCTTGATTTAGTGTAGGCAAGTAGTTGCGCGCTAAAAGCATCACAGACAAAAATGTATTTAATCTATATTTTGGCTCCATTATTATAAATCAAAACAAAATTTAAATTATATACTCTTGTTTTACAAATTTTAAGTATAAAAATGGAAAGTATTTTAGCAAAATACCATGTGTATTGAAATGAAACACGTGATATATTATTTGTAACAACAGACAACAATATTTTGTTGATTTGATGTTAAATCATAAACCATTTTTAAAATGTTTATTGATATATATATATATATATATATATATATATATATATATATATATATATATAATTATTACATTGAGTTTGAATAGATCACTAATAATATATTCAGCATATAAACAGATTTTGCCATTCGTCGTGAAAATACAACAAAAAACAGTCCAATTGTAATAGTGTATAATAGTGTAATAGTGCACATCAATGTAATAAATGTGTGTGAATACTACATGGTTGCAAACCTTTGTAAAATAATTGTGTTGACTAAGCTTTTTCAAAATGACATTATGCTATATTGATATATATTCACAACACGTAATATGTAGGTGTCAAAGCGCATTTTTTGCTACTTTTAAGGTTAAATTTCTGATTAATTCAGAAATGGTCAATATTCGGAATAATTATAGTGTACAACTCCGCCTAGTTTGAATTAGAAATGATTCAATCTAACCAGTCCGAAGCCTGGATAAAGGAGGAGGGTTTGAGCGCAAAGTTGACAACCTGGCCTCTGTAAAAATTTATACTGCTGCGGAAACAATGAAAGATGACGTCACTCCGGCAAACAACAACGTTTCTGGATGGCAAAGTTCCAGATGACAAGGTTGAGTGAAAGCCGAAAGAAAGCGCAATCTTCGATTTGCAGAATATTTAATGCCAACGAGACTTTGTTATTGTTGTTGTTGTTTTGCTGTAATTGTTGTCTTATTGCCCCATGCTTATTCTTAAAGCATTTTTTTGTATATATATAAAATATATATTTGTATATATATATATATATATATATATATATATATATAGTGTACATAAATAATTATAATAATTACACGCACTACACTTTTGCAAAATTAAATAATATTTATTATGCATTTTTAAAAATTTTAAATTATGTAACATTTAATGAATACCGTTTTATATAATAAAATCAAATAGAATAAAATTTAACAGATATATTACACAGACTAAATGAAAAAATTATGACAGCGATTTTTAGAAAGCTTTAAAATTAAAATTAAAACGATAACTTACACCTAACTCTTCAATGATACGTTTACTTCCTAAAATATATTTAAGACACTTTTACTCAATTTAGTTAAAACCAAACAGTAAATTATAAAGACCTTTTTTCAAACTGTGTATCGGCCTTTATTTTTTCAAAATTTTTAATAAACGTTAAATCAAGATGGGTACTAATAAATTGAATAATTACTTTTCTACAAACAACTGCCGAGGTAATCTAGCGGACCTGAGTGGGCGTGGGGGTTCGAATCCCGCCACCGACCCACTAAAATACGGGCCCACGCGTTCGGCTTCGCTGAAAGGTGTCCACTGTTAAAAGATGCGTTTCTCGTGCAAACATTCGAAGTAGTAACCATGATTAAAAAACTAAATTAAAATATAATCAATTAATGTTAATATCCATAATTAGCTTTGATACATAAATATTAGTAAATTTCTGTATCAAAATCTGCAGGATTTAAATATTCTATCTTATTAAATGATATTATTGATAAACATTTTAATTCCTGTATACAATTAGCATCAAGGAATGAAAGTAATAACAATCACCCACTACATGCAGCTTTTAACAATTCAAAAGCTTCTGGAAAAACAAGAAGAACTTACCTGCACATGAAAGCCAAAACTAGTCAACACAAAAATTTATGTCTACCTTACTTATCCAGAATATTAACCAAGCCAGAATCAAACAAAATTGAACTACTAAGATACCTATAAAAGTAGGAATTGTTCCACCCACGCATTTATTTGAACTAATTTGGACATCTCATAGTATAATGTAACAAATGTGCCTTATAATGACTCATTCTATGTATAGAATTTTGAATTATTTAAAAAAAATCACATGCATACTATATAGACTATATTTATATACATTAACATTCTATTTCATTTTTGATCCCATTATTTGTACTACTACTTTTTTTATATTGATGGTAAAAATGTATTTTATGCTGAATGTATCTCTAGTGAGATATTAAAGCTTAATAATAATAATAATAATAATAATAATAATAATAATAATAATAATAATAATAATAATAATAATAATAATAATAATAAGTATATATATATATATATATATATATATATATATATATATATATATAATGCAAAACTCGTTTGCTTTAAGAATAAGCATGGGGCAATAAAACAACAATTACAGCAAAACAACAACAACAAAGTCTCGTTGGCATTGAAGATTCTGCAAATCAAAGATTGAGCTTCCTTTCGGCTTTCACTCAACCCTGTCATTTGTCTAACTCTGTCATCTAGATTCGTGTGATCACTTCTTTGCCTCTTATTGTTTCCGTACCAGTATACATTTTTTGCAAAATCTACGTTGCTAACTGTGCGCTCAAACCGTCCTCCCTTATCCAGACTTGGGACTGACTAGATTGAATTATCTCTAATCCAAAGCAAGTACATCTTATAAATTTAGTTGTAAATTATTAAAGCTCTGTATGTTATCTATTGTGCTATTCTTATCAGTTATTATACATTAATAAATTATAAATAGTAAAATAAGAAACATATGACGCATTTTACATATTACACCTATTCCAAACGTGTAATGTTCTTTAAATTATTGCTTAACATATGTTTTTATTAAAATATTTGCCATAAAACATTTTCCATGAAATAAACATTTAAACAAAACCAAGCAAGAGTCAAAACTTGGAGGGACAAGCATTCCTACTTAGCTTCAAATCTAGTATACATTCAATCAATAAACCGTAGGAAAATGTGTTTTTTGAACGGTTAACCGTACATACTTGTAAATGCAATTTGGAGTTAATGGTCCATTGCAATAATGAGAACTGTTATAATTAGTACAGTCTGTATCACTTTTACCAATAATAAAAAATAGGTCTGTAAATGATCTGTTGTCCTTGTCTGGTACGATAATTATTTCCCAAATGTTTGATGAAGAATGACCATTTTCTTTCCTATACGGCTAATTTACAAGTATAAAAATGCAAATAGTCAAAATTTATATATATATATATATATATATATATATATATATATATATATATATATATATATATATATATATATACAGGGTCCAAAATAGTACTTGTCAGTGAACTCTTAGTTTTTCAATTTTTGCTGTTTTAACTTGAAAGTTATATTTTTTTCAACAAAGTAATTATGCTAAAATAATATGGACTATCAATACTTAAAGTTAATTGTTTTTTAACTTTTTTATAATTAAAAAGGAAATATTTTTAGTGTTTCGAATATTGGTATTGCTAATGTGATGTTTAATGCTTATTTTAGTGCAATGTCGATGTGTCTAATATGCTTAAGTGATGTGTGAGGAAAATCAATCAATTGCAATGTGTTAATTTTGACAGGTCCCATTTTAATTGGTAGGATAAATGACATAGTACCTAACTGTTGGTAGTTACGTAATTACGTAAAACCAACTACGTTATTACTTGATGCTTGTGTGGATAATAATGTTTTGATATTAATGATTAGAAAAATCTTCTATGTTATAGCCAAGGCTTGACCTCAACATTATGCTTTAGAGCAATGAATAATTAACAAAAACAATGCTCCAGTCTATATTTGAGAAAAAAATAACAGTGTTTATTATACTTTTAAAGTTAATGTTTGACTAAAATAAGAGTTGCATTCATTCAAGTACTTCCTAATTGTAACTTTTCTTACAATCATTTTAAAATCTAATGTTTGAAAAATAAAAAGTTTTAATTAAGAAAATTAATTATATAATGCAAAATCAAATTCCATAACATTTGGTTAAAATGCCAATAAACATCTACATTAAATTTTTTTTAGTAAATTGTAGAAATCAATGAATAGTACATAAATATTAAAAATGCATAGCTTTTATCATCTATTTGTATATGTCTGCACATATTTTATAATATAAGTTATTTTTAAGCAACTAATTTGCTTGTATTTCATCTTTTTTAATGTCAATAATATTGTTTTTAAGCTAAATCAGAATTCTATAATAATATTGGTATACAATAGATTTTTTGTATAAAATACTTCACTTATACTGCTAAGAAAATACTTTAAAATGTTTTAATACAATTTAAATATGCTTAATATAGTTAATTGATTATACTTCATTGATTTTGACAGCAATACGTCTATTTTCTGTAATTGACTACTTCGAAAATGCATAACTAAATTTTACTTGTACAAAGTGTTTAATTTTAATTTATTGATTAATTTTAAAGGCGTATTTTATTAGAATTATCAAATTTACTGTATAATAAATTCACTTAGCTTAAACAAATGGTTTATTATTAGTTTTACAATAAATTCAACATACCGCATGCAATGGACTAATTGTATCATTCTCACTTGTACTTTTATTGTCAAACTTAATTATACATCCTTCAGAACAATTCAAATACTTATGACCGTTTTTCCTAATTACTATAGTAACCAATTCTATGTTGTCATGTAATGTTTGATCAAATGCAGATAGAAGCAACGTTAAGCCAAACATCGTGTTTTTATTTTCAACATGCAAATTATTCGTGTATATTTGATCGATCAAATTGTTCATAAATTGAACGGATATTACTAAAAAATAGAAAAGATAAATGTTAACTGTTTTTGTGCAAAATATTTTAATTAACTAATGTGTAAAAGTTGGGTTATTTAAATTTTTTTTAAAAACTGTCATGTTTCAGGGAAAGCATTTTTTCAACTCCGCTACTTCGAGATAAACAATTAAATGCAATTTTTTAAAATAAAAATAATTGCAGTAAACTTTGGCAATAAACAAAATATTTATCGTTATTTAGGGAAACGCCGTATTATTATTATTATTATTACACACGTATTATCTCCATTACAAACTTTCATTGAACATATGTTTAAGATTTAAAATTTTTAATTATTTAAAAAAACGGAGCGCAAACCCCTAGTTACCTTTTGAATAGGTTGAAAATTGAAACAATTCCGATTTTTCACTTCTTGTTTGACAATTGAAACTACTTGCTTGCAAATAGACCCAATAGGTAGTACTTTCTTTTAAATTTAAAATATCATATTTTAATGGTGTTTTGCAATATTTGTGTACCTCCACCGACTGGGAAAAATTTCCAAACGGACTGATAAAGATAAGCACGCATGTTATGTTGAAATATGGGTGTTGTTTAGGCAAAGACCATAAAATACTAGCATTGTTTGACGTAATGTGAGTAATTTTAATGTTTGTAGGACTTTGAGGACCTGAAATACAAATATTACAAAATAATTTATACTACTTTTCTATAATAAGTAGGCAATCAAAAATATTTAATTTATTTTATTTTATTAAACATACGTCCAGGAATAGCATGCAATATTTGCGTGGATAAAAATTCTCGGTTACCAAATGAACTGAATAAATATAAACTATATTTGTATGTCACATTGTCCATTAAATTAGAAATAGTGTATTCTAAAAAAATGTTTAAAATATTTTTAAAAAATTATTTAAAAGTCAATAAGTTAAAATTCAATTTATTTACAAAAGAATAAAGTATTATATTATTTGCCAATATTTTTAAATTGTTAATTTATCTGTAAAATTTTAATTTTAGGTTATATGTTACTAAAATTTCTATTCAAAAATTTGAAAAACATTTTTTTAATAATAAAGTTGTATGGTTACTAGAGCAGCAGATCACATGTTTGGATAGTTTTAATTTTGTTAATACAATTTTTGGAAATATATATTATTTATAAAAACATTATTAAAGTAAAGTTTTAATAAAGTTGGATGGACGTGGGTTCACATGCCAACCATCAGCATAAAATGCAGATACCCGTTCGGGTTTGCTAAAATAATAACGTGCAGAAAAATGCTTTTCGTAAAAAATAAATGCACTGACAATAACAAAATTAATCAAAAATGTACTTAATTAAACACATTTTAAATTTTATTTATTTGGGATTTTTACTTTTAACCATTTATCAGTTTGTAGTCAATAATATTAATAATCATAACAACAATAATAATAAGAATAATAACAACTTTTTATTAATGTAAAACATAATTTTATTTACCCGAAACCGTAATTGGTATCTTATAAACCGCTGTATTGTTAATTGACCTTGAAGTCGTTTGTTCCAATTCCCAAAATGCTTCGCAATTATTCGGAATATAAATGGCATTCCATTTCAATCTTTGAACTCCCAAGCCAACATTTTTAACATCTAGGTTTATCGTTCTATTGTTCGTTAAAACTAGTAGTACGTTTATAGTTAAAAGCATTAAATAACAAATTTTATTTTATATGTTTTTAACATTATTTTTGAGGTATCAAAACTAATTTCTATTAGTTTATTATTCATATTATTATTTAATTATATAACGCTTTCGCTCCAAAGAACATAGAACAAGGAGATTGTTTCATGTGATTGTACCTTAAATTTTTGGCTATAAATATTGTGTATATAAAAGCTCGAAAATTCTATTCGCACTTTGCCGAACCTCGTCACCGGAATCCTGCTGCTTCTATTTTTTCTACCGTAGTTTTATAAAATAGTGTCCTCTTATTGTTTTTTGAGTACTATTTTTACACGAATCAGGTTGCTACTTTTATTCAATCAACCGGTTATTATTCCGTGTTTAAATATTTTATAAACTGTTAAAAATACTACTAAACTGTTAAAACATTTTTCTTGTACTACATTTGTCTAAAACTGCGTTACATGTTCATCTGTAATAGTTTAGCGATATAATGCCCGAATTTAGATCTCGGTGAGTTTAAATCCCATTGCGGCACTAAAATGCGGGCCCACGCGTTTGGCTTTGCTAAATGTCCACTGCTGAAAGATGTTTCTTGTAAAACATTCAAAGTAGCAAACATATAAGAAATAACATTAAAAAACCAAAATAATGTTTCTAAAATGTAGAATAATTTATTGACTTTGTAGTGTAGGATAATTTATATATATATATATATATATATATATATATATATATATATATATATATATATATATATATATATATATATATATATATATATAACTATAATATTAAATTGTTTATTACTTGTTGTTTTTATCCTTTAATCTTATATTTCTCAGTTGCATGTTTTCCTGGTTCATTAAAACAAGATTATGTTTTATAAAGAAGCACATCTTTGTTGTTAAAATGTGCAAAAATCAAATATCACGTCTTGTTGAATCATATTTTTCATAAACATTTTAAATCCTGTATACAATTAGCATTGTAGATTGAAGGCAATAATGCTCACTCACTGCATACCGCTTTAAACCAATCCAAAACCTCTGGAAAAATTATGAAAATCAAGACCAATCAATTTAAATACTTATGTCCGCCATACTTAGCCAGAATGTTGACCAATCCATATTAATTCTACTTCAAATTAAGTCTTGCACTTCAATCCTAATGGTGCACAAGACAAAGTGGTCATAATTTTTGTTTTAGTTAGATAAAAATTGCAATACTAAATAATTATCGCTTTACTGAGACAAAATGCTTATAACTGACTTTTTCCCTATTAAATCCAAACTAAAACAAAACATACATTTACTTGGCAAAAATGTTTTGACAAATACCGGTTTTGACCATTCATGTTGCACGTATGAAGGAGACAATTTGGCTTGTTTTATTTGAATTACAAATTGTCCACAAGGTGACAACTTGTCAATGTCCACAACGTGTTGGCCATCCCAGAAAAGTGTTTGTTGCGTCGTATAATTTAGTCGCACATTGAATATCCGAGCGATTAGTTGAGTATAACTGTCATTTGAATTGACAATAAGGAGTTGAATATTGGAATTGAAAAAAGTTGGATATAAAGTTGGCATTGTGGTAATAACTTTAAATCGCACGGATTGTAATTCTGTTTGTAGGACAAAACAATAGGTCCAAAGTTGTTGAAATAATTTTAAAGTACTTTTGTTGGATACATAATTTCGAAATAGATGGTTTTATTGGCTGCGGGGGAGAGGATTAGCACTTGGCAGGTTAACAAAAAGCGCCGCATAAAATTGGATTCCCACTACAAGCCCACCAAATGCGCTCCCATGTTTTTCATAAATACAAAAATTAATATTGTCATGTTCTTCCATCCACTTGAAGAAAAACTTCGTGACTTTTGAATATACGTTTATTTTGGGGTGTTTTTTTAGCCTATGTAATTTAATCTTATTTTATTTATATATTTATACATACTGCTAATTGTATAGTATTTTTATAATTGTACATATTTTGTGTGTGCTAAAAGCTACTTCAACTGAAGTATTTCAGCCAATAACCATAAATTTAAAAAATAACAAATAAATAATAAAAACCATTGTTGTTCAAGAAGTGGATACCTGGCAAAATCAAACAACAAGAATGCCGATTATTTCAATGATTATTGTAAAACCATTTGGTCCTGTAAAGAGCACAGAGCTACAATATTGTTTCACGCAATTGCACATAGCATGTTTGACATTGAACATTGTGCATATTGAAAACTGAGCTCCTATTTAAATTTAACAAAATCGTGTTACCAAAATCATACTTTCACTTTTTTGGTCTACAGTTTTGTCGTCCTGTTTTCTTTTGTGCCGGGGTAGTCTAGCAGTACAGCGCTCGAATTCGGACCTCGGTGGACATGGGTTCAAATCCCATCGCCGACACCAAAATGCGGGCCCACGTTTGGCTTCGCTAAATGTCCACTACTGAAAGATGTTTCTCGTGAAACATTCAACCGATAAATAATAAAACCGACGAAGGGAAAACGTTGCGATAAAAGGAGCCAATAAAAGTTAGATAATCTTTTGTATGAGTGCGTGATTACTAGGCAGTTGGGGATAGGAGATTTTTAAAAAGTGTGACCAAATTTGTACGATGACGCAATACAAATCGTATAGTACTAGCTAAATATATACATTTTCAAGGTCAAACAATCTCCTTTTAATAAAAAAATGCACCAACATAATTCACACTCACTCACGGAGGTTAATTAATAGGATTTTTTTGAATTTTTTTTTCTTTGGTTTGTTTTATCATGTACCTTTCAACCTTCCGTTAGTAGGACTTGGAATAAAACTACTACTACTACTACTACTACTACTACTACTACTACTACTACTACTACTACTACTGTATTATCAACCAACTTTATCGATGTTGTCTTTGTTTTTTCGCAGTCGTCTAGCAACACAGCGCTCGACTCAAGCCTGGATAGGTATGGGTGGTAGTTGACATTCATCATTAATTCATTATTATAGAAAAATTAGCGTTACAATTTTGACCAATAGAAATTGTTTACTGTTGGTCTGAGCATTTTGAGTAGGAGTTGATGAGAAAACAGAATAGCCAATGGAAAAATGACTATTAGTATCGATAATCAGCAAATAAGTAGTCAGTGTGCTAAAATTAAATTTTCATTTAACAAAATTGAATGTTAAATAAAATGTTAATTTCTGTATAAATTAACTATTATCATTCTTGTAATTGTTATGGTACATAAGTTTCGTTACAGAAATAATGGATACGTCGTTATTACAAATTGCTATTTTCGAGTGATTGTTATTATTATTATTATTATTATTATTATTATTATTATTATTAATAATTATTATTATTACTATTACTATTATTATTATTATTACTAATAAAAATATTAATATTATCATTATAATTTTTATTACTATTATTATTATTATTTATATTATTAATATTATTTACAATAAAGTTGGTTTTACATATCGTTTTAACAAATGATAATAACCTGCACCAAATGCTTACACACGTTTGCCGTAAAATATTTAAAGCAGTAAACATTTTAAAATATAGTTAAAAAAAACTAGACAAACTTACTCAAACCAAAAGTTGTCAAATTTAATTTTTTTGTCAAATGGTTCATCGGCAAAAGTTCGATTTGATTTATTTTATCCATCGCATATTTATAAGCAACAATTTTAAATTCATACCAATATGTTGTCAATGGCTTCAAATTAGAAAATACATAGTCTAAAATTGATAAAAGAAAATATTAAATATTTTCGTTTTTTTGTAGCAGTACACATTTTAGCGTAGTCATTTGGTACCGGTGGCGGTGACGATCGAACTCATACCGACTGAGGTATGAGTCGAACGCTGTAGTACAGACTACCTCGGAACAAATTTATTTTTTTGTTTTATTAATTTATTTTATTTAACAATCAGTTACAGATTTCCAATTGTGTTAATGATAAAAATGCAACAATTCTATTATTTTTATAGATATAAATTAGAGACAAAATGTACAGTTTATATATATATATAATGATTTCTTTTGTTTCTATTTGTTCCGAAAAGCAAGAGACAACAAGATTGTTTCATATGATTGTGCTTAAAAGTGTAGGCATTAAGGATTTCATATATTCAAAGATTGATTTTATATAATCAGCTTTAACACTTAATCGTGTCATTGGAATTGTGATACACTAACATTCTTGGCACAGTTGGAGCAGATAGTTACTGACCATGAGTTCTAATCTTTCACCAAACCAAATATAATGATCCGCTCGAATTCGGACCTTGGTGGATATGGGTTCAAATCCCATCGCCGGCACTAAAATGCGGGCCCACGTTTGGCTTCGCTAAAATGTCTACTACTGAAAGATGCGTTTCTCGTAAAACATTCAAAGTAGCAAACATAAAATAAATAAATAATATATATATATATACGTTAAGTTTTACTGCTTAAGTAAAAACACACTTAGCGCATTAACACATTTTCACCATCAATCATCAAAATACATCACAATAAATGGTACAAACGATACAGCAATATGCATGTTAAAATATTAGCTTACTCTTTGCGCTGAGAGGCATAATTAATTCTTTTTGACCATTCATTTTGTCGTAGTAATAATTAATTTGCATAAATAATTTACATGTGTTTTGGATATCAAACTGATTGTCTATTGACCATTCCACATGTTGACGGTTGCGATCAATATTTGTAACCGAAATATTCCATCTCATTATGTCGAAAGCTGTTGAATAAAGCAAAAACAATTACTACTTGTTTATACTACTAACTGAACCTAAAAAAAAAATTAGAAATAGGTCATTTTAGCTTGGACTTTGCATATAAAACTATTTACTTACAGAAACAATAGCAGAAAAGTGACAGCACACAAACAAATGACAAGGTTGAGTAAAAGCCGAAAAGTAGCTCAATCTTTGATTAGACAAAGAAACTCATTCGGTTAATTTCTATTTATATCACCGGAGAGATCAACAAGAATGGTTTTGAGTAGACAATTGATGATGGCACAAGAAAGGTGGTAAATCATAGAAAACTTGGCTAAAAACTATTCAATAAGATCTACTTGAAATGATGGTTTTGTGGAATATCAATCAACAATGTTGGAAAAATGTTCGAACACATGGAATCATTTTGTTGCCCCATACGTTCATGTTAAATTAGGAAATTTTGTTATTATTATTTTACTCCTACTGTTATTTCAATTCCGCCTAGTTTGGATTAAAAATGATTCAATCTAGCCAGTTCCAAGCCTGGATAAAGGAGAAGGGTTTGAGCGCGCAAGGTTAACAACCTGGCCTAGTGTAAAAAATTTATACTGCTACGGAAATAATACAAGAGGACGCTATTCCGGCAAACAACGGCAAAGAAGTGAGCTCACGTATCTAGATGACAAAATTACACAGATGACAGGGTCGAGTGAAAACCGAAAAGAAGTTCAATCTTTGATTTGCAAAATCTTCAAGGCCAACGAGACTTTGTTGTCGTTTTTTTACTGTAATTGTTGTCTTATTGCCCCATGCTTATTTTTAAAGCAAAAGGGTTTTGTACAATATAATAATAATAATAATAATAATAATAATAATAATAATAATAATAATATAATAACTGTTATTTCGTTGCCCTATGTTCATTTTACAGCAAAAGAATTTTGTAATAATGTTAATAAAATACGACTTATTTTTAACTTTTGCCTTCCAAACATTGAAGCAATACAACAGAAAAAACAAACTTGTGTTATTGGGCGGTGTGTAAATCCAGACAAAATTGGACCAGGCGTATTGATAGCCAACATCGGCAACATTTGCAAATTCGTATCTAATTTTAATTCCAAACCAAGCACACTGCCTTATCGTTTTAAATGGCACAAAATAATTCGTCCCATTTGTGGTAAAATGCGAATGGAATGTATTGTCAACAATATTGTATATTCGAATTTCATATTTAACGTTTGATATGTCCGAATAGTTGTTTGTTTGACGACCAAACAAGTGAGCAAACCGCCATTCAAGATGTATTCCATTGGCAGCAATTTTGTGTATGGATAGGTTTAATTTTAAAAATTCTCCTAATTGAATTATTAAACAATAATTATTTATTATATAAAATGTATGATATATGTATATATATCATATATATATACATGTGCCGGGGTGGTCTAGCGGTACAGCGCTCGAATTCGGACCTCGGTGGACATGGGTTCGAATCCCATCGCCGGCACTAAAATGCGGGCCCACGTTTGACTGCTAAGTATCCATTGCTAAAAAATGTTTCTCGTGAAACATTCAAAAGTGAAAACGTAAATAAAATTAAAAATATATATATATATATATATATATATATAATAGCCAATCCCAAACCCAAATAAAGGAGGAAGTTAGCAATCTGGACTCCATAAAAACTATCTATAATATTACGGACACAATAAGAAAAAGCCATTCCGGTAAACAACGGTAAAAGAAGTGATAACACAAACCCGCTGATAGGATTGAATGAAAGGAAGCTTAATCTTCGATTAGACAAGGAAATTACTCCAGGATGGTCTAGCGGTACAGTGCTCGAATTCGGACCTCGATGAGCATCGGGGTTCGAATCCCACTACCGGCACAAAATGCAGGCCCTGTTTGGCTTCGCTAAAATGTCCATTGCTGAAAGATGCGTTTCTCGTAAAACATTCAAGGTAATAAACATTAAAAAATAATAAATAATAAATAAATTCTACGTTTACCGCCCGAAATATCGAGATGAATGGTTTCGGAATAAACAACTAATGATGAAAAAAATATATTAGATTAGATCACAGAAAACTTGACTAATTCGGGAAGATTTTATTAAAATAAATGACACATGGGCGAGTGGGGATCAAACAAATTTGTTGGAAAAATGTTTGAACACATGGAATCAATTTGTTGCCCCATACGTTCTTTTTAAATTATGGAACATTGTTATTGTTTTTACTGTTACTGCTATCTTGTTGCCCCATGCTTATTTTAAAATCAAAATGTTTCGTAAATATATATATATATAAAGAAGAGGAAAAAGTTGGAATTACAAAAGGAAACATTTAAACAAATTTCACTATTACCGGTTAAATGTCCATTTAATAAAAACTGTTTTTCTTTAAAACATTTTATAATTAAAACTATATATATATATATATATAACTCCTCCCTAGTTTGGATTAAAAATGATTCAATCTAGCTAGTCCCAAGCTTGGATAAAAGACGAGGGTTTGAGCGCGCAAGGTTAGCAACCTGACTTTTGTAAAACATTTATACTGCTACGAAAACAATCAAGAGGATGCCATTCCGGAAAACAACTGCAAAGAAGTGATTGCACGTATTTAGATGACAAAATTACACAAATGACAGGGTTGAGTGAAAGCCGAAAGGAAGCTCAATCATCGATTTGCAGAATTTTCAATGCCAACTAGATTTTGTTGTTGTTGTTGTTATTTTTGCTGTAATTGTTGTCTTATTGTCCCATACTTATTATTAGAGCAAAAGGGTTTTGTATTATATATATATATATATATATATATATATATATATAATTTTTTATTATAGTGTTTGAGGTCATACGTTTTTTACAAGATGATCTAGAGGTACATCGCTCAATTCAATCCTGGGGCATCAGTTTGGTCCTTACTACTGGCACTGAATATGGGCCCACGTTTTGGTTTGCTAAATATGCACATTTAAAAAATGTTTGTCGTAAAGTCATGTGAAGTATGTCACATTTAGTGAATAGCAAATAAACTTGGTTTGGGTTGACCAGGAGTACTGTAAAGTCATATGACTAATATTGCATACCTTTCAAAACTTTGAATGTTTGGACGGAAAACGCGCATTTTTCAACATTTTGGCAAACCTGAACGTGTGAGCCCGTGGTGGCATTCGATCCCCATGCCTACCCAGGTCTAGATTGAGCTGTACCGCTAGACCACCCCAGCATTATATGTTTGACCTATTTGGACTGTGTACACCCTGTTAGACAAAAAACGAACCCTTGTACATTTGATCCTCAACATCCCAGATTTAAGTTCTATTAAGATCATGTTTGGTGTTTTTAAAGGGCAGGTTAAACAAATTGTAAAATAACGTATTATTTATAGAGAAAATGGTTTATGTTATGAAAAATTGAGTTTTAAAGGATTTTATTGGTACTTTGATAGACTGAGATTGTAAATGGCTGGCAGAAGATATAAAAGACAGTGAATGTTTTTTAAGTTGTTGACATTATAAAATTTGTAATTTTTTCTTTACATATTTATTTTGGTTAATAAATTTTTTTTTAATGGATTATGTGCATAGTATTAAAGTTTTGTAAATTGTGGTATTATTATGCTTTATTGCAAGAATAGATTTGGTTGTATATAATAATTAGAAATTATGTTTTCAGTATAACTTATAATTTATTATTTTATTTTATTTTATTTATTAATTTGAATGTTTGGACGGGAAACGTGCATCTTTCAACAGTAGACAGTTTAGCAAAACCGAACATTAGACCTGCATTTTTAGTGGACCGCTGGTAGGATAGTATTCAATGCCCACTCAGGTCCAAGTCGAGCACTGTACCGCCAAGATTGAGTTGTGACATAGCTTATAAATTTATTACTTACAATAGATCTAATAATTGTTAATTGTCCAATAACTTCGAATAGTGTGCGTCCTTCCTACTGCTAAGTTTTCCAATTTGTTTAAATTAAATATTTTATACTATACGTAGATTAATATTAATATTATTTTTAATCAATAAAAAAATATAAAAAAGAAAAATAAATTGAAACTTGATGCAAATGTACACAGTTGATACGATTTAATATTTTACAGGTTTTTGTACGTTATTGTATTACAAATTTTAGTGAGAATTTATAAAATTATAAATGTTCGTGAATAAAAGTTTAAATTTTTTATAGGACAAAATTTCGCATTAATTAATAAACGCAAATTATTAATTTTGTGAACAATATATTTTGCATTAAAAGATGTTGTTGGCGATAGTGATATATTTTCTGGTAAAAGTTGATTTTGAAGTACATTGACATCAACTATGATAATATTATATTACTTTTAAAATATTGTTTTGTAAATACATTTAAACTCCGCCCAGTTTGGATTAGAAATGATTTGATCTAGCCAGTCCCAAGCCTGGATAAATGAGGACGGTTTGAGCGCAAGGTTAACAACCTGGCCTCTGTAAAAAATGTATACTGCTGTGGAAACAATTAAGAGGATGCTATTCCGGCAGCTAACGGCAAAGAAGTAATCGCACGTATCTGGATGACAAAGTTACACAAATGATGGGGTTGAGTGAAAAACGAAAGGAAGCTTAATCGTCGATTTGCAGAATCATCAATGTCAACGAGATTTTGTTATTGTTGTTTTGCTGTACTTGTTGTCTTAGTTCCCATTCTTATTTTTTTAAAACAAAAGAGGTTTTGTATTATATATATATATATATATATATATATATATATATATATATATATATATATATATATATATTATTATTATTATTATTATTATTATTAAGCTTTAATATCTCACTAAGAGATACATTCAGCATAAAATACATTTTTACCATCAATATAAAAAAAGTAGTAGTACAAATAATGGATCAAAATAAAATAGAATGTCATATGTTAATGAATATAAATATAGTCTATATAGTATGCATGTGATTTTTTTTTTAAATATATTCAAAATTGCTGTACATAGAATGAGTCATTATAAGGCACAACTTGTACTGTGAGATGTCCAAATACATTTGAAAAAACAAGTATTAGGCAAGAAAGTAAAATTAATTTTATTATAAGATTTTAATAATAATAACATAATTTTGTTAATTTGACTTCTTATTATTTATCGCCCAATAAAGAAAGCAAATATACAAATACAAATAAAATTATTTTTTTATGTAATTTCTAAATGTATCTTGTCAATAATAGTAATAGTATATGTAGTACTATTTAAACAATTGCAATATTAGGAAACAAATCTATTTAAAAAACATGTTTACTAACAAAACATATAATTAAATATCATTATTATTGTAAAGCACCACTTACTTAAATTTGTATCAATTTGAATTTCTGATATTTGATAACTTGAATTGGCATAAAAACCAATTAAGTAGGCAACATAATATGAATTAAATTGTACATTTATTGCATTTGTTAAAATTGAAATGTGTTTCGAATTTAAACATGATTTGTATATTTTATAATTGTTGCAATCAGTTATATTGTTTTTCGTTTTCTTGATATAAGTATTTAGTTCATTGAAAGATAAATTTTTATTTAGATTGTATTTAGATAAATTCTAAAATATGGTAACAAACATGTTAATTTTTTTTTAATATGTAATTATATAACTACTTTTTCATTATTTATAAAAAAAAAGATGAAAATAGTTTTAAACTCAAAAATAGGTTTATTTTTTTCTTTTTTAATTTAATTTTTATTTATTTATATTTTTCTAATTTATTTGCACAATATATTAATTGAACACCTTTTTATACAAAAAACAAAATTTTATTAATTTACACTATTGTAAAAATCTGGGATGCTAATGATTCTGAGTATAATGCTGAGTAATGCTTATAAAGTTTTAATTTACAATAATGGTGATGTTCCTGAATGTTTATCTTTCAAGTGATACATCTTTGACCAGGTGCCTACAGACATTTAGACTAATAACAGTAGAGACCAAGTGTACAGTGGTATAACTGGAATTCAGCTTCCGTCAATGAGCGCGAGCATACATCTAGTGCATTTAAAGGGTACTTTAAGGTGTTTGTATACCATATATAGCCCATGGACTAAAAAAGATAACCTTAACAAAAAATCAGGCGTTTTTGTTAATCATTGTAAACAGTGGTGACGTTACAAGGATGCTGTCTACTAACCAATAAAGTTTTTTATTCTTTTTTTTATCTACCAGGCCAAAAACGTCTTTATCCTTTTACGTTTGTTTCATTTATTAAACCATCCAAGTCAATTGTTAAGTAAGCCGTACAAATATAAAAATAGTAAAGATTACCAACTAAGTAAATATTTTTATTTTAAAATTGTAAAAACATCTTAATAAATCGATTTATTTTATTAGTAAAATTAAATAAAACATTTTAAACTTTATTTTATTTTACTTGTAATATTTTTTATTTATAAATTATAATATTTTTTAATAATTTAATTTAATAATTATTTGAAAACATACAAAATTAGTAGTATTCAAAAATGTTGAATAATAAATCCATTTAAATTTATTATCAGTAGAATTTTTTTCTTTTATTACAAGTAGATAATTTTTCACAAAAACACTTTTATTAGTCCATAAAAACATAACGTTTAATTGGTTCCAATGTGGATATTGTACCCAAGCTTCAAATCCATAAAGTGATTTTTCTAAAATAATATTTAGAAACCGTAAATTATTTTTATTTAAATATTTTATAATACATTTTTATAAAAACGATATTTATTTTAAGTTATAAAGACAACCCAATGCTTTAAAATTTTTTTTTTATTGGAAAAAGTTCATATTTAAATTTGTTTAAAATTAAAAGTATTTTTATTAAACATTTGAATTATTTTACAAAAAAAATTTAGTTGTAAAATTATTTATATATTTGTTAAACATATGTATATATATATATATATATATATATATATATATATATATATATATATATATATATATATATATATATATATATATATATAATTTGTAAGTTTATTTCAACATTTATATAAATTATTTATAAATTTTAATAAAAATACTAATCTTAAATTAAATATTTATAAAACTATATAAAATAATTGTTATACACTTTATATAAATAAAGCTTAACTACACAATTTAGTATTATTTTAATTAACTGCATATTCATTGTAATGTTTACAAAAAAATACCATTAAAATTAGATATCAAAAATTTATAATAAAATATAATAGAAAAATTAATTTATAAAGTAAAATATACATAGACTAAAATATATAATGCTTTTATATCTATAATTTAAATATATATATATATATATATATATATATATACATATATATCTTTTTATATGTATAAATACCATTGTAGTTTATAGTATAGTGGGTGGTCTACCGATACAGCGCTCGAATTTAAACCTTGGTAGACATGGGTTTAAATCCCATTACCGGCACTAAAATGTCTACTGTTAAAAAGTGTTTTTTGTAAAACATTTAAAGTAGTAAACACAAATTAAATATAAATAAATAAATGTACGTAAATTTATATATATGCATTTAACTGACAGAGCAATACACCATTTTAACAAAAAATAACTATTGTTTTTAAAATTACATAAAACTTGTATTTTTTAATTAATATGTTATTTTGTAAAACAATTTAAATATTTAAGAAATGCATAAATTTTAATCAAGGCAAAAACATTTGTTAGTTTAATAGTTAACAAAATTTGAGTAAATAATATTACAATTTTTTTGTTTTTTAAACTTTGTTTATTTTAATAAATTTATTAAAATAAAAAGTAGTGTTTTAACGTAACACAAAAAATTTTAAATAAAACATTTAATTATTTGTTTATTGTATAAAAAATATTAAATTAAGTGCAAATCACATGTAAATTTTAAATTTTTAAAAATTAAATAATTTAGAATAAAAATTTGTTTTAATGCTTAATTTTTTTAACAAATTAGCATTAAAATAAAATTACTAGAATGTATTTAATAAATTTATAAGTAAAATAAATATGTTTTAATATTTTTTGATTATAAACAATTCTTGTATTAAAAGATAAACATTTGGATTGTATACGGTTTTTAAAACAATTATTATTTTACACTATAAACTACAAATACAAAAAACCTTTACGTTATAACGACAATTAATAATAATCAATTAAACAATGGAATGATAGTTTTAAAACCGTTACATTATTATTATTACTAAAACCACATTTACTAAATAATTAAAAATAAAAAACGTTTAAAATATTTATTTAAATATTAAATAAAAAACGTAATCTATTTTTAATAAATACATGTTACTAAAAATTTATTAATCAAAATCCAATTTAATATTTTTTTTTGATTAAATGCATAATATTTTTCTAAAACAAAATAAATACACAATAATTTAGACTATAAATGTGTTTAAAATGTACGCAAAAGTTGTATAAAAATTAAATTTAATAATTTTTAATACATGATATTTAGTCTTTAATTATTTGCTATATAAATAAGTTATATAACAAAAACAAAAACAAAATCAACATTTATTATTTTTTGTAAAAAATTAGTAATTTTACAAACTAGATTATTTAAATCAAATATATATGTAGATTACAAAAATATAATATTTATTTGTATTTAAAATATATATTACAATTACAGTTAGTTTAAATATTTTAGTAAAAATATTTTAACATTACAGCATGCAAAATATGGAAGAACAAAAGAAGAAAATAAATAGCAAAAAAAATGAAATGTTATACAAAAATAGATAATTAAAAAATAAGCAATAAATGTTTATAATAGGAACTATGTAATTATATTTACAAAATAATAAATAAATAAATTATTTTTAACAAATTTTTATAATATCGGTGATAAAATTTGATTTTATGCCAACTCAGGTCCAAGTCGAGCGCTGTACCGCCAGATTAAGTTATAACATATAGCTTATATATTTATTACTTACAATAGATCTAATAGATGCTAACTACCTAAAGACCTCAAATAATGTACGACATTTCTATAGCTAAGTTTTTTAATTTGTAAATAAAACATTCTATATTATACATAAGTTAATATTAGTATTACTTTTAATCAATATAAAATATAAAAAATATATACCAAAAATTTATACTAGATGCAAAAATGCACTTTTTAGACAATTTAATATTTTACAGGTTTTTGTACTTTTATTGTGTTACAAATTTTAATAAAAATTTACAAAATTATAAATGTTTGTTAATAAAAGTTTTAATTTTTTTTAACACATTTGTAGTTTTTGTTTTAATAAAAATATAATATATTTTCTTTTAACTGCTTATTTACTTTTTTTCTCATTACTATAAGCTTTAATCATAAATAAAGATATATTAAACATATATATATATGCATTTAAAATAAAAATATTAAACAAAAAATTAAAAAAATTAATTGATTAATATAATTATTAAATTACAAAGTTATTATTAATGTATTTGTTTAACTACGATTGTTGAATTAATATAAAACAACTGTTAACATAAAATGTTTTATTGAATAATAAAAACAAATTATTAATTTTGTTAATAATAAATTTTGCGTTAAAAAATAATTTTAGTAACAATGATATGTTTTCCTGTAAAGTTGATTTTGAAGCACATTGACATTAAATATAATAATTTCTTTCACGTTTAAAATAATGTTTGTTAGATACGTATATATATACATATATTACAAAAATATAATTTTTATTTGTATTTAAAATATATAATTACAATTACAATTTAAATCAGCTTAACTTCTTTAATAAAAGTATGTTTAGCATTACAGCATACAAAACATGGAAATATAAATTTTTTACAACTTCAAAAAATTAATTTAATATTTAAAAATTTTATAATACAAACTTTATAATATTTAGTAAATTTTATGTAAAAAATATTATAATAAAAATATATAATAAATTAATAATAATTAAACAATTAAGCTAGTGTTTTTAATAAAAACAAAACATAGGTTTTTTAAACTAAATAAAAATAAACGTTTAATTGTGTAAATAATTATTTTTAAAAATTATTACAGCAATAAAATACTTCTACATTAAATGTATAATATTTAATTTATATATACTATATATTATTTAAAATATTTTATATTATTTTTGTTAAAAATAAACGTTTCATAATTATTGTAAATTAATATATATCATCAACAATGTGTTTATTTTTTTAAATAATAAAATTGTATATTATTAACAAATTTTTAAAAAATAATGTTTAAACATATGCATAATATAAAAATTAAACAAATGTTTAAATGTATTATAGATTAAAGCTTAAAAATACACTTTTTCTTCATTAGATAATAATTTTACTTGTTAGCAATGTTTCATTTGTTATCCCAGGCATAGTAAACACAATTAAATAAAAAAGTAATATTATACAAACATATTTCATTTTATATCAATAATAATTAAAAATGTAAAATTTATAATGCCGCAAAAGTTGTTAATTATCGAAAATAATAAATTTAGTCGAAACAAACGAAATTTTAATATGTTTTTAAAAGCATTTAATTTTTTTTAATGTTATTTTTAAATGTGTAAAAATTAGTTAACAAATTAATAACTACATAATGTAATTTATTTAATATATACCATTTAATCATTTTTTAATTAAAAATTTAATTTAACATTTAAAAAATGTTTACAATTTTTTTTAATTTATACAATTAAAATTGTTATTTCTAATATTTGTTTTAAAAAATTGTAAAGTAAATTAACAATATGTTTGATCTTATCTAAAACAATTTAATGTAAATATATAAATCAATTGTGATTAATTTTACAGGTTACAGGTTGGTTCACGAGTTGAGAAGGAGATCATTTTTTTTTCATTTTCGGTTCAGATGTATCAATATTATTGTGTTAAGAAAAAAAAGAAATTTAAACAAAGATAAAAATAAATAAACCATCAACCAGCTAGAGAATATAAGTTACAATCATGTGAAATTGGATGAGGCATAACTATCATAAGCGGCCTTAAATGACGAGACCGATTTGACATTGACTACCATTGAAGGTGGATTACTTTAAGCATTGATAACTCTCTGGATAAAGTGATGGAGTTTCAACTTGGAATGCACTCTGGATTTTTTCAATTAGAGATTGTGACCTTTAAAATAGTTCTTAGTTAGTGAAAAGAAAGGTGGAAAGGAGCCAAATGTTAAATATTGATATACTAAAATAAAGTCACTCCGTAGCCTTCTATCTCTTAAAAAAAAATTTTAGAAAGAGAAACCTGTTATGATAGGGCAGATGCTTTAAAGACCTAGGTAGTTTAGAGATCGCCTTTCAAACTTTTTGGAGGTTATGTGAGTCAGATTTTGAAATAGGGGCAGTAATCTGTGCGGTTTGATATAAAGCATATATAGCAAACAAACACACTTCGGGGAAAAGTTACCTAGATTTCTTTTAAAAAATTTAATTAATTGGTAGCAAATTTGAGTAGCTCTAGAATGACAATCTGTAAACTTTAGCGCAATACAATAATGACATTAAAAATAATAAAGTATTAAACAAGCCAAAAATAATTATGAG
Organism: Cardicola forsteri; assembly: GCA_025895645.1. Taxonomy (NCBI): domain Eukaryota; kingdom Metazoa; phylum Platyhelminthes; class Trematoda; order Strigeidida; family Aporocotylidae; genus Cardicola; species Cardicola forsteri. The sequence continues at coordinate 153,490 of JAKXYG010000972.1, read as the reverse complement.
TATTTCATAGGTTTTTAATTTATTAAAACATATACTTTGCTAATTAATCACTTATGTTTAAATTAACCAGAGTCTAATATAGTTGCAATATAAAACAACCAACATGATGATTGCAATCTTTAAACTCTCGCTAGCTTTGCTAACTAAAAAATCAAACATTAAAAGACTATTTATTATATTATAAAAAAGTTTAATTAGTGCGATACGCTTGTGTGACGTTACTAATCAAAAATAACTTGTTTTGTTTTGCGCTTGCCTGTTGTATTACGCGTTATTTTTTAAAATTGTTTTTTCGGTATTTTTTGGTTTAAGGTTTCAAGCTTGTACATGAGTTAAATAGGAGGAAAACTCCTTTCAATGCTCTGTTACATGTAAATTTGTTTTTTTTGTGTATCGCTGTGTGCAATTGTGCAGTTTGTGTTGCTTAATTGCTTGATCTTGTACAATCTGTATTAATCTATCGTACTTGAAACCTTTTTATTACATTTTCAACTGATTATCGCTTTACTCTTGCATTGTGATAATTTGTTTATTTTATTTACTATATTTTTTTAGATTTTACTTATTGATAATAAAAGACCTTCAGTCTTCAATTTGTGGTCATCTGGGTTGCAGTAAATTAGTAAAGACAAGTATGGTTTGTCTTGAGTGTGATTTCTGGTATTACAAAATGTGTACAGAATTGTTTGAAGTTCACTACTGCTACCTTGCCAACAGCAATGTTAGGTTTATCTGCAGGAATTTTGTATGGTCCAGCAAACATTTATTTGCCACTTTTATAGCTGATCCTAAATTAAATGTACTTATCAACCTTATCAAAGGCTTAACGGCCAGTAATTTAGCACTAAAGATGTTTGCAGATTAACTTCAAAGCTCGCAAAACTAACTTACCGCTAGTTCTATTAACAACACTTATTAACAGCCTTTATTGTCAAGCTTACTTTAGCAGTAAACAATATTTCTTCTTCTCTAGATAACAATGCTGTCTTTCTTAAAAAGAGATTTTATCAGTAGTAAAGTAATATTCTGCTGATAAAAGGAGAAAAAACAATGTCGTAATTAGAAGCGTTCCCAACTTTGGGTTAAGCTACAAAGAAGTAGTCATTGACACTATTACTGACGCTGTTTCTTGTCATCCAACTCCTATAAATATTAAAGCAACTTGTATGACTTGCAAGCTACCCTATATTCCCTCCTCACTATAATTGTTATTTGCAATTCTATAGATATTGTAACTGAGATTCTAGGAAATTAGTTTTAAGTGCGCTCTCGTTTCCCAAAGCTCCGATTGCATAAAAATTATTTAACTGCACACAGAAATAATACTCATTTCAACTTTTTTTTAACGCTCGTGTAGTGGCTTGTTTGAAAATTTTCCGCGTGCTTTTTCGCTTTTGGTAAATAGTTATGTACGTATATATGATTAGAAGAACCACTACACGTTTAAAATTCACAATTACATAGTGTAGCAATTTGAACAGGGTGAACATTTATAATTTTTGGATTGAAGTTTAAGGTTAATTTTTATTAGAACTAAATAAGATCGACATTTGTTTAAATATTTTTTAGCACTTTTAGAATGTTTAGTGTTATAATAAATAATGCTTTCTTAACTTAAACAAAATTTACATATATTTTGGAGCTTAGTATTGTGGCATACATCCTGTAAAACGTTTCCCCTGCAGTTCACTTCGTGAAGTGAGGCGCGCGTCACGCTACACGTATATTGGAGCGTTATTAATCATTTTCTCTTTTCTTTTTTTCTGAAGATTATTGCAGTGTTTTTGCATTGTAATACGTAACTTGTTTTATTATTACTTTAGCATATTTTTAATTTTTACTCTTTTTCTATCATTGTTAAGTTCCACTATCTACTTTGATTTTGTCTTAAATTCAAAAAATTTTTCTTTGACTAATTCTTCTTTTCCTTACTATTTATTTCATATTTCTTCCCTGAATTGATATTGATAAATAGAACCGAGAATCAAAAAGAGTTTTACTCCTACTCAACTCGTGTATCAACCTGTAACTATAGGTGCTCCAAACTTTATCATTACCTTTAGTTAAGTTAACCCCTATTAAATTAGACAACAACTCCTGTATCTCCAATATGCAGAATTTTCCTACGCCTCGGCGTCAGTGCCCGTTCACCCACAAATTAAGTAAACCGGCCAAATTACTCTCTCACCTCTAATTTTAAATGTTCTTTATACTAATGCTTTTAGTTTGCCTGACAAATTTAATGAAATTAAAGCGTTAATTGTCTATAATCCCCTGATATTTTATGGTTTTCTAAAACTTGGTTTTTAGATGACATTCTAGGTAGTAAAATTGCTATTCCTGGCTACAATGTCATCCGTTATGACTTTAATAAAGGTATATAGTGGATATCTAATGGATAACAACTAATCTGTGCTAATCTTTTCCTTTTTTTATGGAACAACTGAGTACAACTTTCTTCATTTGGCAGTCAATTTATCTGCTAAAAAGCAAAATGTTTTTTAGTTACTTTACAGGCCTTCCTCTCACTAAAGAAGCTAATGATGCTCTGTTCGCAGAATTATAATTAGTTTATTTTACCTCTTACAAACATTTTATCATTCTTGACGATTCCAACAGCCCCTCGATAAATTGGAACTCAATGTCTAGTTCTATTAATTCCTTTAATACCCACCTTCTTGACTTCAGCATTAATCATGCCTATACTCAGCATGTTAGTGTTCCTACCAAATTATGATCTGAATGTTCGCTCTCAAGCTTAAATCTTATCTTCTCTAATTGATTATAATAAACTATTTCCTCCTTTCAGGATGAGTGACCGCTCTCTCATGTCCTTCACTGTCCACCTGCCATTATCTATCAACCTGATACCTAAGCCTAGAATCGAGTCAATCTTTTATTTCTGTAAAGCAGATATTTCTGGTGTACATAATTTCCTTAATCAAGCAGGTTGGAGCCTCTCAAATGAGAATAGCGTTGATACTCAATATTTTCGTTTTACTCAAATAAGTACCAAAGGTAGTAACAAATTTATTCCATTTAGCTACCCCCAAATTTTTGCTTTTTATAACGCTGTGCATTCAGAAACGAAATGTGGCTTTTTATAAGTAAAAAGCAACTAAACTTTTATGTTTCCATTATACTTATATACATTTGAGACATTTCCCTTATGAAGACAGATTGTCTAGCCTTAAGGTTTTTCTGTTGGAAAATAGGAAACTCCGAGGCAATCTAATTCTAGTTTACCAATTAATTAAGTCTGATTCCCAAAATTCCTATTTCACCAAATCAGAAGACAGTTTTAGGGGACACTTTGTAGTTGCGTAAACCCAGAGCATACGCTAAGATTGTTTCAACCTGGAATAGCCTTCCCGCCCACATCATGACTGTTCCTAGTCTCCATGCCTTTAAAGCAGCCTATCATAAATTTGCACTCAAATTATTTTTAATATTTCCCATCTATTCCTCAGTTACCTCCTTTGTACCCTCATTTTTATTTTTAATTATACTTTAGCCTATTCGTTTATCGCCCGTAATGTTTGATATTTTTAAACCGAGGATCATAAAGCGTTTCTCCTAGCTAACTGGTGTATCAAGCTGCTACAATCACCTGTAAATCGGTTTGTAACTAAATTATTATTCCAAAACCAATACCTATCATCTTGTACTATATATATATATATATATATATATTACCATTTACCCATCTGAATGCAATTTATCCAAAAATTCCAAAACACTTAAGCATTTATAATTATAAAAAAGTTAAAAAACAATTTAACTAGCACATTACAACCATAATACCCTTTTCATTATTCCATTTGATGAACCAACAAAATCAAAGTTTTCCGATGTAAATTTATTATTCAATTTGCTAAACTTAAGAAAAAAAAATTGTATTTACAAAAGCCATCCAAAACATAATACGTACATTTTATATTGAATCACAAATAAGCTAAAATTGTAACGGAGAAGACTGAACAACTCTACGTTGTTTGGCAACTGCACTACTAATTTCTCCACAACAAGTATATGATACAATATTGAAATTTGTAGCTGACAATACCGATAAAATACGACGTATCTTCAAAATTCCCTGTAATTTAAAAATGGTAACTTATAAAAATGAAGATAATAATAGTTAAAAAGATGTAATAAACAACGTAAATTCAAATACAAATAGTTATAATAGTTAGAAAATATTTTGGGAAATAAAATATTTTTAAGAAAGGCGAAACAATCATTTATTTAAAAAATTATGCGCTTCAACGTAAAGTATGTATACAGAATGCAGTTACTCTTTAAGTACCATAAGTGTTTATAACTCCGCCTAGTTTGGATCAGAAATGACTCAATCTAGCCAGTCCCAAACCTGGATAAGGTAGGAGGGCTTAAGCGCCCAAGGTCAGCAACCTGGCCTCTGTAAAAAAATTTGTACTGCTACGGAAACAAGCAAGAGGACGCCATTCCGGCAAACAACGGCAAAGAAGTGACTGCACGTATCTGGATGACAGAGTTACACAGATGACGGGGTTGAGTAAAAGCCGAAAAAAAGCTCAATCTTTGATTTGCAGAATCTTCAATGCCAACGAGACTTTGTTGTTATTTTTGCTGTAATTGTTGTCTTATTGCCCCATGCTTATTTTTAAAACAAAGGGTTTTGTATAGTATATATAATATATATATATAAATGTAGTGTGCATTCTACTGAAAACTCTGTAATTGTTTGTATTATGCAATACGAAAACAAAATTGTACTTTCTAAACTAACATTAATCAAGGATTGAATATGTAACAATACAACTGGGCCTCTTCTCTGTCTAACTGATGCAAATATACACCTAGAGTATCTGAAGATATATGTACGTAACGTATGGAGCAATTGACCTAAAAAACCAACTCTGATAAAAAATTAAAGCGGCCTTGTCAATCCAATGTGCAGTAACGAGAATATTGTTAAAAAGCCAAAAAACCTCATTACTTTAATAAGTATATAAAGTTTTCTTCCCACCCATTGTAACTGTTGTTTGTTCGATATGTTCTACGAACATGGAAAAAATAATAACGTAATACCGCATCACTAATGATAACTCGCATCAATGTTAAAATGGCATTACTTCTTGAAGTGCCAATTTGGTGATAGCCAAATCAAAATCCAACGTTTCCGATGCATCGTCAACACATTTAACATAGCGTGACAAAGTACACAGAAGCGCAAAATACTCAATCGATATATTGGTCAGTAGAGTCAGAAAATATTCGTATTTCTCGACTTCGGAGCCAAAACTTGTATGAACTCGGATTAGGTAAGATAAAAATTGGGGAAACATCTTGCCCAACTGATGACATTCCGATTGAAATTGTGGAGGAAAATGGTGAGAAAATTCGTTTGCTTCAAACATTCCAATAATGTATGGCCATGCGCTGTCAAAAATGTTAATACAAAAACATTTAGTAACTTTATTACATGTTATATGAGTAACAGAAGGAAAATAACGCATTAATAAACAATTGGTACAATAATTTAAAATATTATATATACGGTAGGAGAGAAGATAGCAAATCGCTAGATAGTTAAGCATTGTTAAAATAAAATATTGTTTTGTGTAAAACACTTAAGTATTAGCAACCATATATATATATATATATATATATATATATATATATATATATATTCGATTCCACATATATATATATATATATATATATTCGATTCCACAACCAACACAATTTTGATTAACAATCCGCCAAAATTGTAGAAAATTGTTTGGAGTAGAAAAAATATTGATAAATTAAACAAACAAATAAACAAACAATATTTACTTTATTTAAAACGGAAACGCACTTGGGAAAAAGTATTCCTCCAAATGATTTGAAATAACTCCAAAAATACAAATCATATTGCGTCAAATAATTTTTCAAATATTTAAATCCAGTCAAAGCAATGTGAAACCGCAATTGATGATTGGAATGTTCAAATAAACGGGAAAATTGCACATCATGAAAAATGCGCTCCAAGTCGACGTTACACGTAAAACCGCAATCGCCCAGAATCTATCATCAGATTAAAATTAAAACAATTATTTTGTTCTAACTACTTATATTGAAATAAGTAGTTCAATTGTATTACCGTCAAAATCAATGCAATATAAACAATTAACTTTCATAACATTGCTTACTTACATTAGACATCTAAATTTTACTAAAATATTCTTTAAACACTACACAATAATACAAACTAAAGAATCTAAACCATCAAATGAATACAACTCACAAATCATCAAAGTATGATTAAAAAAATTATGCAAAAAACAATTTCCATCCATATTATCATTAAATACCAACTTGGCTAAAAAAGCTATAAACATTTTTAAAAACAAAAAAAGAAGTAAATAATCACTTACCTAAAAATAAATTACATAAAATATACATATATACAAGATAAAAAGTCATATAAACCATGCAATTTAAATATCTCGAGTGGTCTAGCGGTACAACGCTGGATTTGGACCTCGGTGGACATGGCCTCGATTCCCATTACCGGCAATAAATGGGGGCCTACGTTCGACTTCGATAAAATGTCCACTACTGAAAGATGTTTCTTGTAAAACATTCAAAGTAATAAACATAAAAAATAAAATAAAATATTTATTACTTTCTACAATTTCCTCTAAAGTTAGGTGTTCATCTGTTTGATTTTGTACTACACAGTCATTTTTTGTCAAAGAGTTATAATTAGTCAAAAATTCTAAACTTTATATATATCAAGTGCTCAACTATAATAAGTATCCCATAATCATACATACATTCATAAACCCATCAAATCAATATTGTAAATATTCGATCTACCTGAACTGCTTCGTCCACACAATACCAAGCTGCTTCAGACGCATAAATTTTGCACATATCCGCCTCCAATTCGTAATCTGAAACACCCGAGTCCATCAAACCAGCAAGCATAAATGCCATGGACTGACACGCAAAAGTTGGAAAGAAGGAAAAATGAAAAACATGCATTATTTAAACACCATTACATAATCACAATTATCGGCTACGTTGGAGTTGCCTAACCCTAACCAGTCATAATGCCCTTACCACGACCCAGTCAATAAAATATAATTTGAAAAATAGCAAATGTACAGATTACTTTATCACTATTCAAATATGAATTATATATATATATATATATATATATATATATATATATATACAGGGGCTAAAATGGGAGCTGTCAAAATTAGCACATTGAAATTGATTGACTTTCCTTACATCACTTAAGCATATTAGACACATCGACACTGCACTAAAATAAGCATAAAACATCACATTACCAATATCAATATTCAAAACACTAAAAGTATTTCCTTTTTATAAATAGCATTATCAAATTTACGCTTAGACCAAAAACCCAGAATTTACACATTTCGACAACATGAAAAAACTACTACGTTATTTGCTCAAAAATAAATTATATTATGAAATATGTACATATATATAAAGCAGACATCACCAATTGTCCAAAGTTAATAATTCAGGGGATAGCCATGCTTTTTTATAATTAATATATATATATATATATATATATATATATATATATATTCAAATTAAAGATGCACCAGTAAAATGTAATAAAGGGCTAAAGGAGATAACCCTGACAAAATATCAGGCGGCCTAGTCAATTTTTGTGAACAGTGGCGCCGTCACAAAGATGCCATCTATCAGCCAAGAAAAATCGTTATTCTTCTACGTTTGTTACACTTGTCAAGCCATAATCAACTCATGTCTTCATTAAAATAAATGCTAATGCATAATTGCAACTCACTTCCGTCACGTGATGCTTTACAGCCATCTTCGCTAATTTCTCTTGAACATGCTGACGTTCTTTCAATGATTTCCCAAACTGCACGTGCTTTTCTGCATGTTGGGCAGCTTGTTTTATGACAACGCCCATAGCACCAGCCAAAGCTGACGCCGTGCCCAAATGACTGCCAGTCAAAATGGACTTCTCAATTTTAAAACCCTCTCCAGGGACGCCAAGCACATTTTCGATAGGCACCTTGATATTGAATACCACACAAATAAAAATGACCAAATTATTCATTTTTAGTTTTTATTGATTAAATATTTCACAAGAAAGATTTGGAAAAGCCAAGCGCACCCTCTTTGTGCCGCGGCGGTCTAGCGGTACAATGCTCGATTTGGACCTGGTGAGCATAGGTTCGAATCCCACCAAAAATAAAAAATATTAAATGTTGGTCAATTTCTTTTTAAAAAATAAAAAACTGATAACAATGTAACGATAATTGTTAACACTTTTTTATTTAATACTATTTTATTAAATGAAGTCAAATCATAACAATAAAAAATAGATACAATTATTTTACTCAAAATATATACTACTATATATATTATCACATAATGCAAAACTCCACTTAGTTTGAAGCAGAAATGATTCAATCTAGTCAGTCCCAAACCTGGATAAAGTAAGAGGGCTTGAGCGCCCAAGGTCAGCAACCTGGCCTCTGTAAAAACATTTTTACTGCTACGGCTAACAACGGCAAAGAAATGATCGCAGTGACAGAGTTACACAGATGACAGGGTTGAGTGAAAGCCGAATGCAAAATCAATCGTCGATTTTCAGAATCTTCAATGCCAACGAGACCTTATTATTTTGCTGTAATTATTGTCTTATTGCCCCCCATGCTTATTTTTAAAGCAAAAGGGTTTTGCATATATATAATAATATTATAATACAGTATTAACAATAATAATAATCACATATATAAAAATAAAATTGTAATTAAACAATTAAAATGTACCTTGCAATCTTCAAAATCCACTGTAGCTGTATTGAGTGCCTTTATTCCCGATTTCTTTAAATTACTGTGTGTTACTCCACCAAAGCCTCTTTCCACAATAAATGCAGTAAACTTCTCGTTTACAATTCCTTTATTATCTTTCACTGGGGTTATATATATATATATATATATATATATATATATATATATATATATATATATATATATATATATATACTACCATTTCAAAAATTAACGAAAAAATTTATAAAAGTGTCAAATGTAAATTAATTTGTTATATCCGATTGTTTTTTCATAAAAATAAATATTGAGAATTAAAAATAATGTAAAGTACTTATAGTTCCTTTATATATACTTAGAAATATTTATTTAAAAGAGTTGAGTCGACCAAAATAACATATTTTAAAAAGTTACTTCTATATAAACGTGGATAATAAGTTGAAGTTACATAATTTTTATAATAATAAGCCTATTATTATTCGGTGTGCTTAAGTTCATTAAAAATAAACAATAACTAATCCTTGAAATTGATGTTAAACGAACATTCAAATCTGCCCTAATTGCGATATCATAATAATTATCAAAATAAACATTTAATTATACTAATCTATATAAATAAAAATAACTTTTAAAAGATTTTAAAACAAATCGAATAATTTATTATTTACGTTTAACTTTCATTCGCGTATTTTGCTTTCTAATTGCATTGTTTGTTAAATAGACAATAGTGATAAAAAAAATGGTTTCATTTTACCGAAAATGAATATTGTATTATTCAATAATTAAAAAATAGAGCATTTTCACCAAAAAAAATTGGCGAATTTATATAGAATTAACCTTTCAACAATTTGTCAAATTATTAACTGTCAAAAACCACGAAATTACGATACTGTTGGAAGAAAACGTGTAACACCTACTACAGATAATCAGAAAATCGTTATACTATTTAAAAAATTATAATAAACCTTTTTTTATGTTTGTACTTTAAATGTTTTACAAAAAACATCTTTCAGAAACTAAAAGAAATAGTTTAAACAATTTTACTTATTCCACAATCAGAAACAGGGCAGTAGAATCTGGTTTAACGCTTCAATTACCAAACGTTAAACCATTTATTACTAAAAAACTAGAGTGAACAACACTTGTGTTATTAGCGTTCTATATACTTCGCTAATGAAACAATGATTCGGAACAAACCATTTGGCTACAAAAAACAAAGTGTTGTGCAGGTCAAGTTTTCAGACATTTACTCCCGGTTGTTAGAAAAAAAGCCCATCATCGATAATTAATGTATTGATTTGATATTAAGTACAATCAACCTATCAAATAGAGAACTATATCTGGTACCTTAAATAGTGCAATTTTTTGTTTCAGTTATAAAGGATTTTTTCATTATGAAATGCAGTACACTTACACAGGGGGTTACTACTGTTTTTCAGGACAATGCTCCATGTCATACGTCCAAAAAGGTAACGTCATATTTATCTAGGTTCACTTTATTTGTTTTATTTTGACACTTAGACAGTAGATGGGCTAAAATCGAAAAAACTATCTTTCACTCAATTACCACCTAACAATGTTATTAAAAAATTTTCAGTATGCTAAAGCGCAAAATCAATAAGCATACTGAAATTGAGGATTTACGTAAACGCATTCGGTTTGTTGTTCAATATGGGATGAAACAAGAATTTATCAACACTCTCATTGACAGCATTCCAAAACGCCTAGATCAGATTGTTCAAGAGAAAAATAATCACATAGATTATTGGATTTTTTAAACTTTGTAATATCCTTAATCATTTGGTAACTGAAAAAATTTCATGTGATCTGTTTTTTATTAATACTTGGCATTATAAATCATGTTAATTATTTTACTCCATTTTTCTATTTTGCATCAGTTGACATTTTATACAATTTTTTATTACTTACAATATATATGTATATTTTATAATTGATGTGACGTTTCTCTTGTACGCTATGTACTTGCTAGAAATGTCTTAGTTAAATAATCACTTTTTTGCTAATTGTTGTGACAGTAGTATATATATATATATATATATATATATATAGAGAGAGAGAGAGAGAGAGAAAGAGAGATAGTGAGAAAGAAAACAAAATAAAACGTAAAACGCCACATTCAACAAACGAGAGGTTTAATCTTAAAGATAGAGCCATCTTAATACTAACCATTAAAAGCATAAAATTGCTTACTATTGACTACTGAACAATCTTAAATTTAAAATTAAAATTAAAAACCTACATAATTTCTGTTCCTAATTTTGTAGCATAATTATTGTACAAATTCAACCCATCAATAATATTTCACACCAAACAATAGTGCGACTCTAATTAATGACTAATTATCTCTGTATCTAACTATTTAGCCTCTCCTAGCATCTTGGTACTCAGTCTCCGCTCTATCTAATAAAGATTAACTTTTCCAAACATATGAATATAAATTTTAAATCATTTACATTCAAAAATAATGTTCATAATCCCATCATACAAACAATACTGCTTTTTACAAAAAGCAAAGCATTAAACTTTGTAATTACATTAAAAATAATTCAATACAAAGATTTGGTCTTGCAGCTTAAATGCAATAATTACATTTAAACAAGTATAAAAACGCCGTTATAACTAATAAAAGCGTAAAACTTCTTTAAATATCTCCAATTCCAATAATTTCGGAAAACAAGTATTAAAAACAACTAACCTGTGCAAACACCGTAAATATATCAGCTATTCCTCCGTTAACGACCCAGTTGTAAGTGCCGTTTAACACATAATGCTTTTGATCATCGCTTAAAATTGCCTCTGCAACTTTTGACGTACCGTCTGCTTGGGTCCTACCACAACATGCTGCAATTTTCTTCCCAGAAACTAAATCCGGAATAAATTGGAATTTTTGAACGTTTTCACCAACCATCATTAAACCTTTGTAGCCTGCATCCTAAAAATCACCGAAATATTACAAACATTATGATACGCCAAACCTGATGCGCTGCTATATGAACAAACAATGCCAAATCGTACATTCCACATAAATAGGCCAAACGGGTATAGTCTGTGTAAGACAAATTTAGACCATTCAACTTTTCAGGAACTTGCAACCCATATATACCCAATTTTCCAAATTCAAATAAAACATTTTTATCAAATTCTTCCATTTCATTAAACCTAACAAAATCAACTTTCGTCTTCGATAAATTAATACCGTTTATAATGAATGTACCTTTAAAAATAATTCTATACTTGATGCAATTGTTTTAAAATCAACATTCTTTTCTATTAATTCAACTAAAAATAAAATTGACCAAATGCAAATACCCTTTGGATATACTGTAAATTGTTCTAGTTCTAATTTACCAATAAAAAATTTCTGTACAAATGATTTACTGCTAACCTATTCAAATTAATTATTAATTACTAGTTACAAAATCATTACAAAACGACCTAACTGATAAATAAAAAAAATTTAAGCAAGTGTTTGGCAAATTTAAAGCGAGCAACTTTTGTGCACTATGATAAGCAAACATTATCCTCAAAAAGCATTATATACATTGAATTAGTAAAGTTTAAATAGCCTTGATAAATAGTGTGTAAAATAATTTATTATATGTAGAAAAATATTTAATAACATAATTTTTAATATATATATATATATATATATATATATATATAGTATTAAAATTGTATTAAAATTATGTATTAAAATTTTTAACATATTTATTTATTGTTTAAATAAAATAATTGTAAATACCCTTTATTCTTGTAAAAGCATTTAGTAAAAAAAATTATAGTTTGATTTAAAATATTTTTTGAATTTAAACAAATAAATTTTAATTAGCAATGCTAAATAACACTTTGTAATAAAAATTATCTTTTCTTATCATAAATGGAAAGATTTAAAATTTTGACATTTTGAACACTAGTATATATATACAGGGGCTAAAATAGAAGCTGTCAAAATTAGCATATTGAAATTGATTGACTTTCCTTACATTACTTAAGCATATTAGGCACATGAACATTTTACTAAAATAAGTATTAAACATCACATTAGCAATATCAATATTCAAAACACTAAAAATATTTTCTTTTTGCAAATAGCATTATCAAATTTACGCTTAGACCAAAAACCCAGAATTTACACATTTCGACAACATGAAAAAACTACTACATTATTTGCTTAAAAATAAATTATATTATGAAATATGTACATATATATAAAGCAGATATCACCAATTGTCCAAAATTAATAATTCAGGGGATAGCCATGCTTTTTTATAACTTCCTTTAACCGTTTTGGATAGGAATCGACCAAATTATTGATATAATCCTGTGGAATTCGATTGTTTTACACATAATTGATTTTTTCCATGAGTGTACCTCGATTTTCCGTCTTATTCACCTCTCGTTTAAGATAACTGAAAAAATTTCATTTACATTGAGATTTGGGCTATATGGAGGCAATTGAACAAAGCTCAGCGTTTTGCTATTTAAAGAATCCTTGGTCTAAACAATAAAAAAATTCGATAATTTTTAGATTATGATAAAAACCAAGTTACCTTTTGCGATGTATGCACCGGAGCATTATCTTGAACAACCACCAAATGCCCTGAAGCCCTTTGTTGTAGTTTAGACTTAAAAAATTCTTTGAAAATAGCTACAAATTCTGAGCTGTTTACATGACTACTTGTTTCGCTTCATTTTGGTAGTTGCCTGTACTTAATTCCAAAATATCCATGAAGACATGATAGATGTACAACTTTTTTAACAATACAATTGTTGTCTTGAAGAAAATCGGGACACAGATGATCGTGGACTGCACTGCCCATGGTTCATATTTCAAAGCACACTCGTCTATGAAAAACATCGATCTCCAAAAACATAATGGACGGTTTTCATACGTTTTGACAAATTCCACACGTTTTCTTCTATGTTCTGCAGTATTATATTTAAAATTTATTGTAAATAGAACAATTAATTAGTATTTTAATTTTTTTAGATGTAATCATAAATAAACTTTGTAACCTAAGATATTTTTTAATTTGTAATTAAATTTAAATAGATTTTTTTCTAACAGCATTACTTTTACAAATAAGCAAATAAAGTAATGTTATGTAAAATAAATAATAAAAAGATAAGCAATCTTTTGTTCACAAAACAATTTGAAATGTATTTTTATTTTATGCGATGCAAATATAAGACATAAGAATATACAATCAATTATTACAAAAATTGTTTAATACATTTATAAATTATTAAAATTAAAATTAATAATGAATACTGACAATGCAAACTCGAGATTTAATTACATTTTCAAAAATTTGTTTGTCTAAATTTTAAGTAAACTTACATATTACTTTCCATTAACTTACAAATTTAAAATCAAAATCAACACAATTTGGACATTCCTACTAATTTTATTAATTAGTGAGATTTAAATGTGGTCCAGTTGGTATTATCCAAAAGGGTTGTAAAACAGCAAAATTGAACACAACATATTAGAATAAATTATTGATATAAATGTCATTTGTTAATTGGGGCAAAAAACGTTAAAAATTATTATATAAACAATTATTTTTATATTGTTGTACATTTAAATAATTTAAATATTATTTGAACTTTGTTTTAAAGCATTTTTCGTTTTGTATTTAAAAATATTAAGTGTTGTTGTGACTCTGATTTTGTAAGTATCGTCACGCTTTGTTTTTCTGTTGGTAAACAGTATTGGTATGTAAATTTGTATTATTTAATAATATTAAATTGAAATACCGTATTTTAGATCATATGAGCTTTTTGATTGAAATTAGCTAAGTGTGTTGATAAATATCAGTATTTAATTACACCCCCTTGAATAAATTAGTGTTGAAAATTCAAAAAAATTAATCTAAATTAATTTATCTTTTAGTGTTTTTCTGTAAAAATAATTATTCAGAATTTAAAATAATGTTAAGTATTTAATAGTTAATTTATATTTACTTGGAAATATTTATTTAAAATACCGAATTGGTCAAAAAAGCATATTTTAAAAACAACGCCTATATAAATGGAAAAACTAAACGCAATTAACACTTTTTTTAATAATAATTAATTAATTTTTAATTATTGTGCGCAAAAATATTATTTAAAAATGTATTTTAATACCATAGTAACCAAAAATTTTAAATAATTTAAAAACCAATTCACTCGCGAGATGAGGCGCGCTTCACGCTACACGTCCATTGGAACGTTATTCATCCTTTTCTCTTTTTTTGAAGATTGTTGCATCGTAATAGGTACTTGTTTTATTATTATTTTTGTATATTTATAATTTTTGCTTGTTTTCTATAATTGTTAACTTCCACTATCTACCTTAATTTTATCTTGATTCCAAATTTTTTTTCTGTGACTAATCCCCCTTTACCTCACCATACATTTCATTTCCCCCCTGAAAACTTGAGACAATTTGAGAACCGAGTACTTAAAGGCGTTTTGGCCTACTCAACTACTGAAATCCTAAAACCGATTTTTTGTGTAATGTTACTTTAAAAACGTTACTTTGGTTTTTACTTTAAAATATTGACTTGTTGTTAAATTTAAGTTATAAATTAATATTTGCATACAAATTAAAATTAGAAATACAGTATATCTTGTTAAAACGATTTGAAAATTATAAAAATGTTTTTAATATTGTGGGTATTTTTTTAAAGATATTTTTAAAAATTTTGTTTGTTAAAAAAATTATTTTTTAATAATAAAATACATTATTTTGTTAAATTATAAAATATAATTAACACAAATTTTTAGTTATTTACCACTTAGGAGCAGAAAATATAATATGTTACATTTTCTTTGTCACAGTAAGTTTAGTTAATTTTTTATTACAAAATGAAAACACTAAAATTATGTTTTGTAATAGTAAAATAAAATTGTTTTTAATACTAATTACTTTCAATTGTAGCTAATAAGACATTGACTTAAAAGGATTAACATGTTGGATATTAAAATAAGATGCTGTGTATAGATATTTTTGTACAAACTTAAAATATAAACAACAAATATTAAATTAATTTTATAAAAAGTATTAAATAACCCTTATATAAAAATTATATTAACCAATTTAAAGCGGTCTTTTTCTAGTAAAATAAATCGATATTTTTTAACCTAAAATGTATTTTACTCATGCCAAGGTAACAATTGTTTATAAAAATAATAATTTGTATTGTAATTTTACAAAATTAATCGCAATTGTATTTAAATTTATTTTGTTTAGATAGAAAACTTAATTTAACCATAACACGGGCTAAAATAAAAATAATTATATTCTTGAAAATCGCCATTTAATAGTTCTAACATTAATGCTATTTATTTTATTTTTATATAATAAAACTTAACATGTATAAGCATATTCAAATTAAAAAAATATTTGTCTAAATTAATTTATTTGTTAAAAATTAGATTTCATAAAACTATATCAGCATTTTAACCAAAACACCTAAGCCAAGTGATTACAAACACGAGCCATCCCATTTATTATTAAATATTTTGTAGTAAATTAGACGTAAAACAAGTTAACCCTAAAAATTAGATGCGTTTTGCATTCTTAAATACATTAGAAGTCATATTTTATGTTGGTTATTGTACTCTTAGATTATGAATCAGTTAATGTTTTATGTAATTTTTTTATTAGTTAAAATATACATCTATAAAAGTATACTTGTATTTTAATTATCATATAATATTGTATTTTTTATAATTAAAGTGACGTCTTTATTGTGTTATGTGATTGCTACGTTTTCAACACTAATTAGTTTAGGAGTTGTAAATCAAGACCGAGATCTTACATTGTATATAATTTGCGATTACCAACATTAGTATATACACATAAAAATTAATTTCCGGTATTTTGACAAATTTATTAAGTTGCTAAGTATTTAGCCAATCACCCAAAAAGTATACATTTGTGCATCACGTGTCAAAAATAAGAAACAAGTTTTAATAAAAGTACGTCAGATTAAGAAATGCTTATTGTAGAATTGTTCAATCTAATGACTATTCGAAAGAACAGAGGTAAGTTTAATAAGTGCACAGCTTCAACATCCACATAAAATTACTGTTGTTTTTTGGATAAAAATTAGTTAAAGCATTGACCATTTGTATATTTTTCTTCAGGGTCAAAAATGCATACACAAATTTGATTACAACAACTTGTTCAGTTTACGATAACATTTAGTCCAAAAATATAACTGATAGGAATGCGGAATAAACATATTCTGCGCACAGCGTTAATAGCAATAATGGACATTTTAATTGAAAACTTATTGAAAACTTTAAATTGGGGACAATATTGTCTAATGAAACCAAGAAGTCTGAAAGTATAATTAACAAATTTACCCATTATTATTGTGAAACATGTAGTTCCCGAAATAAATATTTAGAAGATTACTTAATTACTTGCCCATAAGTAGTTTGAAAAATAAGTGATTATCTTATTACATCAAAATACAAAACAAATATTCTTAAAAAACAATGTTATTTATTTACAGCATTTTAGAGTAAAAAATATTTGAAGAAAATTATACCAAAACATTTTCGAAAAATTGTCTACAATGGAAACAATCGAACTACATCACCACGTTTGTATACCATGTCACCGACAATTTCGTAATATTCCGAATGTAATTCATATGATGACATTTCCCCTAAAATGCGTTCAATATTTCTAATTCCCTGTTGAAGGACAAATCAAATGTATAAAAAATTTCTGAATAAAAAGATGTGTAGTAAAGTTTTCCGCTTTTTACCAATAAAAATATTACCAATATTGATTTCGAATCAAATGGTGATATAGTCACATATCTTTATTTTTCATAAATTCGTTAAACGATTAAAACATTCGCTCGCGAGGTGAGGCACGCGTCACCCTACACGTCCATTGGAGCGTTATTCATCCTTTTCTTCTTTTTTGAAAATTATTGCAAAGTTTTTACATTGTAATACGTAACTTGTTTTATTATTACTTGTGCATATTTCTATTTTTTACTCGTTTTCTATAATTGTTAATTTCCACTATCTACCTTGATTTTGTCTTAATTTCTGTAACTAATCCCCCTTTACCTCACCATTCATTTCATATTTCCCTTGAATCTTACTGATATTATCGATAAATAGAACCAAGGATCAAAAGGAGTTTTACTCCTACTCAACTTGCGTATCAACCTGTAACTCAGTTTCCACTATTTTCTAGATGCAAAAAGAATTATGTCTCCAACATATCAATTTTTGGGTGTTCACACAAATCAATACTTTCTCCAAAAAGTAAACTACTTCAAACAAATGACCACACATGGTAATGTGCGCGTTTAAAAACCTAAAATACTGGTAATTTGTCTAAGTGTTTACGGTTATATAACCGTTGATTATAAAAATCACTATTACCATATCTTTCATCCTATTGGCACACCACCAAAATCGAAACCCTATTGTATTAATCTAGATAATTAAATGAACTTATTCCAAAATGTTCCACGTAGAAATGAATCATACCTGATGGCATGCAAACGTCGTCAACTGGAATTCATATAACGTCGTTGGCAATTTCAATTCGACCGACTTGGCATATCGCGACAGTGTGCAAATTAGTACAAACATTTCTATCGATGCATCGGCCAAACGTAGAGTAAAAAATGGACGAAGCGCACTATCTTGTTTGTATTTGTTAGCCAGCTGAAAAGTTGTCTGCGATATTGCGTTAAATAACGAACCCAATTTCTGACATTCAGCATACAAATTGTTGGGAAAAAGATTGACCAATTGTCGACCGTTGTTCAACAACAATAAACTCGACAAACTTGTGTAATAAAAAACATTATTTCATGTTTTATTCATTATTGTCTATATTTATACAGCATATAAACAATCAACTTCGATGTCTTGATAAACATAACAAAAGTAGAAGAATAACGTTTATTGGCTGGTAGACATTTTTGTGGCGTCGCAACTGTTCGCAAAGATACACGAAGCCGCCTGATTTTTTGTCAGGGTAATCTACCTTAGCCCAACGGCTACAAATGATAAACGTGTAACTGAAGATACCTGTCCTATGTGTGTGCTCTCACCCATCCGTTGTAGCCAAAGCTTAAATGCTTAACACATCATTTCGTTTTAATTGATACGGTTGCTTAACATTAAAACATGCCCGTTACGTGACATTCACTGATTTTCTTAAAATAACTGAAGTATCACTAGAACGAAAATGTCGTAATTGAAAGGTTGTAGGACTTGTTACTCCATTCTAATACATTGTAAAAACGATTCTTTGGTAGCAATATACAACTTTTCAAACGCTTTGTATATTTCGAAAGCGTAAAATAATCACCTCTTCATTATATCTATAGTTAAACCATCAACTTCAATAGTTTCGAGGTTATCTCCCTTAGCCCAACAAACATTATCAAAATATTTATTTTTATTACTTAGAATGCTTTATAGGAAACATCATCATCATTAGGGATAAACATCTCCCACCGGTTATTATCACTCATGGTAGTCCAAAAAACCAAAACGTATCCAAAAACGTCAACTTTATGGAAAACGCGAATCTTTCAATAGTGAACATTTTAGCTAAACTAAACGTGGACCTACATTTGGTACCTGTGGTGAGATTCGAACCTATACCCATCTAAGTCCACATCGAGTAGTGTACCTCTTGATTACTCCGGCACTACATATGGAACACATAAGCCTTAAGATACATTTTAAGTACCCTGAGTGTGCACTCGGTCCCTGTTGAATTAGTTTAAATGCTTGGGTTCACCTAGTCCAGAGTGCACCGCGTTGAGGTGACAGTAAGGAATATCACCATCATTAGAAATTGAGATTTTATACGCATTACTCAAACCCACAGGGTCATTCGCATTCCTGAAATGTTAATAGTATTATTATTACTAGTACTACCAATAATAATAATAATCTATAAATTTAATTAATAATTAAGCTTAGAAACAAACGATCATCCAATTTAAAATCATCTACATCATAAATTCCTTAAACATTTACTGTGTTAAGTGGTCAAGATACAAAATTATTGCTAAATCGCGTAACATGAAAAACAAACAAAATAACGTCTCATCCATCAAACTGACGAGGGCATCGATTTGGCCAACTTAAACAGCACATCGTTTCTTGTCGACATATATTTATCCAAGTAGATAAAACCAGAAAGTGAAATAAACGAACGCAGTGTATCGTTGGCGTCTCCAAATGTGCGCAAGCGTTGCAGGTCACTAAAGAGGCGCTCCAATTTCGCATCATGCATAAAAGCAGTGTGGCCCATAATCTTGACAAAGGTAGATAAAAAATTAAAAAATCAGTTGTTGTTGTTATTATTGCCATTCCTACTACATATACAAAAAAATGTAATGTGCACAACAAACGTGGAAGCGTATACTGTGAAAAAACAATGATGGTAACTTTGTTGACTGTCAACTCCTCCACATGGTGCATCTTTGATTAGCTGTCAACAGGTATCTAGACAGCAGAGACCAAGTGCACAGTGGTATAAGTGGGCTTTGACTGAATTCCCGTTCAGTGAATGGGTGCTAACATACACCCGAGATGCCTAAAAGATATCTCAATGTATCGATTTGCCATGTGTAGCCGATTATGCTTATGGATCCGTCAACCCTATAAAAGATTGTCTCGTCAATTCCTGTAAATACTGGCATCGTCGCAAGTAAGCGGTCTTCTAGTCAATCAACTTCATTTACGTCTTTAAGTTCAATTCGCATCCGACAACCTTTTCGTATAGGAATTCGAGAAGCTATTCCAACTTGGAATTAATAAAGAGATGGCAATGTCATCAATTTATGTTGTTGTTATCCCCACATTTATACTACTGTACATACAATCCCTGCTCTATTTTAGTCTGAGTTCAAAATAGACTAAATCAATGTACGGAATAGGGAATAACACCATCAAGTGCTCACCTATAATAATATCCCATAATCACACATACATTCATAAACCCATCAAATCAATATTGTAAATATTCGATCTACCTGAACTGCTTCGTCCACACAATACCAAGCTGCTTCAGACGCATAAATTTTGCACATATCCGCCTCCAATTCGTAATCTGAAACACCCGAGTCCATCAAACCAGCAAGCATAAATGCCATGGACTGACACGCAAAAGTTGGAAAGAAGGAAAAATGACAAACATGCATTATTTAAACACCATTACATAATCACAGTTATCGGCTACGTTGGAGTTATCTAACCCTAACCAGTCATAATGCCCTTACCACGACCCAGTCAATAAAATATAATTTGAAAAATAGCGAAATGTGCAGATTACTTTATCACTATCTATTCAATATATATATATATATATATATATATATATATATATATATATATATTATAGAAACAATGGCAAAGCTGTTAGATTGAAATATTTCTACAAGCCTCCAAAACCTGTAAACAGTAGAAGAGAGTTATACAAAATGCTATAAAAACTTAGAACTACATCTGTTGTTACTGTTGTTGTCTGTAGTATATCTATAATAAATTGTAATTTGGACTATAAATCGGAGTATTGAAGCAAAACCTTCACAATTAATCAAACGCATTAAATTTTATAATCGACTACTAATTACAGTCAATAGAAAAAAATCCAACTCACTTCCGTCACGTATTGCTTTACAGCCATATTCGCTAATTTCTCCTGAGTATGCTGACACTTAACCAACAAGTTACCAAATCGCACACGATTTTCTGCATATTCTACGGTTTGTCTTATGATCGTGTTCATTGTACCCACCAAAGCTGACGCCATGCCAGAACGACTACTTGTCATAACCTTTTCGGAAATTTTGAAACCATCACCAATATTACCCAACACGTTTTGAACAGGTACCTAACAATAACATAAGAACATAAGCAATTGTGGGATGCTAATGATCTTCAGGATTTGATTAATGCTTATAAGGTTTCAATTTCCAATGATGGTGAAATTCATCACTGTTCCTCTTCCATGTTGTGTTGCATGGAGTAGGTGCTGAAAGGCATCTAGACTAATAATAGCAGTTGTCGAATGCACAGTAGTACCGTCGAACTTCTACTTCGGTAGATGGTTGCAAGCATACACTTAAAAGGTACCTTAATGTATATGTATACCATATGTAGCCCTTAACATAAGAAAAAAAATCCTAACAAGAAAATCAGGCAGTATTGTCAAATTTTGCAAACGGTAGAGCCTTTTATTATCAAAAATCTTCGCCCTTCTACGTTTTTTATGATCATCATATCGTACAAATAAATAAATGATATGTAAATATATATATATATATATATATATATATATATATATATATATATATACATATATATATATATATATATATATATATATATATATATTATATATATATATATATATACAACACAATTTAATTTGGTGTATATACAGCTAGTTATTAAAGTAAATTAGTGTAGAAAATTCAGAAAAAATTAATCTAAATTAATTTGTTATATACAATTATTATAGTAAAAATAAATATTACAATTTAGCAATTTTGTTAATATATGTAATAGATAAAATAATTTATAAAAAAATACTTGTTCAAAATTGGCAAATCGGGTAAAATTATTATTATAAAAATAGCAGTCAAATATGAAAAAAAACAGAACACATGGAATATTGAAAGTTACCAAATGATTGATAGACTAATAATTAACAAAATGTTTAATTATTAATACTGTTACGTTTCTTTTTGACCACTTGAACAGAGCGGTTTGGAATGCTGTCGATGAGATTGTTGATCTATTCTTATTTGTTTTCATCTTGAACAACATACTGACTACGATTACACAAATCATCAATTTCAGTAAATTTATTGATAATTGCGTTTGGCATACTAAAAAGGTACATTAACATTGAAATCCGGGCTAATAGCTGGCAATTGAGTGAAAGATAGTTTTTCGATTTTAGCCTTTACTGTTTTCTATACAAATATGATTTGACGCGATATTGTCCTAAAGAACATTTTCAGTAAGTTCCGATTTCCTTTCATTAATGAAACAAAATTTTCACTATCTAAAAATTGGATATAATTTTCCATTTACTAGGTTTATATTTAATGTACCAACACATCACTTCAAACTTTTTTCAACTACCGGCGCTTTTTGAAATTAGGTTCGCGTAGTAATTTATTTTTGTAGTTCAAATGCCCTGACCATTAGCATAGAACGCCAATACATAATCTTCGTTTGTTATAAAACATAGTCTGTTATTTTTTGGTTTTTTCAATAAATGGTTTAATTCATTGGCGACCAATGTGTTTAACCAAATTTCCTTTGTAATCATCGAATAATTCAAATTACGTAAATTATCTTACAATATTCGAAATAAGCTTGTATCACTTTACTTTCATTAAAATTTTTCGATCATCTTACTTGTTTTTCTTCTCTTCCAACATTATTATTTTTAAAACACGATAAATTGTTGTACTGTAATTTCTGCTAAAGCTGTTTATATCGTATAGTTTTTTAATTTAACATGTGAAAATTATTGTCATTAAGATTGGGTAATCTTTTCTTATCGCAGGCTCATTTTGCCAGAACGAAAACAAAATAACTTAGATTTCAAGCAAATTATAATTTAAAATTAAAAAAATTTTTAGATTATCGAAAAAAATTTATGTGACTGCCGTTTTTCATTTTAGTCGACTGCATCAAATATGTTAATCTATTTATACATTATTTTAATTTAATATTTATTTTTAAATTGGAAAGATAACAAATTGCTTGAATTTCAACACTAATTTAATTTACGTATATACAGCTACTGAATAAATTAGTGTTGAAAATTCAGAAAAAATGACATGGAGCATTGTCTAAAAGAACATTAGTAAACCTGGTGTGACTGTGTTGCATTTCATTATAAAAAACTTCCTTCATTAATGAAACAAAATTTTCACTATCTAAGGTACCGGATATAATTTTCCATTTAATAGGTTTATTATGCCAATACCAAACCAACACATCACTTGTCGAGGTGGGCTTTTTTTCTAACTACCGGAAGTAAATGCTGAAAATTAGGCCCGCGTATTAATTTATTTTGTATCCAAATGGTTCATCCCGAACTATTGTTTCATCAGCAAAATATACAGAACGCCAATAAGACAATCTTCGTTTAATCCATTTTTTAGTAAAACATAAATATTAAGAATTTAAAATAATGTTAATAAATGGTGTAACTATTGATGCTTTACGTATTTATTTAAAGACGCTTGCACGTCGGCTCAAAATAGCATATTTTAAAAAAACAGCAGTCATCTTTAAATTTTTTTCGATAATCTAAAAATATTTTTTAATTTTAAATTATAATTGACCTTGAGAATCAGATTAATTTCGTTATTTGTTTTCGTTCTGTAAAAATGAGTACCAACGATAGAAAAAGATTACCATCTTAATGACAATGAACACCATGTTATAAAAAAATTGTAAAAACTATAGTTGTGCCTAAACAACTAGCAGAATTGTACAGAGTAAGTCTTACAACAATTTATCGTGTTTTGAATGGACAAAAACCAAGAAACTATGATAATGTTGGAAGAAAAAGAAAAACAAGTAAGACCGATGATCGAAAATTTTAATGAAATTAAAAAATATTACAAGCTTATTTCAGAATATTGTAAAAGATAATTTACATGAATTTAGTTATTCGATGGTGAGAAGCCGTGCAAGAGAATTTGGTTAAACACGTGAATCGCCAATAGTTAAACCATTTATTAATAAAAACCAAAAAGAAATGTAGATTTATGTTTTATAACAAGTGGATTAAACGAAGACAAATTAATTTACGTTAATTTTTTTTCTGAATTTTTCAACACTAATTTATTCAGTAACAACCCTTATGCAGCCAAATTAAATTAGTGTTGAAAGTCAGAAAAAAATTAATCCTAAATTAATTTGTTATCTCCAATTATTTTTTAGTAAAAAATAAATATTAAGAATTTAAAAATAATGTAAATGTAATAGATGCTTTATATTTATTTAGAAAATATTTATTTAAAGACGCTCGGTCAGCTAAAAAAATAGCATATTTTAAAACGTAGCAGTCTATAAATACTTTTTTCATTGGCGTTCTGTATATTTTGCTGATGAAACAATAGTTCAGGATGAACCATTTAAATATAAAAATAAAGTACTATGCGGGCCTAATTTTTAAAAACATTTACTTTCGGTAGTTAGAAAAAAAGCCCACTTTTGACAAATTATGTGTTGGTTTGGTATTAAATATAATAAACCTATTAAATAGAAAATTATATCCGGTACCTTAGATAGTGAAAACTTTTTTTTATTAATAAAGGACGTTTTTTATAATGAAATAAAACACAGTCACACCAGGCTTACTAATGTTTTTCAGGACAATGCTCTATGTCATACGCTATATTTATTTAAGTTCACTATATTTGCTTTATATTTACATTTAAACAGTAGAGCGGCTAAAATTAAATAAAACAATCTTTTACTCAATTGCCACCTAACAGCCCAGATATCAATGTTATTAAAAATTTCTTTAGTATGCTAAAACGCAACATCAATAAGCATACTAAAATTAAGGATTTGTGTGATCGTATTCAGTTTGTTGTTCAATATGAGATGAAACAAGAATATATCAACAATCTCATCGACAACATTCCAAACCGCCTTGATCAAGTGGTTAAAAAAAAGGCAATCACATTAATAATTAAACATTTTGTTTTTTATTATTCAATCAATCATTTGGTAACTAAAAATATTCCACGTGTTCTGTTTTTTTTATATTTGACGTTATATTTTATATTAATAATTTTACCCGATTGGTAATTTTGAACAAGTTTGACTTTTATACAATTATTTTTTATATTAACGGTAGATATTAATAAAATTGTAGTTGTATTTAATTTATTATATAATATTGTATATATCATAATCAAACTGAGTTATTTTTTGAGTTATGTAATTACTCAGATGTTTTACTTTAATAACTACCTTTTTAACACTAATTAGCTTAGGAGTTGTATATGCTACTAAACGATTACTCAATCGTAGTCTGCGCAAAATTAGCAAGCTGATCTCTGTAAAAAAAGAAACAATGAGAGGACACAATTTAATTAAATTACAGTAAAAAAGTGAAAGCATTATTCTGATAACTGGGTCCGGCGAAATCAGAATAGAATATCAGGCTTCGATAAGCATGATCTTCAAAGCCAAAATTCTAATGTAGAATCATATAGAACAATCATATTGCCACATTTGTTTTAAAGGGAAAAGGTTTTTAATTAAAATAATAAAAAATAATAATTAAAATTACATACAATTTATAAATAAACAATTGAGACATGCCTTACAATCTTCAAACTGCACTGTAGCTGCATTAAATGGCTTCACTTCCATTTTACTGATAACGTTATGCGTCAAGCCACCAAAATCTCGTTCCACAATAAATGCAGTGACTTCTTCTTCTATATTTCCATTTATATCCATACACGGTGTTAGCATATATATATATATATATATATATATATATATATATATATATATATATATATATATATATACAACAGTAGTAATATAAAACATGAGAAAATT
This sequence comes from Cardicola forsteri, assembly GCA_025895645.1. NCBI lineage: Eukaryota > Metazoa > Platyhelminthes > Trematoda > Strigeidida > Aporocotylidae > Cardicola > Cardicola forsteri. Next base: position 127,043 of record JAKXYG010000972.1, on the reverse strand, counting down.
ACTCACTAAATCTAACAAAGGAAATTTTTAATTACTGGAAAATAAATCTGTCAATTAACAATTTTCAACAACAGTATTTGAGATACAATAACCCTTATTATAATTTTTACCATCATATATCGATTCAAATATCCGCTAATTTTCCAAATAGATTATCTACATGTTTGCCCATTGTTGGAGAATATTAATTTAAAACATAATACAGGTTCAAGTTAATCTGGGATGCTAATGATTCTAAGGATTTGAGTAATGCTTATAAAGTTTCAATTTCCAATGATGGTGATATTCCTGACTGTTCGTCATCCACATGGTGCATCCTGGACCAGATGCCCCTAGGCATCCAGACTAATAACAGCAGGGTCCGAGTGCACAGCGGTATAACTGGGCTTCCGCTACGGCGGGTGGGTGCAAACATACACCCAGAATACTTAAAGCGTATCTAAAGGTATACGTATACCATATGTAACCCTTGGGCTAAGGGAGATAACCCTTACAAAAATCAGACGGCCTCGTCAATCTTGGCGAACAGTGGTGACGTCACAAGGATGCCGTCTATCAGCCAAGAAACTTTGTTATTCTTCCACATCATCATCATCATCATCGGGGATAAACATCCCCCACCGGTTATTATCACTCAGGATAGTCCAAAAAACCAAAACGTCTGCAAAAACGTCAACTTGTGTAGTGTGTACTTAAAGAACGACATTTGAGGTGTGCTGACATTAAATGTTAATTACATCCCAAGTTAAACCTCTTCAATGATCTTTGTTGGCTGCATAGGGTAAACAAACCGACACCCATTTAAAAAAATTATTTAGACGAGGGGGCTTAGCATAAATAAAAGGACTGAGTTCGCATGCTACAATGTTTGTTCAAATTGTCCGTTGGCCGCCTGGCCTTTTTTTCTATCCGGGTAATGGTTGGGCTTCCATAGCTATTCTGGCTGGATAAGAGGGCAATTTACGTAAAACATGGCCAATCCATTTTAATTGTCTTTTTTTAACTGTGCTAGAAATACATGGCCAATAAATGTTAAGAAACTGACAAATATCTGTGAATAGTCGAAACATTTTACTAGTTATTAAGTGAATGCGTTTAATGGAGGACAGCGAGCAAAACCATATAGATCTTAAACATCTTTGCTTAAAATAAGCAAGCTTTTGCGTATCGCTTGGGTGAGAGTCAAGTTTCGCACAAGGATGCCGTCTATCAGCCAAGAAACTTTGTTATTCTTCCACGTTTGTTACGCTTATCAAGCCATCGAAGTCGATCGTTTATATGTCGTATAAATATGGGAAATAATGAAGAGGTGACCACGTCACCAACCAAAATGAATGAAATGAAATAAATCGAGTTAATCTAGCTTACAAGTATTAACTATTACATGAATGCATCATACAATAAAGGTTTATACGCATTTAGTGACTTTAAATAAATACTGGCAAAAACAATCGGTAAAGGATTTTTAGTAAAATTATATATATATATATATATATATATATATATATATATCAACCAGAAACATTAACGGAAAATCACAACTAGTATATATATATATATATATATATATATATATATATATATATATATATATATATATATATATATATATATATATCAACCCAGTAACATTAACGGAAAATCACAACTAGTAAGGCAGTTAGTTCTATACAACTTCAACTGTACACAATACATTTTATTAGAAATCATTATTTAATTAATCAATTCTAATCATCTTTAACAAAATCATAAAATGTGAATTAATATAAAAGGAAAAATATCAGCAAACACAAAAATATTTTAAAAATTTCCAACGTAGTAAAAAACCACAGCTACCTAAATTCAAAATTCTCTAAATGAACTAATAATGGGCTATCTTTTAAAACAAAACTCAGCACACCGGTTAGAATATCAAATTAAATACTACTTTCCAAATAGAAATTTTTTTCATTATTACATAACTAAATACAAAGCCAAAAATTTTCAAATACTTTAATCTTGTAAACTTTTAATACAAAAATGGACGAGCTGTTAATAGAACTAGTCACAGATACGTTCAAGTTTGAATCATACTTTCTGCACTAAATGAAAGCTCTTGTCAAACTATATATTTCTGCTAAATTTCTACTTTCTAAAAAATTCCTGTCACTCAATTAATAAAAAACTTAAAATAGATTATTTAAAATGGATCATTCCTTATAAAGTTTCACTATATATATATATATATATATATATATATATATATATATATATATATATATATATATATATAAGCATATTCACTGTTACTTAACAAAATTATTAAACAAAACTACTAACCTTGGCAAACACTGTAAATACATCAGCCATACTGCCATTACCTATCCAAATTTTTGTACCATTCAATACATAATTCTTTCTATCGGCACTCAGAACAGCTTTGGTTTGAATAGAAGAAAGATCTGATTCAATATCTGCTTCAGTTAGACAGTAGGCGGCAATTTTTGCACCAGAAGCCAAATCAGGAATATATTTGTCTTTTTGTTCATCTGAACCAAACATAAGTATACCCTTATAACCTATACTCTAAATATATTTATATAACACTAGCAATATACTCCAAACCTGATGCGCCTCTATATGTAAGCCCAAAGAAAGATCATACGATCCATAAATACTCAACAAACGAGCATATTCAGTATTCCACAAATTCATACCGTTCCACTGTCGTGGAACTTGTATTCCGTAAGTTCCAAGTTTTCTTAACGGCAATAATGCATTTCTGTCAAACTGTTTACTTCCAAGACGCTTTGTTGAATCATACTCATCCTTCAATATTTTATTATTACTTCTAACAATTACATTACTTTTAAAAAAGATTCAATGCTATCTGCTATTCCTTTAAAATTTAAAATTTTATCAAATGGTAACACTAAAAAATAAAATATTGATAACCCAATTACTGTTAGGATAAGGAAGAATTTGTGAACATTCAATTTTTCCAATAAATAAGTTTGATACAAACGATTTGTTAACCTCCTATTTGCAATAATTATTAATTTCAAATTACGAATTTATTAGAAAATAACCTTATTGGTATCATAAGTATTTTAAGGCATGTTTTGTGCAAATTCGAAGTTGAAAAACAAAGGGTGCAAAACATGACCTAGGAGGTATATAATAGTCAGCAATGGGTGATTATAGAAGTATGCAATGGCACATTAAGTGGGTATAAAATGTGCAAGTAGTTGTGAAGGTCACACTTCATTAGCTGTTTATTTTTATTGGTTTATGAAATTGTTAAGGTATATAATGTCAAAATTGTCGTTTCTGCGTTATTCTACACTATTTATTACTATTTTAAAATAATTAATTAAATAATAATAATTTTTTTACTACAAAAAATTAAATTAAAATAATTTTTTGTTTTACCGTACTTCACTATGTCATTTCTATTCTGTAACTTATGCTTGTTCTTAGTGTATAAACAACTAACTGTGTTTATTTTTTATTATTATTAAACAATTATTAAAAACACTAATATAACTTAAAACATATTTTATAGTTTACTAAAATATTTATAAACCCTTCCACGAGGGGATAATGTAATAAAGTTATATATGAATTTGCAGCGGTGACAATCGATAAAGTCAAAAATAATTAACAATATTATTTTAATTTACTACAAAAATTAAAATTTAATTTTTAAAATTAATATTCTTTGAATATTGACATTTTTGTTTGAATGCGTCAACGTGATATATTGGTGGCAGAAGCTATATAAACAACTGTTCCCACGCCATTGAAAACTTTATTCCATTTTTATTTCTCAGCTTACTGCCAGTTTCTATCTTACATTTTAGCTTTTACCCCGCAATTTAATTATGTAAATTTGCCAATAAATGTTTTCCATCCGGTGTTTGCGTTTTTATTGATCACTCAACGTAATCGGTAAAGACTTTAGATATTGGAGAAAATAGCTATTAGGCATAACACGCAAGCAAAGTAGTTTGTTCATTCAAACCTTCCCATTGCATTATTTTATAAAACCAAACTACGCAGCTTTTATTAGAGTCAATTTTGCTAAAAATGTTGTACTAAATATTAATAACACGTAACTTAATTTTTGTAAATTTTGTAATTATTAACAAATAAATAAATAATTTTGCAATAATGCGTTAATTTTGCTAGTATACCCTAAAGCTCAAAAAATATACATTGCATCTATAGCAACAGAAAAAAGAATGCATGTTTAAAAAAATTATGTAAATTGTTAAATTAAATGTTGCTAAAAATCAGTTAAAAATATATAACAGATAAAACAGTAGTTAAATAAACATTATATTGCTTATTACAATACCGTTTTTTAGTGGAAACCATACTAATTCATTAGTAATACATTACTCGTAGTCGGTCAAAGCGGCTAACGATTGTACATAATTGCTATTAAAACATTTCAATAACTGCAACAAAATATTAAATTTTTTATAAATTTTTTATAAAGAACAACTAAACAAACCTAACACCACAAATAAATTAAATAGTTACAAAAATGTGTTACCAGTACTCGTTTCACAATAACTGCTTAGCGTCAACAACCTATAACTATTATCATTTATGCTATCAGCAAAACCATATGGTAAAAATTGAGAAATACCCAGATCTGTCTTCGTTTAATTTTTCATTGAAATTACCGATCAACATTTTGATGTCTTTGTTTCGAACATTATCCAACAAACTTTGTAATTGATTATATAAGATATCCTTTTAGTTCTCGTCAGTAGTCATAGTAGGAGTATAGACTTGCACAATTATTAATTTTGCAAATCTGGTGTTTAAGCTGGCTGAAATGATAAAGTCGCTCAACGGCTTTGACCCAATCATAGCTTTGGTAGTATTGGTACTCAACATAATACCAACTCCATAAATATTATGTTCTTTGTGTCCAGAATATAAAGTTGATGCATCTCTACTCTTGGATTAACTTTTAACTTTCCATTACATTTTGTTAATACTCAAAATATCTAAATTGTATTCTTTCATTTCTCGAACGATTTCTTTTAACTGTCCAGTATGAAAAAGTGTGCGGATACTCCATGTCCTAACACTGATTAAGGTTTTGGCATTACAAATTTTATAAATCGAAAATTGAGCTTTTTTTCGGCTTTTACTCAACCCTATCATTTATGTAACTCTGTCATCCAAGTACACTGTTTGCCGGAATAGCGTCCTTTTACCATTTCCGTAACAGTATAAATTTTTTACAGATGCCAGGTTGCTAACCTTGCAATCAAACCTTACCTCTTTATCCAAGCTTGGGACTGGCTAGATTAAATCATTTATAGTCCAAAACTAAGCGGAGTTGTTAAAAAAATTTGTTTAAAATTAAAGAGAATAGAAAGCACAAAAATTAGTTCCATTTTCGTGTAAGGAACTAAAGCAGCCAAATATTTCAAACCAATTCTATGATTTCTTAAAAAATACATTTTAAAATCTGAAAAGGGTAGAAATGCCTATTGATTAATAAAAATTGTTTCAAAAAACAATTACAGACTGTGTAGCAAATGTGATAGGTAAAAGATGTCGCTCTATAAAAAATAATGGCTTTTCATTAGTCTCCTGGAATCTAATTAATCTCAGAAAGAAAACAAAATTAGAAAAAGATTAATCTAACTATTTTTTTATTTGCCATATATTTAATAATAAGTATAAAACTTTAAATAAACAAGTTAAAAATAGCTACCGCAAAGATAAGAATAATTGGTTAAAAAACAGATGTAAAGAAGCATATAAAGCAGCAGCAAAAAATAATTCCAAAACTCTGTTTAAAATTGTGAAACAACTATCTGGAGTTAGAAAGAACACCGATATTTTAATTAAAGGAAAAATGGTCGTTTACTTCTAACAGATAATGAACAATTATCTAGATGGGTAAAGCCCATGCCAAATACCCTCATAAATTTTGATGATTATAATGATATGAATGTGAGTCAAAATCCGGAAATATGTTTAATAACATTTCTGTAACTGAAGTGATTTATGCAATTCAAAGGTTGAAAAATAATAAAGCAAAAGGACTTCACGAGATAACTGCAGAAATGCTTATGGAGGTGATGTTGTAGCAAGTAAGCTTGTTAGTTTTACAGAATATTGTTGAAATATGTTAATATTATGCGTTCCCTATACCAAAAGTCAAGTTGTTGTGCTTGAACAAAAAGTGGTTATACTGCTTTGTTTGAACTTGTCATAGGAGTACGTCAAGGATGTATTTTGTTACCGTTTTTGTTTCTTTTGGTAAGTGATTTCATTGTAATTTGATCCATAAATAATTTATTTTATGGTATTAAATGGAACCATAACAGATTAACAGATTTGGATTTTGTAGATGATATTGGTCTACTCAGTGAAACTCCAGAAATAAAGCAAAATATGACAACATATCTTAGTAATATCAGTTCCCGTATTGGCTTACGGATTAATTATTCAAGGTGAAAGTGTTGTGCACTAAGTTAAACAACTATTTGGTTATTAAAATTAGTTGATAAAATACTGATAGTAATGATTTCTTTACATATGTGGGAGGTAACATTGGTAAAGATAGAAAAACCAAAATTGATGTTAAAGCCAGACTTGGAAAAGCAATATCAGTCTCCATAAACTCAAATCAATATAGTCGTGTTCTTTCATTCGCCCGAAAACAAAACTTTGTTTGTACGCATTAATAATTATTCCTACGGCAATGTATGAGAGTGAAACGTGGAAGCGAACAGACAAGATTAATAAGATAGTGGATGTTTTTTTATCGCCGGTGTGTTAGAAGTATTTTAAAGATTACCTGGCGCAATCACAGTTTAAATGACGAAATCATGAAAAAAACTAATTTTCGTCTACAATTAGAAAAAGAAAATTACTTGGTTAAATTCTACGTTTACCGCTCAAAAAACCAGCCAAAAAATCAGTAAGAACGGTTTTAGAATGGAAAATTAAAAATAGCAAAAGAAAGGTTGGTAGACCACAAAAAGTTTGGTTTAGAACTAGTTGGGAAAATTTAATTTAAATAAATGTTTTATGGGATTATACAAAACGTTTGGCGAAATGTTCAAAAACGTGGAAACACTTTGTTTCAGGTTTCAGGTTTATACACGAGTTAAATGGGGAAGAAAACTCCTTTTGGTACTTGGTTCTGAGTATCAGGTATCAAATATCAAGGCAATATAAAGATAAAAAGTAATAAAAACAAAAATAATTAAATAAAATTTTAAAGGTAGTGCGAATCATAGGCCGATTTGAAGGAATTCAGGGATGTGGCCAAGACGATATAGGCCGGTAAACTGTTCCATGCAGAAATAACCCTATACGAAAAGTGATGGGAATTCAATCGAGAATGGACCCTAGGTTTAGAAATCTTGAACGAATGTGACTACACTTAGAGATATTCAGAGAGAGAGAGAGAGTTATCGATAAACCACTTGTAGATGTTATTGATGTCCTCCTGTAATTGAACCGGGTTGGTGCCGCAGATTTTAAGATCATCAGCGTAAATTTTTAGGATTTTTCACGAGTTAAGTAGACCAAAACGCCTTTTAGTACTCGGTTCTCAAATTGTCTCAAATTTTTAGGGGAAAAAATGAAATGGATGGTGAGGTAAAGGGGGATTAGTCACAGAAAAAACATTTGAAATCAAGATAAAATCAATGTAGATAGTGGAAGTTAACAATTATAGAAAACGAGCAAAAATTATAAATATGCAAAAATAATAATAAAACAAGTTACGTATTACAATGCAAAAACACTGCAATAATCTTCAAAAAGAAGAAAAAAAGAAAAGGATGAATAACGCTCCAATGGACGTGTAGCGTGACGCGCGCCTTACCTCGCGAGTTGTAAAGCAGGATGTCAGAGTGAACAATCGAAGGGAGATTATTAATGTATATAATGAATAATAAAGGGCCTAAAACTAATTCTTAAAGGACGCCTGAAGTAATGGGGGTGGAGGAGGAGGATGCGTTGCCTAGCTTAACTCTAAAATGACGGTTTGTAAGGAAGTCCCGTATTCATGTCAAGAGAGAAGGCCTTACACAGAATGATTTGAAATTGCTTAACAACGCGGAATAAGGTACCTTATTAAAGGTTTAACAAAAGTCAAAGTAAATAACATCGACGGAAGGAGAGCGTTCAAGCATACACGCTACGCTTTTTGTAAACTGTAAGAGATTAGAGAGGCAGGATCTCATTAGCATAAATCCATGTTGAGCTGAATTTATCAGGTTATTGTTTATAATAAAATTAATAAGATGGGATTTAATAATCTTTTCCAAAATTTTGCTAGGGCCAGGTAGGATACTAATAGGCCTGAAGCTATCAAAGATAAACCTACAACCGGACTTGTAGATTGGACGGATGAAGGCAAGCTTCCAGATCGAAGGTACTTTACCTAGCTGTAAAGAGAGATTAAAAATGTAGGCGAGGGGGAAAGCAAGTGCTGACGCGCATTTTTTAAAAACTTTCGAATCGAACTCGTCAGCTCCGCTAAAAGAGGATTTTACCAGGCCGAGATATTTAGCAACCAAAGTGTTACAGGTTACAGGTTTATACACGAGTTGAGTAGGAGTAAAACTCCTTTTGATCCTCGGTTCGAATTATCGATGATATCAGTAAGATTCGGGGGGAAATATGAAATGGATGGTGAGGTAAAGGGGGATTAGTCACAGAAAAAATATTTGAAATCAAGGTAGATAATGGAAGTTAACAATTATAGAAAACGAGCAAAAATTACAAATATAAAATAAATAAATATAACAGGTGCCTATTACAATGCAAAAACACTGCAATAATCTTTAAAAAAAGAAGAAAAGAAAAAGGATGAATAACGCTCCAATGGACGTGTAGCGTGACGCGCGCCTCACCTCGCACTATTGTTGTTTCAAGTTCTTTTTTAATTATGGGACTTTGCTGTTGTTATCGTTCTTTTTGCTGTAATTGTTATCTTATTGCCCCACGATTATTTTTAAAGCAAAAAATTTTGTAATAATAATAAACAATTATTATATTAATTGCTTTTTATTTAATTATGCAATAACCAATCAAATGAAGTTATTCAATAAATTGTATATTAATTTAATATTTTATTTAATATTTCTGTTATTATAAACATTACAAACATTTTTTTAAATAAACAAAAATGTTGTATAAATATTAATTTATTAAAATAAGCATTGTTTAAATGTATAATTTCAAGAAAAACCAACGTATTGGGTCAAGAAACGCTCCGTTTTGTATTTCTTTGGTTTTAAAACGCTGGTATCCTTGGGTAAAACATTTACTAAATATCTATATTATAATGTTTTAATATCGTTTGTGTTTTTAATTACATTCAAAGATGTATGTTTTTATAATATTAGAGGTGTATATACTTTAATTAAAATTTTTATTTAGTATATTGCTTGCTTTAGAACAAACGTTTTAAGGTTTGTCAGTGTTAAAAAATTTTTAAATTATGTTGAAAAATTTTTGAATTAAGCTTTTATTTATACATTGGTTTGGTTTTTATGTTATGATGAGCAATTATTATTTTTAAACTTGAAAGTTGAGATTTAGTTTTGCATTTAATATAAAATTATATATATATATATATATATATATATATATATATATATATATATATTATATTATTTATTATTTATTATTACAAAACCCTTTTGCTTTAAAAAAAAGCATGGGGCAATAAGATAACAATTACAGCAAAAATTAACATTAAAGTCTCGTAATTCAAAGAGAACATGAGAAATCGAAGATTGAGCTTCCTTTCGGCTTTCACTCAACCCTGACATTTGTGTAACTCTGTCATCGAGATACGCGCGATCACTTTTTTGCTGTTGTTTGCCGGAATGGCGTCCTCTTATTGTTTCCGTAGCAATATGAATTTTCTACAGAGGTCAGGTTGCCAACCTTGTACTCAAACCCTCCTCCTTTATCCAGGCTTGGGACTGACTAGATTGAATCATTTCTGATCCAAACTAGGCGGAGTTATATATATATATAAATTTTTTGTTATATTTTAATTAAAAATTTTTAGTAATTTACTTTATCTTTCTTGTGATAGTCTTAATTTTTTCCTAGATATTAAAGACAAAAATATGTACTAGTGTTTTTTTAATGCCTATACCATTAAAAATAACTTTTATACATTTTAAGAATCAAATCTAGTATACAATTTTTTATAACTTGTATACAAAGTACTGATTTAGATGTTTTGAATATATTTTTAAAAATGTAGTGTGTGCAGCTAATACTTGACCTTTTACAATATGGTTATTTGTTTTGTATTTGTTAATTTTAACAGTTAATTATTTTAGTTTTGAAATAAGCGCATTATTTATAATATGCATTTAAAAAATGTAAGTTTTTTATTGTTATGATTTGAGTTTTTTATTTATACAGGGAGAAGCAGCGGATTTTACAATTATTATACAGAATGCTTAAAAGTGCCAATTCTATGCCATGTTCGATCAAAGATACCACGGTTTCTCCAACACTTCTTTTGCGAAGTTATTCAAATCCCATTGTGTCTAAATGTGTATGCGGTTTAGAGAAACACGGTTACTTAAACGTGGATATTGTACCAAGTCAGTTATTTACTTCGAAACCGGATTTACTGGTCAGCAATATTAAAAAATTCATTCAAATACTGTGTGATATACAAAATTGCAATGCAAAACATTTGAATTATCAATGTGATTTAGTCAATAATTCACATATTTTCAATGGATATTATGAGGATCCGTGGTGGTCGGAGTTATTTTCTGTATGTAGTAGATCATAATTTATTTCATTATGCTCGTGTCACTCCTTTATCTATATGCGGCATAAAACATTAAATTAAATTATGTTTATAGTGTTATTGTTTTAGACTAGATTTTAAGTGTTTGAGTGATAATAAATTTTTATTGTTTATTTTGTGGTATGAACAAGATTGCAGTCAGTAGAAAATCGTGGTAGACATTTTGAGTTTATGAAATAGTTAAGTTATGCATGTTATTGATAGTTAGGGGTTACATTGTATAATACCTTTATTTGTCTTTTGTGTAATGGATATAGTTGAAAGTTAGAAATTTGATTTTTGTACTTTCAATAATTTGAATACAATTGATATTTAAATAATTTAAACTACTAAGTTGAAGTTAATGGAGTTTTTACCTTGTCAAATCATATATATTGTTTGGTTATATCAATATTTCCAATCTAAAGGTTAAATATCCGATAGAATTTTATTATGGTTATCAATATTTGGAAATTTGATTTTTTGACAAAATTATAAGATTATTATTCCGCAGTAGTACTTTAGTTATCTGTCGGGTTCTCTAAATGCTCACCTGTTGAAAATATTGTTGCAGAATATTTGCTTGTGGCTTAAAATCTATTTAAATGTTTGCAAACAATCGCCATGGATTTTATTCTAGCACCTTTTATTTATTTTTGCTACTATCAGACATTAGACAATTCATTGACGCCGTTTACGTATATGTTGCACAATTTAATTCATTATCATAAACAAATGACAGCAATGGATAAACCAAACAACAAATTTACCACCTGGTTCGATTCGATGCGCATTTGTGGTCAATCTAACCGAGATGCAGATCAATCAAATGCCTGTCTTTGCTTTGGTTTGAATTTTCTTTTGGGTGCGCCTGCTCAAACGACGTCGGCACCAAATTATTATTTTTGGCATCCGTGTTCTCGATCGGTTGTCTATGCTTTTCTCCGGCAATGGTCGTTGATGATTATTGATCGCAAGGCTGATAAAACTTCGATGGGGTTGGAATACGTGTGTGACGATCGAACATTCAATTTAGCTTCCCAATCGATGGGTGTTCTCGAAAATTGGTTCGACTATTTGACTTTGGGCAAACTTGGCCCCAACGCTTCCACATCTGTTCAAATCGAACCTGATCCACCCAGTTTCTTTGAAGAGGTATTTCAATTGGTACTGCTTGTTGATTGTTGACAAACGGACTATCTAATTGTTTTTAAAAAATATTTTATTGAGGATTAATGTTTTTAGTCTTAATTTTTAATAGTGGCAATATTCCTGACTGTTTCTTCTCCATGTGATCTAATCAGGACAAGGTGCCCATAGGCATCTAGACAAATAACAGCAGGGACCAAGTGCACAGCGGTATAACTGGGCTTCCGTTTCGCGGGTGGGTGCAAGCATATACCCAGGGTACTTAAAATGTTCCTTAAATTGTATGTATACCACATGTAGCCCTCGGGCTGAGGGAGGTAACCCTGACAAAATCAGGCGGCCTAGTCAATTTTTGCGAACAGTGGCGACATCACCTTCTCATTATTTCCCATATTTATACGGTATATAAAGCTACCGACTTCGATGGCTTAGTAAGTATAATAAAAGTAGAAGTATAACACAGTATCTTGGCTGGTAGACGGCATTCTTGTGACTGCACTACTTTTTACAAAGATTGACCAGATTGTCATATTTTTTGTCAGTTATCTCTCTTAGCCAATGGGCTAAATATGATATACATATACCTTAAAATACCTTTTAAGTACCCTGGGTGTATGTTACAGTTACACGCCGTAGTAGAAGCTTACTTATGTTGTTATGCTATTATTAGTCTAAATACCTATGGGCATCTAGTCCAGGATGCACCACATGGAGAAGGAACAGTCGGGACAGTCACAATTATTGGAGATTAAGACTTTAAAAGCTTTACTCAAATCCTCAGGATTATTACCATTCCAAAAGTGGTGTATTACTATTTTTTTATTACAAAATTCTTTCACTGTATAGAGGGTGGAGAAACAGGTTTGTTTCATACGATTGTACATTTTTGACTTTGAATATTCTGCATATAAAAGATTTAAATTCTATTTAGAATTTGCCGAACCTTATTGTTTCTTTAGCTATATTTTTGCAAGGGGCTAGGTGGCTAATCTTGAGCTCAAATTCCTTTCTTAATCAGATTTGATCTATATTTATATATGGGATGCAATTGATCCTGGGGCTCTTGAATAATGCTTATAAAGTTTTAATTTCTATTGATGGTCATAATCTTGACTGTTCATCCTGCACGTAGTGCATCATAGACGAGGTGTCTCTAGGCATCTAGACTAATAACAGTAGGGTTTGAGTGCACAGCGGTATAATTGGGTTTCAACTACGGCGGGTGAGTGCGAGCATAAACCCAGGATACTTAAAAGGTATCTTAAGGTATACGTATACCATATGTAGCCGTTGAGCTATGGAAGATAATTCTGACAAAATACCAGGCGGCCTTGTCAATCTTTGCGAACAGTGGCGACGTCACAAGGATGCTTTTCAAGTCATCGAAGTTGATTGTTTTATATGCTGTGTAAGTATGGAAAATAATAAAGAGGTGATCATTATATATATATATATATTTACAGGTTACAAGTTTACTTTAGAACCAACATTTGAAAACTAATACGAGCGTTTTACAGATTTAGTGTAAACAAATGGTTTTGATCATCGTTTTCATTTTGTTCGAGATAATTAACGAATAGTTATAAAAATTTGTTCATATAATCCATCTTATTACATAAATATTTATATTCAAAAACAAAATCGTCTTGTTTACAGACACTTTGGAATTTTGGCAGAGACGAGTAATTTACAGTAATTCAAAAGGTCATTTTAGAGTAAACAAATTTGATTTAAATTCGTCTCATGATCACCACCACCACAACGACGACGTTTGGCTTAAACGTTTGACATGACACAACTCGACTAGAATTGAAGCACGTTTGACCTTTATTGAGATATTACAATCAGACGATACGATCATCATTTTATTATTTCAGTATTCGCAACATAGTTCATATAATAACCAAAGGTTGAAACCTAGTTATACCGCTGTGTATGGTATTCATGTCCCAGATATTACTACTATATATATACATATATATATATATATATATATATATAGGAGCTGTCAAAATTAGCATATTGAAATTGATTGACTTTCCTTACATCACTTAAGCATATTAGGCACATCAATATAATAATCAGCAAGAGGAAAGCTCAAAATCACAATTAGCTGAGAAAGAAGTTATTCTTGTCAAATCAAATTTGACAGAAACCGACCAATCGAAAGACATAATGGTTCAACCAATCACATTGCTTGTCGAATTGAATGAAGACAATTTGATTGGAGCAGAGCCAAATATCGATCCACATCTAGTTCACTTGACCTACGCGTGGAACAAAATGATTCAGCATTACCGCGATCAAAGCAACACCATCGTTCTCAAATTGGACGAGATTGGACAGACGGTTAAAGAGCTGCAGCATTTGTGGAATTCGAAATGTTCGTGTCGAGCTGGAATGAGCGATTGATTTTTTTTTAATTCTAAATAATTTTTAACTCGTGATTTTTTATATATCTATTTTTATACAAGCAATAATGAACTGATTATCTGATAATTATTTTGACTAGGATTTTTGTTATTACCCCAACTACTAATATTTGTCTTTGTGTATTAATGTTTGTCAATCAGTGAAACATTAAATGTATTGGTGTTGTTTTTTTATAAATATAATAATAATAATATTATTATACAAAACCCTTTTGCTCTAAAAATAAGCATGGGGCAATAAAACAACGATTACAGAAAAACAACAACAAAATCTCGGCATTGAAGATTATGCAAATCGAAGATTGAGCTTCCTTTCGGCTTTCATTTAATCCTGCCATCTGTGTAACTCAGTCATCCAGATACGTGCAATCACTTCTTTCCGTTGTTTGCCGGAATGGAGGTTTTCTTGATTTTTTCCGTAGCAGTATAAATTTTTACAGAGGCCAGGTTGCTAACCTTGCGCTCAAACCCTCCTCCTTTATCCAAGCTTGGGACTGGCTAGATTGAATCATTTCTGATCCAAACTAGGCGGAGTTAATATAATAATAATTATTATTTTTAGTAGATTCATATAAGTTAATCGAATAATTGACAAAACTTCTCAGTATTATTTCGACGAATAAACAGATGAACGTTTATTATTATTAACGAAATATAAAACGATTTCAAAAATGTCACATCTAGAATGTTCCTTCTAACTTCGGTGTAATAAAACAATGCATAAAAATAATAAAAGTTAATTGTTATAATTTAAAAAAATAAATCTTTTTTTTCCAGTTTCTTCTCTACTATATGTGATTGTGTCAGTCTGAATACTTAATTAAAAGTATACTCAGTACAACAAATATTTTTAGCAAAAAAACAACAATCAAAGTTAGTCGCAAAGCCACATCTTCATTAATTCCAAGTTCGCATTGCATTTCAAATAATCCCTTTCAATTGTTCACGGTTTTCGGAGGGATATGTCAGTCTATTGACTTAGCCATTGCTTCCAAGAAAAGGTCCCAATCAAGATGGTGTAAAAATCGTCCCAAACAGTATATATAAAATATTTTTAAACCATTAGTATAAGCAAAGAAAGTCAAAGGTGTACCAGTTTTAATAACGGAATTATGGAATTCGTCTCATTGATCCCTCAAACCATAAAAAATCATACTAAAATGAAGAATTAGTTATAGTAGTTGTTGGTTAAATTAAAAAGAAATTGAGTTACAAACAACAAAGCGATTCTATTGTACTAAAAGCATCGAACAAATACTATTTAATGTTTAAAAGACACACTAAAAGTTTAATCTAAATATTTTTGGGTTGATTGTAAATCTTGCTAAATACGGAATACGCGATTTTTTTTTCTAGTTTTATCTAATGTAACCTCTGTCGAGAGCCGGCATGCAGCGGGCGACTGTTATCTTGCTGTTTTTCCGACGATAATAGGATTTAATTTACACAATTCTTGTATCCATTTAGCATTTTGATAAAGAAGGAGGAGAATGCTAATTATAGAGTTTTGTAAAAAGATAAATTACATTAAAATGCCAATAATCCACGAGGATTTGAGTAAAGTGTCAAATTCCAATAATGGTGATATTCCTGGCTGTTTAACATCCACGTGATGCTTCCTAAACTAGTTGCCCCTAGGCATCTAGACTAATAACAGCAGTGACCGAATGCACAACGGTATAACTGGGCATTCACTGGACTCCTGCTCCGTAAATGGGCACTAGTATACATCCAAGATGATTAAAATGTATTCCAGGTTATTCATGTACCATATGTAGCCTCTTAGGCTTGTATATCCGGTACGAGTCGACCGCTGTACTGCTAAAAACTGTTGAAATATATTTATTTCTACTGAGTTCAGCTTCTTTTGTTATCTTTCTATGCACCACATATTTTCTATTCAAATTGGAGCATTTTAAGCACAAACGTTTTGGTGTAGGTTTTCTACTGTCCTCTTTGGTTCCAGTTTGATTCTGATTGTTTCTAGGCAAAGTTACTTTACAACATCCGAAATTATTTCATCTTTTCTGATATAGTAAAAGCGAATTGCAAATAATGTATTGTGGAAAACGGCTTTAAATAATCGCATACTTCAATACGTTAGTATAATTTTTTTTACCAATTAAATTTATGATTAGGTTGAACATTGTACTTTATTTTTAAAGTTCAAAAAATTGACGAGTTACTTATTTAGATAAATTAATTTATTGAAAAATAATTGCATCCTAGCATACACGTATTAATTCACACACGACTCCCATAGCTAATCCTAAGTCCGGCTGCGAAAAGTGGAGGATTTGAAATCAAAATTAGCTACGTGACGTCTGTAAAAGAAAAAAAAGGACATTATGGCGAAAACATGAAAGTAGCATGATTCTGATGATAGTGTTTAGCCAAAACCGAATAGAATTACAGTCTCCGATATATACGATCTCTAAAGCCGAAGATTTAATGTACAATCGTATGGAACAATCTAGTGTTGCCCCATGCTCTTTAAAGTGAAAGAGTTTTGAAACAAATGAATAAAATAATTCACACAGTGTTACTTAATTGTCGGTTAGCGCTAGTGTTATTGTTATATTTGGCGCCGCGACCAGTGTGACCACGAATGCTCTGGTTCCAGGTAAAGACTCGTCATTGCACCTCGGCGCGTTGAAGCCTGCTACGATACCTAAACGTGGCCCAATCGGACATGTAGTTTTTGCCAGTGGAAATGTCTATGATCATTCCCTTCTTTGTGCTAGGGTGGTCTGGCGGTACAGCGCCCGACTTGGAACTGACAGACATGGGTTCGAATCCCATCACCGGCACTAAATGCGGGCCCACGTTCGGATTCGCTAAAATATCCACTGCTGAAAGATGTTTCTCGTAAAACATTTAAAGTAGTAGAAATAAAATAACAAAAATAAATAACATATATATATATTGTTTATATTTTTGCACAATTAACTACTTTTAGTATAATCAGTAGTTTCATAAATAAACGCACAACTTTCTACAAAATTTCGTTTGTTATCCAATGCATTTGATTACTATTTTAAATATTTCTACTCAACATTAACTAATTTCCATTGGCTGAATTAATGTTTAAGACCATTTCTGGATACGAAGTATAATGTAAGCAGCGATTTGATGCCGCTTAAGGAATCAACTGGTTACGCTCACTGCAAGTGAAAAATGTTTTTGGTAAAACATCGAAGCAATAAACTTAGAGTTGGTTGTGTGAAAAACAATTTTGCTAATAATAATGTGAGACCATATATTTGTATTGTTTATTATTATTATTAAATGTTTTGTTAAAAGTACATTCAACATTATGAAATACACAAAAAATTTTAACATACTATTTGCATAAGCAAACAAAATCAAAGAACAAACAATATAAAGTTATGTAATAAATGCAAAACAAACCAAGAGAAAAACGCTTTGGTAACATGACCATAAATCTTTGAAATTATAAAGTTAGGAAATTTATAAAATGCTGGTTAAGTTGAAGACAATACAACAAAATAAAATTAGGTTACATAGAGTAAGACAATCCCCATAGTGAAAGCACTGAAGAAATACTTATTCATATTTGAATAACATGCAAACAATGATTTCTTGTTATTATCTAGGTTAGTTACAAATTCCTACTTAGTATACTAAACAATGAATATACTTGATCCGAGTCTAGAAGAAACACTATGCAATTGCATTATTCTTGTTAGAAACAATCGATGGATAGACCTTTTGTTTACAACGTAGAAGTAACTTGTATAAAATATTTAAAAGTAATCATGTTTACACTATTGTTCACAATGAAAATTGTATAAATGATGTAGTGATGTACCGGAGTGGTCTAGCGATAAGGCGCTCGAATTCGTACCTGGGTTTGAATCCCGCCACCGGCCCTAAAATGCGGGCCCACGATTGGCTTCGCTAAAATGTCCACTGCCAAAAGATGTTTCTCGTAAACGTTCAAAATAGCAAACATAGAATAAATAAATTCAGTGCGCAATAAGTTGATTTGAACAGTGTCTCCACATGACTAAGATTGATTGAGAGATTGTAGTTGTTATTTGGGGATTTTGAACACAAACTCATAATATTAAGAATATTACTAGCTTGTGTTGTGGTTATCTCTTAATTAATTCTATATTTGCACAGTTTATTGAACATTTACCTTCAATGGTTTCAGAATCATAGCAAACGAAGGGGATTAACAAAGTTTATAGTCTAATAGACGGCATCCTTGTGACTGTTTGTAAAAATTAACAAAGTCACCTAATTTTTAGTCGGGGTTCTTATGATATACGTATAACTTAAGACGCTTTTTATGTACCATGAATGTAAGTTTGGATGCATCCGTAAACGTGGAAGCCTAGTTATACCCTTGTATACTCTGATTTTACTTTGTGAATCTAGATGCTTAGGCGCGCCTGGTCCAAGATGTACCATTTGAATAAACTTTAATTTTTTAGAATTAAACCTACTGTATATTAAAAATCAATCTTCCTTTTAGCTTTCACTTAGCACTGGCATTGAAACAATACTTTTAATTCTATTCCATTCCTGTATAAAATGGTGTCTTATTGTTTTATCTTTAGCAATAGTAATTTTTTTAAAAGCAAGCCACTGACCTTAAACTTTAGCCATCCTCCTAAGTCTGACTTAAGACCGGTTACTCTAGAGTTGACTTTGCTTTAAAATGTGACTTGCTGATTAAATATTTTATGGATTACGTATATATATATATATATATATATATATATATATATATATTCAGACATACAGAACAAATGAAGCCCACTTTGGTTATACAATTACTAACACCGGTAAAATATATTTAACATCGTTAAAAAATTCACCATCTTATAATGCGTAACTTGATACACAATTCAATATTTTACTAAAGCATGTAATAATAATAATAAGTGATTGTTTAAAAGTATAAATTACATTTAACTTTTGTATGTAACCACTCAAATGTTTTTCCATTAACTACAAAACGATTACTGTCACCTCTTTCCCATTAGTGTTATCAATTTAAAGCATCTACAGCTAGCGCCCTTCAGTTGCATCGTGTGGATAGTTGAATAGACAAAATAATAGACGTCAAATGGATGTTTTTTTGACGATTTTCAATCCACAAGTAGCTATTTAAAAATTAATTTTTCAATCAGAAAATGTATAACACAGGTTGGTAACAAAGCCACCGCTTCATTTATTCCAAGGTCGTATAGTAACTCAAATTCCTACACAGAGGTTGTCTGATACAAATTGAACTTGGAGTAGTTGGGTAAATGAAGTTTTTTGGCTAGAAGACCGCTCCCTTCCGACGTCGCCAGTGACAAATCCACAAGCCCAACTGGCTACATTTGGTAGTTACCTTGACATACCTTTGAAGTATCTTGGATATATGCTAGCACCTATTCGCTAAGCGGGTATCCAGTGAAAGCTGTGCACTCGGTATCTGCTGCTATTAGTCTAGATATATGTAGACACCTAGTCCAGGATGCACCACGTGAAGGAGGATCAGTCGGCAATATCATCATCAGACAATCGAGATTTTGTATAAGCATTACTTCAATCCCTAGGATCATTAGCAACCCGTTTCATTCAGACTCACAACTGGGTGGATATGGGTTTGTCATTGCTAAAGGTTCACTTGTGGAAAATGTGGTCTATCCAATATTCAACCCATAAAAATAAAATTAAATATTATCAAAATACCGCACCAAACAACCTACCAGTGCTTTTACATAAAATATCGATAAAGGATGTCAAGAAATGCAGTTCTAATAAAAGAAAATAGAAACAACAATGATTCATTGAGGTCATCATTTTAATATTTGTATGGTGCATTAAAATGATCGATTTCGATAGCTTGATAAAGGTAGAACCAAGTTCCTTGGCTAGTAGAGGACACCACTGTTTGAAAATATTGATGAGGCTGCCCGATTTTTTATCAGGGTTATCGTCCCTATCCTAAGGGCTACATATGGTATACATATACCTTGAGATACCTTTTAAGTGCCCTGGGTGTATACTTGCATCCACTTACCAAAGCGGAAGCCCAGCTATAGCGCGACTCATTCTGTTCCATCTACGGACGCCTAGTCGGGGATGCACAACAAGGAGGATAAACAGTCAGTGTAAAATAAAACTTAATAAGTATTACTCAAATCCTCAAGGTCATCTCAAAAAAAATTAATAACAAATAGTATAAACAACAAGTTTTACCATTTTAAGCAACATCCTTCAAACTTTACAATCAATTAAAATTAAATTGTAATCATTATCAACCTTATCCTTTCTAAATCTATCATCCAGAAATTACTTTATTGCCATAATATACAATTTTATTGATTTGTACAAATGAATACTCATAAAATGTGACTAAATAAATTCCATCACCAGTCTCTAGTAAGGACTGACGCGTCTTTTCTCGTTCGAATAAGTGCGATTGGCACCTCTAACGTCGTTTGACATTGCTGTTCGATCGGACAACATGTAAGGTCGCGACACTCCGGTCGAAGGACTCGACCGACGATATCTCAAGTTGTTGAACATTGGATTTGGACGTCTACGGTTGGTGTCGAAAAACGATTTGGATTCACCAGCAACATCTACACAACACATCGAAAGAATTGAATTAACGGCTGTGTAGAAATTCCCAATAAGTCTATCGCTAATTGGGTTGAGTACAAACACAGCCAGAGTACATGAAAGGTTTCTTAAAGTATACGTATAAGCCTGGGATGCTAATGATCCTGAGGATTTGAGTAATGCTTATAAAGTCTCAATTTCCAATGATGGTGATATTCCTGACTGTTAGTCCACTACGTGGTGCATCCTGGACTAGGTGCCCCTAGGCATCTAGACTAATAACAGCAGGGTCCGAGTGCACAGCGGTATAACTGGGCTTCCGCTACGACGGGTGGGTGAGAACATGCACTCAGGATACTTAAAAGGTATCTAAAGGTACACGTATAGCATATGTAGCCCTTGGGCTAAAAGAGATAACCCTTACAAAAAATCAGGCAGCCTCGTCAATCTTTGCGAACAGTGGCGACGTCACAAGGATGCCGTCTACCAGTCGAAAAACTTCGTTATTCTTCTACGTTGGTTACGCTTATCAAGCCATCGAAATCGATCGTTTATATGCCGTATAAATATTGTAAATAATGAAGAGGTGAAATAAATAATCAACTGATATCTTTAAAAGCTGTTCTAATTTAAATGGGCAAATCAATGAGGACAAATTTCCACTGTGTATATTGGCAAGTGATATCTTGAAAGAAACCAGTCAAGACAACATAAACACAAAATCGAAATAAAAATAAATTAAATTGAAACACATTAAAAAATCGGTATTACCATTGTTAATATTGTTCGCAGCTGGTAAAGTGATGGCCACGTCAATCATATCGCCAATTGTAAATTGAACATCCTGAAAATTGGGGAAAAATTGACTAAGTAGCATTAAAACAGTAAGACGTAAAAATTTAGAAACATACCCTATAATAAAAAAACAAGTTGTTATGCCAAAACCTTCACCAATTCAAATATGATAAAGCTCAATAGATTTTTTTTAATGTTTTACACTTTTGGTACGACCCCAATTTAGTACTTTCCGTAGCGGATGTTTGGACAGAACAGATCAGTAACCAGAAAATTCGAGATAACTTCCAAGTTCATAATCTCCCGTCCTTAGTGATGCGATATCAAAGATTGTTCCAATTTGAACACGACCTTCATATGTTAATAATGTTAATAATCCTGAGAATTTGAGTAATGATTATAAAGTCTCAATTTCTAATCATGGAGATATTCCTGACTGTTCCTCCTCCATGTGGTGCATCCTGGACTAGGTACCAACAGACATCTAGACTAATAACAGCAGGGATCGAATGTACAGTTGCATTCACTGGATTCCCGTTCAGTGAATGAGTGTTAGCATACACCCAACATGCTTTAAAAAATATTTCAAGGTAACTATTTTACATATGTAGCCTAACCGGCTTGTGGATCCGTCAACCGGCCCCAACTCTAAAGATCGCCTAGTTAATTCCTGTGAACACTAGCGTCGTCGCAAGAATGCGGTCTTCTGACCAAGAAACTTCATTTATCCTTTTATGTTCAATTCGTATCCGATCTTTTCGTATAGAAACTCGAGAAGCTATTCAAACTTCGAATTAATTAAGAGATGGTTCTACCACCAATTTGAGCTATCTTCATATAAATCATAATGCAATATCACGTATCGTTTCTTAAATTTGCCCAAATGCAGATTGGAAGAGAAAAGCCTACTTGAACAAAGGCTATTCAGGACGATCATCCCGCCTACTATACTATTTCTGTTATTATTCGTGAAGTATTGGAACATTTAAATAAATGTTGTTGATATAAGTTAATACACCTTCAAACGTCAAAAACCCTTGTTTTAACATTGTCCATAATGTTGAAAACGGTAATAACTTTGACTCCACATTTATACATAATATATTGTGAACGTACACCGAGAATAAACCCAGTGATATAGTGTGTACTTCCATTTTGACGAATGACAAGTACACTCAAAAAGTATGCTAAAGTACATTACTATTTATTCTCATTCCACTGCCTGAAAAGAAACATTTTTCAACAAGTACAAATACATATATATATATATATATATATGACAAAACCCTCATTTATTACTGGCGGTAGTGATCCCAAACCATGCCTTCCCAACTACAAACTTAGCGTTTTATTCACCCTCTTGCCATCTGAAGTTCATCTTTATAGAAAATGAAATGTCTTAAAAGCTTTAATACAACAATAATACTACTCCAGCCCTCTATTAAAAGAAATATTACCGTTAAATTGTTTTCTCTAATATTTCTTCATAATCACTATAGACCACGTAAATTTCTCAACGTAACTGATTTAACTAAACATGTAATCTAGAATTAAACTAGAAGCTTGTCTAATTTTGCACACATGATCAAAATGTAATGTCAAATTAAAAAAAACATTAATAAATGCAGTAACCTTATCAGACATATATATAAACAAAATTACTTTTAACATGATACAGTCAGTATCCGAAGGAAAACCTGCAGAAACAGAACCCAATTCGCGCATTCTATAAGTAGGTGCATGTTTATCCGGAAAAACCAAAGCAAAATCAAAAAGTGTCCCGCGCTTCCGTGACTCGGGATTTACCTGTTTGACCAAAGATGCCAACTCCCTTAAAGTAGCATCAAGCCTTTAAAATTTTTAATAAAGAAAAATATAAATTTTTTTCAACCTAAAACATGTTGTATCAGCAGTAAAAACTGTCGCCATTAAACTTTTATTCCTCATTTGAAATAAAGATTTGTCAGTCTCCAAATAAAGTTACCCCTTCTTCAACCAAGACCTCGCAACCGGGTGTGTTGATTATAAAATAATTGCTTAAAACCAACTGTGCCACCCGTTGATACACTAGATATGTACAACGCTTAGAACTGTATTACTGCAAAATAGTTCACAACCAGACAAAACTACTTAAAAACTATATCCAGCCTTAAACGGAGCTTTTATGAATAAGCCACCTGGTCGCAAGAAACCAAATTTAAATCTGTCACAATTATTACTGAAGCTAAAGAAACTTTACATTATTATAGTTCTCAACTAGTAGTACAAATAATGCCACGTAATTTTGTTCCAGTCGAAACTGACTAATTAATTTTCGAAAATTTAAATATTTATAAAGTAAAATATATTCACTACATTTCACAAATTACAATTTTCAATATTATTTAATATATCTTATATAACATATGTTACCGTGTTTAATAAAAATCACCATCATCCATACACTGACAAAGATTAAAAATCGAGACGGTTAATTTAAAAGTTATAGGGGATGCTAATAATCCTGAGGAATTAAGTAATAATTATAAAGTTTCAATTTTCAGTGACGGCGGTAATCATACTGCTACAACTTGGATTTAGACTAACATGAAAGAGAAACTGAGAGCAAAGCGGTATAACTGAGATTCCGTTTAGGCGAATGAGTACAAACACACCTCTAAGAAACTCAAAAAGTAACCGAAAAACTTCATTCTCCTACGTTTGTTACGCTTATAAAATCATTGTAGTCAATGGTTTGATATGCTGTACAAATACATAAATAACAAAATGATACATCATCAACCAACACCATTTAAAAATTATCACTTGAATGTTTGACGATGTATTATTCCAGAAAAATAAACCTTTATAATTAACTGTACATTCTACCGTAAATTTGTATTAAAACATCGTAAAGCCTCCAATATTTTTTTCGGATATAAGTATAAATCTCTACATTTAAACTATATTTTGAATACATAAAAATTTAGGGATGAAGCTATCCATTAAAATTTAATAATAATTACTGAACTCTAAATACATACACGCCATCGTAAAAATTATGTCTATAAAAACATTACATACAAAAAACAGTAAAATTAATTTTAGATTATGTAGTTACACATAATTAATCCGAAATTTAATTAAACTGCCTATAATTAATGTATATTAAATAAGATCCCTATTGGTACAAAATACAAATAAATATTCGATAAAGTTAATTATTACTGTTTAATTAAAAATATGTAACGAGTATAGAACGTTTGTACTATTATTTTATACATGTTTTGTCAAAAAAGAAAGTAAATTTACCAAGTGTAAACTTGCAATTCATTTAGAGGTGTCTTTCCTTTTGAGTATTCAAAAACATTATTATGTTTTCGAGTACTACAAAACATCCTTAACAACAATGGGCACGTTTTCTCACGATTTACAACACTGTCATCCACCATCATAAGAGAACAATTAATTTGAACAAGCGGTTGATTCCAATTGGTTGCAACTTACAAAATGCAAAGCAAAAACAATAAAGTATCAACGTAAAAAAATTAATTTTATTTTTTTTAAACTAATGTGTTTGATATAAATTTAGTTAACGTCATATTATTTTTAATTAACTACAAAATTTATGTATTTAATTTATTTTAATTAAATAAAAATAGTAATTAATAAAATAATAAATTTAAAAAATAATATATTATATTATTAGTTTTTATAGTGAATAATTAGTACAATTAAACAAACGTGCAATTATTTTTAATTGTTTTCTCTTTTTGAATGTTTTGCTGGAAATAACTTTTGACAGTAAACAGTTTACTAAGCCGAAAATGGGCTCATATTAAATCTTTACCCTACAATAGGAAGTTAATCAAGATGCAGGATTGTACACGAGTTGAGTAAGCCAAAATGTCTTTTGTACTCGGTGCTCAAATTGTCTCAAATTTTCAGAAAGAAGTATGAAATGGATAGTGAGGGAAATGAGGGTTAGTTACAGAAAAAATTTGAAATTTAGACAAAATCGAAGTAAATAGTAGAAGTTAACAATAACAGAAAACGAGCAAAAATTGTAAATATACAATAATAATAATAAAACAACTTACGTATTACATTGGGAAAACACTGCGATAATTTTTAAAAAAGAAGAAAAGAGAAAAGGATGAATGACGCTTCAATAAACGTGTAGCGTGACGCGCGCCTTCATATAAAACATTTTATTTTTGGTTTTAAAATGCATTATTTAGCATTTTTAAAATAATAAAATAATTTTACATTAAAATTTTTGTTTAAGTTTACCACAATAAAAAACAATAACTGTCTGCAATATTCAAACTTAAATTACTACGAAGGGCAAATCCTAACCATACCAGTTTTTGATTTTGCAAATTGTACATGGATAAATCTGATAAGTTGTTGTAAAGAAAATATTTTATTAGCTGTTGCTTTTTATTAGTTGTTCTATTTTTGATAAGGTAATTAATGTTGACATTTTGACTGATGCGTCACTTTTCGACTGAATTTGTTACAATGAGTTGGTTCAAAATCGAGTACAATAACTAGAATGATTTTGAAGAATTTGAAAAGCAACGTATTCCGATTTTTATTGCAGGAGTTCCAAAAAATGTGATGATAACGAGAGAGTTTTTAAATACAAATCTGTAAGATTCCGTTGTTTAATATTTCAAGATCAACCGTCAACAGCTACTGGTTAACGGGAATCTAAGTACATCTATATTTTTTTAGATTTAAAGATCCATAATGTCCCTTAAAATTCACTGTGTGTCTAATGAAAGTATCGGATAAAAAAAGCATTTTTTAAATACAATCATACAATGTATTCTAAAGAACGTCGCCTCAATAGTTCTGTAGAAAAGGAAGTAAAAGATTAGTTTCTACATTACTCAGTAATGTTCAAAGATACATCAAAATTTTAAATTATTCTAATTTTTAATATATTTATAAAATTAACTAATAAAAAAATGCACATAATTATATGCATATTTCTTATTAAAATAAGTATTATTTTAAAAATACGTGCTTACATGTAAACAAAGAAATTAGCACCAAACATTTCATTGTCCAATTATTACTCCATTTTATTAAAAATTTAGTATAAATAATTTTAAAATAATTTTTTCCGCATGATTATTTTCTAATAATATGCATAACTACATGTACAAAGTTAATAATTTAACCCCTGGCGTTTTTTCAATTATCATTCAGTTTTCTAATGCCTAAAACAGGTCAAAGTTCATTTTTAAGGGCTGATCAATACAAAAATTCAAAGTCTATATAAAAATCATATAAAACCTTAGGTAATCGCTAAAGTATTTGGAATACACCTATCTACTGTCCACAGAGTGATAAACAACGAAACCGGTCTCAAAGCTCATACAAGTGGAAAAAGCATCGACAAGTAAACAAGATGATTATTTTATTATCACTCAACTGAGAAGACACAAAACAATGAATTTAAGGGAAATAAATAGACGACATTTAGAAATTTTCTCTTATTCGATTATTTGAGTATTGGGACTGCAAAAGGTATAACAAGTAAAAAGCTGACCTTTGTTCAGTTGCCTTCCTGCAGTCCAGATCTGAATGTCAGTAAAAATGTTTTCAGTGTTCTTAAACGCGAGGTTAACCGCTCGGATAATAACATGTCGCTGGTGGAAAAAAGTAATTATGTTATACACAATTGTATTACAAATGATTATATTAATATCTTGGTCGACTTTTATCCAGGTTACAAGGAGTAATTAAAAATCAAGGCTAAACTTTGAAATACTGAAATATAAGGTCTAACATTTATTTTGCATATCAATGTACTTTAGTCAATATAATGAATTTTTTAAGAGATTGTTTTTGATTTAAGTTTTAGTGAATGTTGGTATTATGCTTTATTGCAAGAATGGATGCTGTTACATATTATAATTAGGAATTATTTTTGCGAATAATGGTTATTGCTAAAGTATTACTTAAGGCATGTATTAGTAAAAGTTAGATATATCTAAGATAAATAACTAGAACATGCTTTATAGTATTACAGTACTTCCGTTATTGCACGTCAACCGTCACTTATTGTAATACATTTACAGTTACCACTCCGACACAAAAGAATGACGGATGCTAATTTAGAACATATTATTGACATTGTAAATGAAAAAAAGATGTGCAAACTCGAACGCGTATCCGCATTTACAGCCGTAGATAAAGATTGTGCTGAGTTCTAGCATTCCTCCAACTCTTTAATTTTTATGTAAATAAAATCTACTAAAATTATAATAAATTACACAATTGAAGCAACTTAGATTTTTATTAAAAACCCACATTTTTAACAAAAATAACATCTGCAACCATTTAGGTTTACAAATCTCCAACATTTTAATCGTATACTGAATCTTTCACACAATATTCTGACAATGTATAGAAAATTCTGTGTGCTCTAAAATGAAATATCCCTTGACAAAGCGACAACGTTGAGACAAGGCCACGGTTTATAATTTTGTTAGAATTGTCTTCTAAACCCCAGCAATTATATATATATACCCTTTAAAGAGATATGTTTTCATCTATTCATTTCAATTTTATCATGAATGTATGGTGTTGATCCACAATAATTGAAGCTAAGTAAAAATATGCCCGCTCACTACATACCCTCATTAATATAAAATTTAACAATTAATGCATATAAAACGTGCAAAAACACCAACTTATTTATTAGAAAATGCAACAACAAATGGTTTTTGAAAATATTAAAGCATATAGGTATACATGTTAATTCAGTTTAGAACAAAAATGAATGAATGTATGAAATGAAACTTTTTAGACAAAAATGACGCAGTATAATGAGAGAATTAATGGAATAAAACACAATTGCTTCACAATAAAAAAGAATAGCCTAGCCTTGATTCATCGCTTCATCTACCTTACTATCTAAGGCATCGTCATCATTAATAGATAATTCGGACTCTTCGTCAAACAATACCTGATCGGGAACAGAAGATTGGATGTTCTTCGATTCGGCAGATTCCCCACAGCCCACAGGTTGATTTTCTGACTTGCGCTGTTCATCATCTATGTCCATAACCACAATACTCTGTTCGGAAGTTGTTTCGGCAGCTGCATCAATCGAAACAAGTTCCGACGGTTCAGTAGCCAAAACCGGGTCTAAATCTTCAGACAACAAACTGGCCACTGTACACGAATTCGATTCAATGCCCATAATGGGATTTTCGGATTTGACTGGGACTGACCGGGCTGTAGATTCGGATAATGTAAGTTTGGGTTCTATTACATCTGTCGACATTGTAACAGTAATGTTAGGAATGGATCCGTCCTGATCTTGTGGA
Organism: Cardicola forsteri; assembly: GCA_025895645.1. Lineage (NCBI taxonomy): Eukaryota > Metazoa > Platyhelminthes > Trematoda > Strigeidida > Aporocotylidae > Cardicola > Cardicola forsteri. The sequence goes on along the minus strand of JAKXYG010000972.1, from coordinate 97,950 downwards.
TAAGTCATCACGGATGGCCACGTAGAAGAATTGGTGCCTACTGCAGGCTCAGATTGGGCTGTAATGACTTCTTCTTTCGGATGTTGAATCATTTGCGCAGACGTTAGAGAAAATGAACCAGTAGACGAATTGGATATGTGATTGGTCACTGTGTGACTTGGAGTAGAACATACTGCAGAATCACTTAATGACTGCTGCTGCTGCTGTTGTGGTTGATTAGTAGCGTTTAGTTGATTTGGCCCCAAAGACGGTTGGTGATTTGGATAAGAAGGCACACCTTGAACGTCCGGTTGACCGAGTGTGTGCTGTTGAATTATAACTTGTTGTTGTTGTTGTTGCTGTTGTTGCTGCTGCTGTTGCATTTGAATAGCTTGTTGCTGTTGATTGTGATGATGCACCAAAGCTCGAGCCCTATTTTCCATTGTTTTAATCACCTCCATATGAAATGCTTGCCGTTCTTGCAACAGCTGTTGACGCATTTGCTCAATCATTTCATATTCACGTTCCATAATCATTTCCAATTCCTAAAAAACAAAACACACAAATAGAATTGTTCGTTATTCAACCTTTGTATAAAGCTACCAAACATGCTGTAAAGTATCATTTTTCAAAAGTTTGATTCACATTAGCAAAAATTGATTGCCGTAAATAAAAAGTTACACTGGAAATCGAATTATGTCGCTTGTTTAAAAAATACATTACACAATTATCGGCATGTCCTTCAAGTTGCTAAAAATAAATTATGCTCTGTAAAGAAACGAGTTTCAACATAACTCCACAATTCCAAAACACTACCCGACCAAATAGTTGCAACTTCAAACGACACACTTCTCTTCCAAATTACCTGAATTTGCTTCAACTTGATGTCGAGCTTCTTAAGCTGTGTTTCGACCAGTTGGGCCACCAAACCCTTGATCCGCTTTTCCTCAACGCTAGCCAAATGTTTGGCCTTGATCGCAGCAGCAGCCAAAGCGCAAGCGGCTGCCGTACCCAAACTGTCGGGATTCGGTTCCAACGAACTGGTCGAGCTGGCCTGTTGATCGTCATTGGCAACCAATTCGTCGGTAACTTTGACTTCCTTTGCAACGACATCATCTTCGTTGTTCATCATCGATTCATCGTCCAAAGGCTTCGACTCATCCGCGACTGATTTGGCGCCGTCGATTTTGTCGACTTCCGATGACGATGTGTCCATTTTTATATCGTCCGTTTCGCCACTATCGTCGACGGTCAAGTCCTCGGATTTGGTGACAACAAGGTCTCCTTCAGCTGGTTTGAAATCGAGTGGAGACTTTTGTTCTATGTTGGCTTTCTGATATAGACAAAGGCAAATACAAATAATCGTGATTTTCATACAAACTTTTGCTTTAGGATGAGAACAACGCTAAATAAAAAGATTAATTATTTGTGCCAACAGGTATCCAGACTAATAGCAGCAGAGTATCCGCTTTGATGGATGGATGCAAGTATACACCCAGGGTATTTAAAAAGTATCTTAAGGCATGCAGCTCTTGGATTAAGGAAGGTAACTCTGATAAAAGCACGTGACCTCGTCAATCCTTGCAAACAGTGGCGCCGTCACAAGTAATAATGTTCGAGAAATAATACTCCGACCCATCAGTTCTGAATAAAAAAATACACTACTGAGTCATTCCACCATATAGATTAAATTACTTTGGAGGTAGACATGACTTCCGAAATTTAAACCCGAGATCGAAACTACTATAATACATAGAAACACACCAATTTATAAAAAGTGAAACTATTTTTTATGCGGCCTCACGACATACAAACAAAAACAAATCCAAACAATCACCTGCTGATCGCCACCAACAACTTCCGCCTCATTCTCCTTCATCTCAACGTCCAACGGTGCTCCATCGTCCTTCATTTTCGAACCTGCGACCTCCTCCAAGCCAAACTTGGCCGGATCAACGTGCTGGCCCATTTTGACGGCTGCCTCGACGCGAGCCTTGTGTTCACGCAACAATCCGATAGGCACCCGGTCGCGAATCTTGCCATATTCGGTTAGGGCAGCCTGAGCCGCGGCTGAAGCTACACGCGGGTCGACCGCTGCCGCCAGGAAGGCCACTGTCGACAGAATCGGATTGGCCAACTTGGAGAACGGTGGTGTCGGATGACTGGCGTTGGCAAGGCCGTTCAAACCGTTCAACAGCGGATCGGTGCCTTCAAGATAGGCATCCTCGATAGGTAGACGAAGAAAATGGAGAATGCACTCCTCTTGTGTACGACTGCAAACGTGTTCGGCGACCTAGGATTATGAGATGAAAAATAATTTATCGTTTAATTTTATTTTGTGTCATGAACAACATGCACTAGCAAAGGGAATTGCCGATCCATATTTAATTAGCCGGTAAGGGAAGTCGAACCCACGTTCACTCAGTTTAGAGCCTAGTGTCCTAGCCACTCTGGCAGATCATATTAATCGATCAAATACAATAAAATAACAAACTGTACAACATTTACACGCTAACAATTAAGACACTGTGGGATGCTAATGATCCTGAGGATTTGAGTAATGCTTATAAAGTCTCAATTTCCAATGATGGTGATATTCCTGACTGTTAGTCCTCCACGTGGTGCATCCTGGACTAGGTGCCCCTAGGCATCTAGACTAATAACAGCAGGGTCCGAGTGCACAGCGGTATAACTGGGCTTCCGCTACGGCGGGTGGGTGCGAACATACACCCAGGATACTTAAAAGGTATCTAAAGGTATACGTATACCATATGTAGCCCTTCGGCTAAGGGAGATAACCCTGACAAAAAATCAGGCGACCTCGTCAATCTTTGCGAACAGCGGCAACATCACAAGGATGCCGTCTACCAGCCAAGAAACTTTATTATTCTTCCACGTTTGTCTACGCTTGTCAAGCTATCGAAATCGATCGTTCTACATGTCGTATAAATATGGGAAATAATGAAGAGGTGACCACGTCACCAACCAAAATGAAATGAATATATCACTTCTCTTTTGACATTTCTACGTGCAAACAAGAGCAAAGTTTTTGTTACCTACAATCACTGAAACCAGTCATTAAAAAACGAAAATTACATGTTATCTTTGCTGATTGACTACCATTCAAAACAACTGCATTAAGCAATACTTATGAAGCTTCAATTTCCAATAATGGCGATATCCTTGACTATTCCTCCTCCACGTGGTGCATCTTAAACTAGGTACCTATTGGTATGTGGACTAATAACAGCGGGGACCGAGTCAACAGTGGTGTAACTGGACTTCCGATTATGTGGATGGATACAAACATAAATCCAGGATACTTAAAAAGGTATATACATACCATATATAGCCCTAGGCTGTGGGAGATAACCTTGACAAAAAAACAGACGACCTTGTCAATTCTTACGAACAATGGCACCGTCTATAAGCCAAGAAACGTCGTTAATATTCTACGTTTTCTTACGCTTATCATGCCATCGAAGTCAATATACAAATAATGAAGACGTGATTAGGTCACTATCCACAACGAATGAATAGTCATACTATGTCGACATACACAAAATAGCAAAAACGTCACAGACCACCTCACCTTATTCCAATCATCTCTATACAATTCCAACGCTTCCAAAAGCAAAAGAGTTTCCTGATCTGTCCAACCGTTCTGTGAGCAGCCTTTTATAAGTTTGTCGTTGGTCAAAAGGTTGGCGGTGTTGGTGCCATTGGCGACAGTAGCAGCGTTGGGCGTTGGACCGTTGGAAAGGTCGGTCACGGTAGTGGTAGTCGTGCTAATGACATTTGAGTCGCTGTTCGACAAGCCTTTGTTCGAACCCAAATATTGATCACTACGCAAATTGGGATCGCCGATCGAAGGAGGGCCAGCTCCCAATGGCCCCCCACCACCGACACTGACGACAGATTGGCTGGCCGCAGCACCGCCACTTGGCACGGCGGTCGAAGCGACGGCTTCCGAGGCGTCTAGCGATGACGGTTCTGCATTGGTTGACTACAAAATAAGATGAAAATCATCGTTATCAATGTACTACCATTTCAAAAATTTATAAGAGTATCAAATCGAAATTAATTTCTTTTGTCCAATTTTTTTATAGAAATAAATATTAAGAATTAAAAACAATATAAAATACTTAATAGCTCCTTTATATCTACTTAGAAATAATTATTTAAAAAGGCTGAGTGGGCCAAAATAGCATATTTTAAAAAGGTACTTCTATATAAACGAAGATAATAAGTCCAAGTTACATAATTTTTGTAACAATCAGTCTATCATTTCTGTGTGCTTAATTCCATTAAAAATGAATAATGACAAATTGTTAAAATTAATGTTAAATGCAAATTTAACCCTGATCCAATTGTGATCTCATAATAGTCATCAAAATAAACATGTGATTACTTCAAAATTTGAGATTCAACGCATCCATTCATTTTACTTTCTGTTTGCGAAATGGACACTAGTGATAAAAATGTTTTCATCTTACCGAAAATCAATATCGTATCGTCAAAGAATTAAATAATTAAGGATTTTCACCCAAAAAATTGACAAATTAGACAGAGTTAACCTTTCAACAATTTATCAAATTATCAATGAACAAAAACCTCGAAATTAGGATAATGTTGAAAGAAAACGTGTTACAACTTCCCCGAATGATAAAAAAATTGTAAACCTATTTCAAAAAGTGTTATGAGGGTCAAGTTTTTGAAAACATTTACTTCCAGCTATTAGAAAGAAAGTCTACTTTGTCAAAAAATGCCTTGCTAATGATCCTGACGATTTGAGTAATGCTCATTAAAGTTTCCATTTCCAATGATGGTGATATTCCTGATGCTAATGACCCTGAGGATTAGGGATGCTAATGACCCTGAGGATTTGAGTAATGCTTATAAAGTCTCAATTTCCAATGATGGTGATATTCCTGTACACTGCAGTATAGCTGGATGCATACACCTGGAATACTTACTTAGCCCAAGAGATAGCCCATGGGCTAAGGGAGATAACTTTGACAAAAAAACAGGACTTTCATCAATCTTTGCGAACCGTGGTGACGTCACAAGGATGCCGTCTACCAGCCAAGAAACTTTGTTATTCTTCCACGTTTGTTACACTTATCAAGCCATCAGAGTCGATCGTTTTGGATGCCGTATAAATATGGAAAATAATGAAGAGTTGATCACGTCACCAACTAAAAATAAATGAATTGCTAAAGACAATAAAGATAATAATTTACACTAATTGAAATCCGTTCTCAGAAAAATAATATATATATATATATATATATATATATATATATATATATATATCTTTAGAGTAATTCAGATATGTTTGTACTCCGGAATTCGAGATAAAAAAACTGATCCACATACAGCCATGTTACGTAAATCTATTCAAACTATGTAAAACTATATAAAAATAAGAACTCGGTAACACACCATACATCTATTATATGTAAATCACAATTAAGAATATTTATAATCATGAGAATTTAAGTAAGATTTAAAAACAAAAAATACATAGCAGATAAATGTAGGAAATAAACCAGGATACTTAAAAATATCTTACGATATATATATATATATATATATATATATATATATATATATATAATACTTATCCATACAGCTAAGAAAGATAACTTTAAAAACAACTTGGGAAGTCGTGTCACTATCAACGTCACAAGGATGTTACACGCCTATAAAACCATTGGAATGAAACGTCACCAACCACACAATCAAAATAGGGTGAAAATAAAACTAACCTGACTCGTTTCAATCTTGTGCACGCCATTGGACGCAGATGTAGCATCGGCGCCGCTCTCCTTCATTTTTGCCATAATATCCAACGGTCCTCCAGCATCGCCTCCTGTCCCCGTTGCATTGGCCAACGCCGTTTGATTTTGTGTCCCAATGGGCTGCAAACCGCTGGCACTATCGGCCAAAATGTGGAAGTGTGCGGTGCTTGGGGGACCCAAACTGGCAGCAATTGCCAGGCGAGCAGCTTCGCTTGCTCCTCCACCAAGCGAATTGCCAGTTGATGCAAGTGGCGCGGTGACTTGATAGTTGATGAGGCCCCACTGTTCCAAAAAGGCGTGCACACGCAGTATAGAACATACGTCTCCCGTCAAGTTGCGACGACAGGCAGTGAAGGTGAGATATTCCTACAATGGTAGAAATTGATTGGATGCTAATGATTCATGAGGATTTGAGTAATGCTTATAAAGTCTCTATTTTCAAATAATGGTAATATTTCTGACAATTCCACCTCTACGTGGTGCATCCTGAACCAGGTACTCATAGGCATCGGTTGACGAATGAAAGTATACACCCAAAGGAATAAAAACTATCTCGATGTATATGTATGCCACATGTAGCACTTGGGCTAAGGGAGACAACGAAAAATCGGGCGTTCTTGTCAATCTTTGTAAACAGTGGCGCCGACACATAAATGTCGTTATTCTTCTACGTTTGTTAGGCTTATCAAGCCGATCGTTTAATATAGAAATATGGAAATAATGAAGAGGTTGCTGAGATGAAACAAGTAATCGTTCAGAATTGAACAATTCAATACAATGGTGCTCTTCAGTAAGTGGACGTATCAAAATCAGTGTGCTACAATTCTATTGAACTCATGATACAGACCCAGTCAATAGGCCGGCTGCCAGAAATACCTGTGGATTCAATCGATAAGTATCGATCATAAAATTGCGATAGGCCAAATAAATTTCGGGCGTCTTGCTTTTGTTTTGGTTGTTGAAAAACTCGGGCAATCCTCGACGTTCGATGCCGTGAATGGCATTGTAGTCGAACCAGGCCGAATACGATGGAATGATTATGCAGTGGGCCTGTTCGGTCACGCTCAAGTCGGCATGTCGACCATCGTCGCCGCTCGAGCTGACAGCTGCGTCGGTACCACCTGAAATTTTAAAAATGCAATTTTTACTACTCTAACAACAACAACAAAAGTTGGTGGCAAGCCACCTCTTTATTAGTTCCAAATTCTCAAAGCATCACAAATAATTCCCCTCCATTGTTCACGGTTTTTAGAGGCGAGCACAGATATGTCAGTCCAGCGACTTTGCTATTGTTTCCAAGATATAGTCCCGGCCAAAATAAGGTGAAGATCGTCCCGAACAGAGTCCATCCAAGTACGTTTCTGACCACCTTTCCTTTTCTTCCAATTGGCATTTGGACAAGCCAAAGTTACGGAAGTGAGATTGCATCAGGATTTTTACGAAGAACGTGACCAAACCAGCGCAATCTACGTTGTCGCGATACCAAGGAAGGAAGTTCATGGAATTGGAGGTCATGTCGAATTTGGTGGATACTGATCTTTTTGTCCAGTCTCCTGATATGGATGATGCGAAATGAGTATTGTGCTAAATATATCTGAGACATCTTGCCTCAAATTTGTTAAGCTTTGAGATCTCAGACCCTGTAAGAGTCCAGGTTTCAGCTGCGTATAGAAGGACTGTGCAAACCAATGAAGAGAAAATGTTCATCTTTGTCTTTGGATTAATGTTTTTTCGTCTTGTTTTGCGAGACAGTGTAAATATTTTAGTCAAGTTGAAAGTGGAGATCGAACTCATGCCCATCCAGGTACGAGTCGAGCGCTGTACCGCTAGATCACCACGGCACAAACAAAAGGTTTATTATTTTTTAAATGATTACCATTATATTTAATTCATAGGTTTTGTCAAATTTATTTAAACAATAAATCGATTTGGTTTCAGTCATCGGCAGTGCATATCTATCAAGTTTCATACACACATAAACTTAAACCCACGAGCTATCCTAGTGATAATACTTAAATGCTTTGTGAGAAACATTTTCAGCAAAAACACAGCAATATAACTGGGTTTCCGCTTCAACGGGTGAGTGCATGTAACGAACTTAAAGTATACATATACCACATGTAGCTTTTGGACTAAGGACTATAACCCTTACAAGAAATTAGACGGCCTCGTCAATCTTTGTGCAAACAGTGGCGCTGTCACAAAGATGCTGTCTATTAACCAAGAGACTCCGTTATGGTCACGCTATTATCATGCTATCGGATTCGATCGTTTAAATACGGGAAATAATAAAGAGGTGACCACGTCACCAACCAATTTAAGACGATTGATTGCTATTCTGGTGACTAGGTCATCAACGACAAATGTTTGATCCCTTGACCTCCCAATCAAGAGACTGCGCCACTTGGCCATTACGACAGACACGAATCGACGCAATCTGACCTGCTCCATGATGACCGTCGTCCATGCCGTCGCCTGTATCGTTGTCTTCGTCCAAGTCGAACAAAATCGACCGCCCATTGGTCACATCTGCAGAGCCGTTGTTCGTGGCCAGCGAAGCTCGAGTAGGACGAGAAATTGGCGTGGTAGAAGCGAGCGATGCAGTGACCGGCGTTACTTTGTTCACCGGTTCTGGATTGTCGAAGTCTTTTGTCAAGTCGGTGTCGTTCGTATCGTCTTTTGTCAAATCGGCGGTTTGATTGGAACATTCGTCTTCGTCCTGAGAAGGAGGGTTATAAAAGAATGATTTTATTTTTATGGATGCTAATGATCCTGAGGATTTGAGTAATGCTTATAAAGTCTCAATTTCCAATAATGGTGATATTCCTGACTGTTAGTCCTCCATGTGGTGCATCCTGGACTAGGTGCCAACAGGCATCTAGACTAATAACAGCAGGATCCGAGTGCACAGCGGTATAACTGGACTTCCGCTACGGCGGGTGGGTGCAAACATACACCCAGGATACTTAAAAGGTATCTACATGTATACGTCTATCATATGTAGCCCTTGGGCTAAGGGAGATAACCCTGACAAAAAATCAGGTGGCCTCGTCAATCTTTGCGAACAGTGGCGACGTCACAAGGATGCCGTCTACCAGCCAAGAAACTTTGTTATTCTTCCACGTTTGTCTACGCTTGTCAAGCCATCGAGATCGATCGTTCTACATGTCGTATAAATATGGGAAATAATGAAGAGGTGACCACGTCACCAACCAAAATGAATGAATGAATGATTTTATTTATTTTAACTTCTTTAAATGCTTTAGTGTAGAGGACATTTTGGCGAAACCGAACATGCGTTCGCATTTAGTACCGATATCAATCTCGAATATTACACAAGCACTAGAAAATGTAATTTACCTAACTGGATGCAACTGGTTTATATACTTAGAACATTCATAAAAATCAATTAAATGTCGTGATCAACAGGATAAAATCTGATATCCAACTACACAGAATACGACTCGCAACACTACTGCATACTCAGTAAAAAAATACAAAATAAATATTGACTTTAGTTTTTTGAAAAGCGGCAAACAAATTGCCACTTACCTCCTTGCGTACTTTGCGCGACCCACCACCAACTGCAGTACGACTACCTCGTTCGCTCCCAGCAACATTGGAACCTGGACGGCGCTTTTTGCCCGTCCCCGTAGTAGTCGAAGTTGTTTGCGCTTCGGACTGACCCGGCGAAGGCGACCGACGGCGTTTCTTCTTGGTGGCACTCGCAACTTCGACACCGTGTGACATTGGTGTGGCCTGACTGTTGCCGCTGTTACTCGACGAGGACAACGACGCGCTGCCGTAAGAAGCGGAAGGATTGGCAGTGGTCGAACTAATCGAGGCAACAAATTCGTCAACTGGAATTGAAAGAACATTGACAACACAACATGGTTCGCTTTAGATGATTATCCCCACAAATCATGTTGGTTGGTGATGTGGTTACCTCTTCGTTATTTCCCATATTTATACGACATATAAACAATCAAATTCGATGGCTTAATAAGCGTAACAAACGTGGAAGAATATCAGTTTCTTGACAGGTAAACGGTGTATCCTTGTGACATCCCCACTGCTTGCAAAGATTGACGAGGCCGCCTGATTTTTAGTCAGAGTTGTCTTCCTTAAGTATCCTGGGTATGTTCGCACCCACCCGCCTTATCGGAAGCCCAGTTATACCGCTGTGCACTCGAACCCTGCAGTTATTAGTCTAAATGCCTAGGAGCACCTAGTCCAGGATGCACCACGTAGAGGACGAACAATCAGGAATATCACCATCATTGGAAATTTAGATTTTATAAGCATTACTGAAAACCTCAGGATCATTAGCATCCCCATAAAAGTTGTTCATTGTGTCCTTTACGAAGCACATGCGACTGCAATAGTAACTCATTCCTCTAACCCATTGTGTTTAAAATATATAGGGTCAGCGTTGTATTGTAGGTTCAACATGCCTCTAGACTGTATCACACCATGTCCACAACTGTGCTTCCACAGATACAGATATGGCCAAAACAGCGTAGTCAACTGTCCAAAATAACTTCTTTTAATGTTAAATGTACCGTTTTGTAATTTCCTTATTACTAGGTCAGTGCACGCTAGTTGAATCAGGAATATTTAAAACTTTATAAACATTACTCAAGATTATTAGCATCCACATATATGTCCAAGTGGTAGGAGTTCTGCTCTCGAAACCAGGAACCGAGTTCGTAGGCTTGGATAGCCTAATAATATTAAAGCGCACCACAACCAATGACTCAGTTGGTAGTACAATGCTTCTATTCATGTACTCAAATATGAGACATGTTTAAGCAACAACAAAACGTGAAACACTTTTTTAAAAAGGTGTTCCTTAATTCCATGTGTATGAAAAACAGCCTCGAATAAAAATGTCATCTTTACAAAAAATGCCTACACAACGATGTATTCAAACAATCATGATAAATGACACCAACATACACGTATAGGAAGCTCGGGGTGAAATGGATCCAGGAATGAGAAAATCTTCCTCGTCCATCCATTCGTAATAGTCGTCGGAATAGATGAACCAACGCGCATCCACTTCCCATGGACGACCTGATTCGGGATGTGGGGCATTTTCAAGTTCCGATGGCCATTCTGTTTGGAGACCTAACATGGTAAAAGTTAAAAATATGTTGTCATAGAAACACTGACTAAGTCGATGGACTGATACATTGCTGCACGCTTCCGAAAATCGTGAATAGTGGAAGGGATGCTTTGAAAATTTGAAACTAATAAAGAGGTGACTCTTCCACCAACTTTTGTTGTGTGGTTGAAGTTTCTAGTAAGTTAAAATCACCAAATTGATTACAAATCAAATTATAGGATAATGTTAAAAATGTGATCAATAAAACTAGACAGTACATATCATTGTTGTTCTAGTGCTAGATAAAGAAACTGTACGCTGCTACATGTAGCCGCTGGGTAAAAATGACAACTGTTGCAAAAAAATCAAACGGCCTCATCAATCTATGCGAACAGTATCGCTGTCACAAGGATGCCATCTATTAATAAAAAAACTTTGTTATCCTACGTTTATAATCATAAAACCACTAGAATAGGTTGTTAATATACTTTACAAATATAGAAAATAAAAAGATAACCGCGTCATCAACCACAATTATATATATATATATATATATATATATATGACATTATCTTACCGGTGTACCATGAAACGTGTGAGCCAGGTGCATAAAGCCAGTGTAGTAAAGCCCCCCGACCCTCAGTGTAAATAACCCGGAACCGCTGCATCGTAGAATCTGTCGACCAATTTAATGGAGGATTGTGAAGAACATGAGTAGCTTCGGCATGTGAATCAGCAATATTTATGCTTAAACGTTTAGCAGCTTCGCGTACACGAGTAATTAAAGTCTATAAATGGTAAATAATTGATACAAACAATATACATGATACAGTAAACATAACAAAGACCATTTTCAATAAAATCAACGCCTGGCGACTATAAACTATCCAAACAACTTAACGGTATTACATCACAATACACAACCAACTGGTAAATTTGTTTTATACTAATTCAATCCAGCCAAGATATTCAGTGTGACAGTTGACAAAATGTTACATTCACATATAATCAGGCATAAATTCGAACTCCGTCACTAACACCAAACGTGGTACCTCACTTAGAAATTTATTGAAAAATTCATTATAGATAGTGACAACCAACTTTTTATTATTTCTATATGTATATAGCATATAAAACAATCGACTTCCATGGCTTGATAAGCGTAACAAAGGTAGAAAAATAAAGTTTATTAGTTGGTTGACTGCATCCTTGTAACGTCGCTACTGTTCGCAAAGATTGACGAAGCCGCCTGATTTATGCTAGGGTTATCTTCCTTAGCCCAAGGGTTACATATGACTTACAACAACACATCTTTATTAAATACAAATTCGCACATTTAACTTAAGATACCTTTTAGGTACCTTGGGTGTATGCTTACACCCATCTACCGTAGCAGAAGCTCAGTTATACCGCCGTGCATTCGGTACCTGTTGCCATTAGTCTAGATATATATAGGTACATAGTCTAGGATGCACTACATGGAAGTCGGGAATATCACAATCGCAAGCATCACTCAAATTCTCAGGATCATTAGCATCCGAAAAATATTTAAACAATAAGGATTGATATTATATATATATATATATATATATATATGCTGGGATGCTAATGATCCCGGGGATTTGAGTAATACATACAGTCACAATTTCCAATGATGGTGATATTCCTTACTGTTCGTCCTCCACGTGGTGCATCCTGAACTAGGTGCTGAAAAGCATCTAGATTATTAACACCATAGACCGATGTATTGCAGCATAAGTGGACTTCCGCTACGGCGAGTGGGTGCGAATATACACCCAGGATACTTAAAAGCTATCTTAAGTTATACGTATACCATATGTAGCCGTTGGATTAAGGAAGGTAACACTGACAAAAATCGGATGGCTTCGTCAATCTTTGCGAACAGTGGCGGCATCTCAATGATGCCGTTTATCAGCCAAGAAACATTGTTATTCTTCTACGTTTCTTACACTTATCAAGCCATCAAAGTCGATCGTTTTACATGCCATATAACCAAAATAAATGAATAAATGACAAAATAAATATCATCTAATTCAACGTTTACACTAATTAATTAGGCCCAATGCATTTTGGTACTCGGTTGTATTGTATTTCAGTAGTTGGGGAAAATATGGGATGCTAATGATACCGAAGATTTGAGTAATGCTTATAAAGTCTCAATTTCCAATGATAGTGATATTCCTGACTGTTCGTCCTCCACGTGGTGCATCCTGGACTGGGTGCCTATAGGCATGTAGACTAATAACAGCAGGGTCCGAGTGCACAGCGGTATAACGGCTTCCGCTACGGCGGATGGGTGCGAACATACATCAGGATACCTAAAAAGGTATCTAAAGGTATACGTATATCATATGTAGCCCTTGGGCTAAGGGAGATAACCCTGACAAAAAATCAAGGCGGCCTCGTCAATCTTTGCGAACAGTGACGATGTCACAAGGATGCCGTCTACCAGTGAAAAATTTTATTATTCTTCTACGTTGGTTACGCTTATCAAGCCATCGAAATCGATCGTTTATATGTCGCATAAATATTGGAAATAATGAAGAGGTGACCACGTCACCAACCAAAATGAACGAATGATATAAAATAGAGCTAGGTAAAGGAGAATTTATAACAAAAAATTAAAAATGAAGGTAAAAGACAAAGAAGTTAAAAATAAAAAAAGTAATAATAATAATAAAACAAATTTGGTAGTACAATACTACAGTAATAAACAAAAAAGTTAAAAATAACTGAATTTAACGTGCAGCGCTACACGCGCTTCACCTCAAAAATAAATAGTTATTAAAAAAAAAGATTAAATTAATAAATTTTAATGTATTTAAGTTAATGTCCATACTGGAATACAGTACAGTATCCTATAAATTAAAATGTAAAAATTGTTGCCCCATAACAACAGGTTGAAGTAGTACAAAACTCAACATTTGTAACAATTGTAAATACAAAAAAAATCACAAACTTTTTACCCCTAATTTTGGCTCTATACATATACTTTTAAAAAAATCAACCATAATGTAAATCCAATTCAAAACTTTTGTAAAAAAAATACAAAAATCAAATCGAGTACAACACGCTACCCATACGCTAGACACACTTTTAGTAACATGTTAACAATACTTAATCAAAAATCTAAATCAGGTTAATTAGCCCCGTTCAAATTTAAAATCACAGCTTTGTTAATTAATTTTATAAATGCATTTTTTTAAAAAAGATCAAACTAAATTTATCACAAACCTTATCATTCAAATTTTCAATGGACACCACAACTTTTTCGTAACATTTATGAGTAATTAGTTCACGTTCAATGGCTGAAAAAAGCTCAATATGCTTATCCATTTTTGAAGAAGATAACAAATCAATTTTTTTCCAATTGTGCTCATGTCGAAATTTAAGGCATGTTAAAAAAATATGACACAAAGATCCACCAGGTTTGAAATCCATAAAACATTTGAATGGTATTTTCATAAATATCCTTGTATTACTGTTAAAATTTTGTTCTTGAAATTGTAATAATTGTAAACAGAGAGTTGCAAGACTTTTGTTAGTTGGGGGTTCCGATTGAGTGTATTTTTTGTGATTTCTTGTAAGCCACATTCGCACAGGATCAAAGTTTGCAATATTTTCAGGATTTTCGTAAAATCGAATAGAAGGATTTCCATCCTTCGGCCTAGTTAATCCCATAATAATTCAAAAATCTCCAAAATAAAAACTGGTTTGATTTTTTTTAAAACAGAACTCGAACCAGACGCAAAACAAAAGAAGATTAGAGAAACAGCGCGCAATTTGTTATAATACTTAAAACAAAAATAATATTTATAAATTTACTTATTGTTACTTATTATAAATTTTTAACATTATTTTTTAGATAAATTTTTATTAAATGTTTTTTTACAATAAAAATTATTTTTAAAGCAAGTGCCTATTACAATGCAAAAACACTGCAATAATTTTTCAAAAAGAAGAAAGAAAAGGAATAACGCTCCAATATAGACGTGTAGCGTGACACGCGCCTCACCTCGCAGTGATTTATTTGTACTACTACTTTTTTTATATTGATAGTAAAAATGTATTTTATGCTGAATGTATCTCTAGTGAGATATTAGAGCTTAATAATAATAATAATAATAATAATAATAATAATAATAATAATAATAATAATAATAATAATAATAACAATATTTATACAAACTGTTTTAATTTATTATTTGTATTTAAGTTTATATTTATTTATTTACTTTTTTATATATGCAAACAACAATTTATAAAATTTATCTTTAAATTTATTTTAAAAAAATTATTTTTTTACTAATAATGTTTTATTACGTGCTATTTAACAAAACTTTTAAAATGTATTTAAATTATTTTTAACAATATTTGTAATACAACAAAGTGGTAATACACGACTTGAGTAAAATGTAACAACTCCTTTATAATCCTCGGTTCAAATTATCGATGATATCAGTAAGATTTGGGGGGGAAATATGAAATAGATGGTGAGGTAAGCCAATTAGCCACAGAAAAAAATATTTGAAATCACGATAAAATCAAGTTAACAATTATAGAAAACGAGCACAAATTATAATTATAAAAAATAATAAAGCAAGTGCCTATTACAATGCAAAAAAGACTGCAATAATTTTCAAAAAAGAACAACAAGAAAATAAGTTTGTGATACAGTTACCACTTTGTTACTTTAAAGTTCGCATAATATCTTAAATAATACCTTTTTTACTGTTCACGAATTTTTTTGTGAGGATACAATAAGATGTCAAATTAACAACAGTAGTAAATGTTTTCAAAACGAATTTTTGCAAATATAACTAATCTCAGAAAACATTTTACAAGAGATTAATTTAACGATCTTCATTATTTAGAAAATAGCTAATGACAGGTACAGAACCTTGAAAAAGTATGACAAATAATTTGTTAAAAATGTCAAACCAACAGATGCAACAACATTAAAAAACTTAATTAGAGGTCGTTATTAAACATTTTAAAACAACTTTCAAAAGTTTAAAAAACATCATTGTTACTGTTGAAGGAAATATTTAAATTATTATTAATTTTTATTTCAATTACAATTTTTATATTATTGTACATTTAAACACTGACTTTGTTTGAACCTTGTTCTAAGGCGCCTTTTGTATTTGGATATTATCACGTTTATTTGTGGCAGCGACTGTGGTTCTGTGAGCACATTGTGTCCTATTTTTCCTGTTGGTAAACTTCAGTACTTGTAGTAATTTATTTCTACTACTTTTTTTTTATATTGATGGTAAAAATGTATTTTATGCTGAATGTATCTCTAATTGAATATTAAGGCTTAATAATAATAATAATAATAATAATAATAATAATAATAATAATAATATAACAATATTTATACAAATTACACAATTTATTATTTGTATTTGATTGTTTAATTAGCTATATATATATATATATATATATATATATATATAAATCAATATAATAAATCAGTACCAAGGATTTAAAAGAATATTTTATTTTCCTGACATTGTAGTATATTGTCCTGTTCCTGTTCTCCAAACAAAAAAACGTAGCAAATTGAGACTGCCTACATTCGTATTGGCACAAAGTGGTATACTACCTTGTAAAATGTAACAATTTTCATTATATAATTAAAGAAATAAAGATCACGATAAAAGTTACATCCGTTTTCATGTGAGAAACTTAACCAACGCAAATATGTTAAGCCCAATTCTATAATAAATTAAATCCAAGACCAACGAAATGCCAAGACGTACATTTTTGAAGGAAGATGACCAACTGACAATTGGTAAACAAGGTTTCGGATGTTGGTCTTTAGAATACCAATGGGGAACCAGTGACAATGGTGAGTTACCCTTCTGATGACCGTTTGTCTGATGGGACGGATGATTGTGTTAATGTCAGGTGTAATAAGCTTGAGAAGTTAAGGAAGTTAGAAAGGGAAATAAACTTATTAAAACTTGAATTCAGATCGGAGTTAAATGTGCACTTAATCTGAAAGGGTTAGCTTTTCTGATGATCGAGGTCTAGAAATAGGCAGTAATGAGTTAATTAGTTCCTTTAAAACGATTATTTAACGAGTTAGACCTTCCTCGTATTGAGGTAAGCAAATTTAACAGTAATCAGTAAATTTACTGGAGGTTTATGAATGACGTTGAAACCTCTATTGAGTGCACGTTGTGCAGCGATAAACAGAAATTAGCTTACCTAATTTACTATTGCAAAAGGAGAGTCTAAGGAGGCAATACGTGAATGTATGATGCTGCCACTCCCTGATGAAGGCGTCTTTTAATGGCAAAAGACACATTGAAGCAATTATATGGTCAGTCGCTTTTTGTGTGTAAGGTCAATTTTAGATAAGCTAGCAATCGGTCCACAACTAGCAGCGAATTCTAGAAGCTTGGTGCCTTTCTCAAAATACGATAGGAAATTGTGAGATCAAATTTAACTGGTATGGGATGTAAAGTCTATCCTTGATTTTATAGATACTTTAGAAACGGATAGTAATTAGACTCAACATCCTGTGCAGACAGTGAAGCTATAATGACTGACAGTTTATATTCAAGATAATAAAGAACCCACACATTTAAGGACCTTTAAAGTTTATTTCTAATCATGCAAGGATTATGAATAGTCGATTTGAGTGAGATTGCATCGCAAGCAAATTCTACACCAAAAACAACTGAATCAAGGTCTAGAGTTATCTGTTAGAAGACGGAGACCATAGACTTGAGAATTACTGACCGAGTTCTTAACTTTAGAATAAAGTGATAGAATGGGGATTGTTTGTAGCAATAATTTATGTTTCTTTTGTCTAAGAAAAGGGCATACTTTAAATTTATGTAAATACAAGACTGGGTGCAAGGTAGCAGGATGTAAAGGTTCACATTATTGGCTTTTACACCCAAGTATTTATTAATCTAACATTAATGCTGCAGTGTCCACAGCTGCAAAGAGTATATCTAAAGTGTGATACCAGTAAAACTGGTAAGTCCCTTCTTCCGTAAAAAATGGATAGGCTTTTCTAGATAATGGATCAAATTGCACATAGATAAATGGACTTACTGCTGAAACGTTGGAGTTGGAAGAGCTGACAATTAAACTAGAAATAGAATACACTAAATAAGGTGTATAATACACTTGTGCAAAGGAGGTGATTAAAATTGAACCAGATGCAAGAGAGACTTATATTAGCCTTTAATATTAAGCATACAGTAGACAAGCTTCCTTCAATAAGGACTAATATACCTACAGAAAGAGCTACAAAATTGGCCTCACTTATCAAAACTTCAATTGAATCGTGAGTCAATTCCTTTAATTGATATTTTGATAGAAACATAATGTACCTAAGGCGCATTGGGTCCTAGATCAAAGGGTTGGGTAAGGGGAATAAACCTTACGCCATAAAAACCCCTTTGGGTTGGCTCTACCAAGGGGCCAAGTAGATTTTAACAACAACAACAACAAGAATGTAAGTTTGTGATACAAACTATATTTATTTACTTTAAAGTTCGCATAATATCTTAAATAATACCTTTTTACTGTTCTCGGAGTATTTTGTGAGGATACAATAAGATGTCAAATTAACAACTTAGTCATTGTTTTGTTAAAAACAATTTTTTGTAAAATATAAGTAATCTAAGAAAACATTTACAAGAGATTAATTTAACGATCTTGTTATTTAGAAAATATTCAATGACAGGTACAGAACCTTGAAAAAATGTAATAAATAATTTGTTAAAAATGTCAAACAACAGATACAACAACATTAAAAAATAATTCCAGTTCGTTGTTAAACATTTTAAAACAACTTTCAAAAGTTTAAAAAACATCATTGTTAAAGTTGAAGGTTGTACATCCAAGTTTGTAATCGACACATATATTAAGCAGCTGCTACTACTTGAAAGTATTGATAATTTTATTTCAATTACAATTTTTATATTATTGTACATTTAAACACTGACTTTGTTTGAACCTTGTTCTGAGGCGCCCTTTTGTATTTGAATGTATCACGTTTGTTGTTAACGTGACTGTGGTTCTATTGAGTACATTGTGTCTTATTTTTCCTGTTGGTAAACAGTACTTGTATGTAATTTTGAATTATTTTGTAATAATAAATTGTAGAACGATAATTTAGATCACACAAGAGCTTTTTTAATTGAAATTAGCTGGGGGTGTTGATAATTATCCGTATCAAGTTAAATCAAAGGAAATCAGAGCCGAGATCTCAGTGAAATCTTACAACCATTATTCCAATTAAAGAATAAAATTACAGTTTATTTCAAAAAAATAATAAGCAGTCATTTAGATGAATAAAGCATTAAACCTAGACTGGATATCCTTATATATACATAGATGCAATAAAAAAATAATAAAAATATGTATTAATGACATTACCTTAAGTAAAGTAATCAATGCATTTTGAACATTAATATTATGAATGTAGGAGAGTTTAACGAGGCAACCTCAAAGATGTTTAATAACGAGCAAAGTTGCTTATTTATTTAATTTTTATAACATAATGCATAAGTTTTAAATTATAAAAGCAAAGAGTAATTTTAAGATCTTACTGAGATCTCAACCCTAATTTTCTTTGATTTAATGTGATACGGATAATTATCAACACCCCAGCTAATTTCAATTAAAAAGCTTTTGTGTGATCTAAAATATCGTTGTGCAATTTATTGTTACAAAATAATTTAAATTTACATACTAACAGGAAAAACAGGATATAACAATACTCACAAGATCACAGTTACAATAACACGTAATAAATTCTAATACGAAAAAAAATGCGCGTTAAAACAAATTTTAAATGTAATGTTAAAATTGCTTAAAAGTACAACAATATAAACAATTATGATTAAAAAATAGTTAATAAAATAGTAATTTTTAATATTTCTTGCCCATAGAAACATTATTTGTTTTTTTTTGCTTAAGAAAAGACGTCTAAACAATTAAAACAACTAGTGCGGTATAACCCTAAATCCTGTTTCTAGTACGTTGTTTTGCAAAGTAATTTTAAAGAGTTTAAATAATGTGGTAGACAATTACTTTTAAAAACAATTAACGAGTTTTTTGTTTAAAAACTGCATTAAGTAAATACTTGCTCTCTGTAACATTATTAAACAGTGTCCAGTATTTTAGTAATCATTTAGAGATAATTTTATTATTTTTACAAAAATGTTAAATTTTACGGAATACCGTTAAAATAAATAAATATTATGCGCTTGTTATACCAAGTTGTTGTGTTTTAACAAAACGTGGTCACATTTCTATGTTGAAAATTATCACACGATTAGATCAAGGATGTATTAAGTTACTGTATTTTGTTTTTTCTGGTAATTAATTTTATTATAAACAAAAATAATAGAAGACGTTTGGAATTATAAAGGGAACCCAGTGCTTTAAATTTTATTATAACTTTTTTGATAAATAATTTTACTTATGGCATTAAGTAAAACCATAGCAGATTAACAGGTTTGTATTTTGCAGATAATATTGGTTTACTCAGTAAGATACCATAGATTATGCTTTAAAAACAAAGTGTTGTGTGGGACGAGTTTTCAAAAATATTCACTCCCGGTTGTTAAAAAAAACCCCACCCTCAACAAGTAATGTGTTGGATTGGTATTAAGTATAATTAACCTATCAAATGGAGAATTATATCTGGTACCTTAAATAGTGAAATATTTATTTCAGTTATAAAGGATGTTTTTTATTATAAAATGCAGCATACTTACACGGGGGTTACTACTGTTTTTCAGAACAATCCTTTATGTCATACGTCCAAAAAGGTAACGTCATATTTATCTAAGTTCACTATATTTACTTTTTATTTACATTTAGACAGTAGAGGGGCTAAAATCAAAAAAACTATTTTTTGCTTAATTGCCACCTAACAGCCCGGATATCAATGTTATTGAAAATTTTTCAGTATGCTAAATCGCAATATTAATAAGCATACCGAAGTTGAGGATTTATGTAAACGCATTCGGTTTGTTGTTCAATATAAGATAAAACAAGGATATATCAACACTCTATTTGACAGCATTCCAAAACGCCTGGATCAGGTTGTTCAAAACAAAGGCGATCACATAGATTATTAAATTTTTTTAACTTTGTAATGTCCTTAATCATTTGGTAACTGAACAAATAGCGTGTAATTTGTATTTTTATTAATGATTGACGTTATAAATCATGTTAAACATTTTACTCCATTTCCGATTTTGCACCCGTTGATATTTTATATAACTTTTTTTACTTACAATATATATGTATATATAATTATAGTTTTTTTCAATTATTATATAGTATTGTATGTTTTATAATTGAAGTGACGTTTCTTTTGTATGCTATGTAGATGCTAGAGAGGTTTTTAGTTTAATAATCACTTTTTTGCAGTAATTGTTGTGAGGTTGTATGATAACACTCTTTAATGACATTAATTCTAATATTGGTTTACGCTTTAACTATTTAAAAAACAAAGTGTTGTGCACAAAATCACATAATTATTTGCTTATCAAATTTAGTAGACAGCATATTGTATCCGCTCATTTTATTATATATTTGGAAAGCATATTTGATAAAGATAAAAAAAACAAAATTAAGGCTAAAAAAAGACTTAGAAGTGCAATATAAATATATTATTATTATTATTATTAAGCTTTAACATTTCACTAGAAATACATTTAGCGTAAAATACATTTTTACTATCAATATAAAAAAGTAGTAGTACAAATAATGGTCAATATTTACTTAAAAACAAAACTTCGTTTATTTATTTATTTTATTTTTATTTATGGTTATTGGCTTAACTATTGTTTTTAGAGAAATATGTAAAAGTGAAAACGTAAAAGCGAACAAACAATATTTATAAAATGGTAAATGTTTTTTATTGTCGGTGTCTTAAATATATTTTAAAGATTTTCTGGCGTAATTGCGTTTTAAACAATGAGCTCATGAAATAAACTGACTTTTACCCACTACATGGCAACGTTACAATTAGACGAAAAAAATTACTTAAACAAATTCTATGTTTACGTTTCAAAATAACAGCAAGAACGGTCTTGGAATGAACAATTGAAAATGGCAAAAAAATTGGTGGACCACAAAAAACTTGACTAAAGACTATTTGAGAAGATTTAATTAAAATAAATGTTACATGGGTTTTCAGGATTTTTCACGAGTTGAGTAGGCCAAAACGCCTTTTAGTACTTAGTTCTCAAATTGTCTCAAATTTTCAGGAGGAAAAATAAAATGGTTGGTGAGGTAAAGGGGGATTAGTCACAGAAAAAATATTTAAAATCAAGATAAAATCAAGGTAGATAGTGGAAGTTAACAATTATAGAAAACGAGCAAAAAAATTATAAATATGCAAAAATAACAATAAAACAAGTTACGTATTACAATGCAAAAACACTGCAATAATCTTCAAAAAAGAAGAAAAGAGAAAAGGATGAATAACGCTCCAATGGACGTGTAGCGTGACGCGCGCCTCACCTCGCGGTTAAGGAATAAATTTTGGCAATTTGTTGCTTTCTGCTTTTTGAGTTATAGGGTTTTGTTGTTGTTTTAACAACTATGCGCTCAAAATAATATTCAAATTAAAAATTAAAATATATTTTATTAAACTAGATAATGTAAAGTTATAATAATAGTAATAATTTAAGTAATTTTTAAATAAAATATTTTGTTAAAATTAACGTGTGTACAATCTGCCATTTTTGTAATGAAAAGTCCGCGCTTTTTTAACTATAAACTAATGTTTTTTTGACAACCAATAATGTCCCGTATTTAAGTTATCCAACTGTTCGTGCAGTAGACCATAACGACCACGTCCAAATGGCTGTCTGGGTTGTTGATTATTAATTATTGGACGCGTGCTTTCGTTCAAATGGGGATTGTCTGTTTTATTTTTTGTACATCCAATAAGTCCCATGTGGTACACAGAACAACACGTGTTACAATAGTTGTAATTTATTAAATCCGGTACCCGAGATAATTTGTTAGGTTGCACTTCTTTGAGGCGACGATATCTTTCAAAATTGGGATTATTGAAAATGCATTCAGGTTTTTCTATTTGTTGATTGTAACAAAATGTAGGTTTACATGGATAAAGAGTTTTCAAATTGTCTTGTTCCCTTATTTTTTGTTGAAAAATTCCGGTATTCGTCGTATTCAATGTGTTGTGTGGATTGAAAGTAACGTCAATTGTATAGGGATTGTACAATCCAAAAACTCCAGGTACATTGACCGTATGAGCTTGTTTTGTTTGAGCCGAAATAAAATCAAAGTTTTGTAAATTGTTGGTAGGATAGCGGTAATTGTAGCAACTAGTGGTTGACATAATTGTACTGAATTTAAATATTTTTTATATATTTCTCAGTATGGAGAATGTTAAATCCAATTTGGTATTCTATGTAAAAGTTTAACTATTTATAAATTGAAAAAAACTGTTTATGCAAACGGTTGTATTTAATAGGATTGATTACTATTTTGTTTAATTAAATCACGTGAAATTTAATAGTAATCTTAGGTTAAATTAATCAATACATATATATAACGTAAAACAAAATTAAGAAGATAAGTGTTAATAAGACATATTGTCTTCTTTAAGCATACAAAGTTAAACTTGGATAAAATAAAAACAGAATTTTTAATTTGTAGCAAGTATGATTCATGAAAATTAATTACTAGTTATGACCATTTATTGGAACATTATTATTATTATTATTATTATTATTATTACATTAAGCTTTAAGATCTCACTAGTAATACAATCAGCGTAAAAAAATACATTTTTACCACCAATGAAAATAAATGAATAATTAACATTAAAAAAATACAAAAAAGTAATAGTACAAATAATGGGAACAAAATGAAATAGAATGTCATATGATAATAAATATTAACATAATCAATACAGTAAAAATGAAAAGGGATTAACAAAAATTGACGCTACAAACAGAACCAAATAGAGAATGCTGGCCAGAAACAGCGACTCCTCATAAAAGATGGAAAAGCTGTAAAGGAAGAAAAAGAAACAAATATATGGATCAAAAAATCTAATTCAAAATTGTTATACTTTTACAGTTACATTACGCTGTAGAATGTCCAAATTAGTTTAAATAAATGCGTGGGTAGAATAATTTCTGCTTTGATAGGTTTGTTAGAAGTTCGATTTTGTTTAATTCTGGATTGGTTGATATTCTGGATAAGTATGATAAACATGAGTATTGATTTTTGCAATTCGCGAGTTGATTTCAACTTGTTCATTTAAATACTGTAATTTGAATAATTTACTTGAACTGATAATATTTTAACGCTCTTGAATAAACGCTGGTCTTAGTTTGTTTGCTTTCTGCTATTACAATCAATGTGGGCAATCAATTAACAGTTATTGGATTCAATCATCATACAACGTTTGTGTACACATTGTAATTTTTTTATTTTATATATATTACTTTGAATGATTTACGAGAAACGCATCTTTTAGCAGTGGACATTTTAGCGAAGCGCTGTACCACTAGACCACCAAAGCACATTTTTCAACGTTTTGTTAATAGAACATTTTTTTTTTCATTTTGGTTGGTAACGCGGTCACCTCTTCATTATTTCCCATATTTATACGACATGTAGAACGATCGATCTCGATGGATTGCCAAGCGTAGACAAACGTGGAAAAATAACAAAGTTTTTTGGCTGGTAGACGGCATCCTTATGACGTCACCACTGTTTGCAAAGATTGACGAGGCCGCCTGATTTTTTGTCAGGGTTATCTCCCTTAGCCCAAGGGCTATATATAGTATACGTATACCTTTAGATACCTTTTAGGTATCTTGGGTGTATGTTCGCATCCACCCGCCGTAGCGGAAGCCCAGTTATACCGCTGTCCACTCGGACCCTGCTGTTATTAGTCTAGATGCCTAGGAGCACCTAGTCCAGGATGCACCACGTGGAGGACTAACAGTCAGGAATATCACCATCATTGGAAATTGAGACTTTATAAGTATTACCCAAATCCTCAGGATCATTAGCATCAAAATAGAACAAAATATGGTAAAGTGTCTACTCCACATTCCTACTTTTACCACTACCAATTGTCCATTTGAAAACCGTTCTGGCTGGTTTTTTGGGCAGTAAACGTAAAATTTGGCCAAGCAATTTTTTTTGTCTAATCGAAGATTGACCTTCCTTTCGGCTTTTACTCAACTCTGTCATCTGAAACGTTGTTTACCAGAATAGCGTCCGCTTATTGTATTGATAGGATGACAGGGTTGAGTGAAAGCCGAAAGGAAGCTCAAACGAAGAAAATTACTTGGTCAAATTCTACGTTTACCGCACCCGACAGACCAGCAAGAACAGAATGAACAATTGATGATGGCAAAAAAAGGTTGGGATAAACTACCTAAAACTCGGCTAAGAACCAGTTAGAAAAATCTTAATTTGTTCGAATGCACAAAATCATTTTGTTGTCCTCCACGTTCTTTTTAAATTATAGGACTTTGTTGGTGTTTTTACTGTTACTATTATCTTGTCGTTCCATGCTTATATTTAAAACAAGAGTTATGTAATAATAATAATAATAAATATTATTATTCATTATGATTATTTATTATTTATGGTTATTGGCTTGGATACTTCAGTAGAAGTAGCTTTCAGCACAAATATATATTGATATGTTGTTTTTGTTTCATTGTAGTATACATAATTAGTTTTTTCTACTTTAGCATATATTTTGTACGTTATTAAGATTTGAACAACGCTAACTAATTAGAATTTGATTACAACACGTTTACTAAATGCTATTTATTTACAACTTAATAATAAATAACACAATAAAGACAAATCATTTTCTGTCAAATTTAATCAGTTGACAAAAATGAACTAATAATAGGAAACAAATACGTGTAAAAAACCAAAAATATTTAAAATCAAATTCTTATTTTTTTGAATACGTTTAATTGTTTCAAATAAAATTTCATTTGTCAAATTTATTTCCTTGTGATTGTGTCATGTGTTACAATATATATATATATATATATATATATATATATATATATATATATATAATTTTGATTATAAAAAATTAAATTAAAAATTAATGGATCCTATTGTGTTGACT
This sequence comes from Cardicola forsteri, assembly GCA_025895645.1. Lineage (NCBI taxonomy): Eukaryota > Metazoa > Platyhelminthes > Trematoda > Strigeidida > Aporocotylidae > Cardicola > Cardicola forsteri. The sequence continues at coordinate 71,900 of JAKXYG010000972.1, read as the reverse complement.
GGAGCAAATCGTTGGTACATTTTGGAACAACAACGCCTGAAACAAATAAAAACCCGATTCAATTATTTGGAATCGGCTTTTCCCGGAAATTTTGTCCTCAATGACTCAATAGAAGATGCATCTAAAGCGTTGTACCAATCAGCCGAAGTATATGGTAATTTTGAAAGTAACAAAATTGTTCCATTCACTACAGTACAGGCCAAAAAGACAAAATGTCCGAAACGTGACGATAAAGTGCAATCGGTCAATTTTTCAAAATGGCGATCTACAGATCAAATTCCCAATCGTGACCTGTTTGTACGATTTAATGACAACAAAAAAGCTTATAATTTGAAGCAGGTTCAGAAAATAAAAGCGGAAAAGAAGAAATGAGTCAAATTGCGTGGGCGTGTGTATGTATTAGAAATTTAATTGTGTATTGGTATAAAGTAGTATGTGTATTTTTATGAAAAATAAATATGTTAATATTGCTATTTATTTATTATTTTATTTTTACTATTTTAAATGTTTTACGGCAAACGCCTCTTTTGGCGGTGGACATTTTAGCGAAGCCGATTGTGGGCCCGCATTTGGTGGGCCGGCGGTGAGGATTGAATCCATACCCATCCAGGTTTGAGTCAATCGCTGTAACGAATAGGGGTCTAGTGGTACAGCACTGAAGTCGAACTTAAAATAACACGATTTAAGTAAGACTGTTAGCACTAAATGCTTTGCTGAATGGGAACTTACTGAAAAATGTTCCGCGTAAAACATTTCAGCAGTAGTAATACATTAAAACTTGAATTTTTTACAATATAATAAAAAATAAATTATTTTTCAATTTTTAAATGCAATAAATCTTTTTTTTAATTTAAAATGGTAGTTTTATACATTTTTATTATTCAATTAATATCGTCGGTTCAAATTTATATTTAAAATGTTAAAATGTTTTCTCAATTATTTAGTTTTATAACTTTAAAATAACGTTTGGTCGGTTAGCAACATGTTCATTTTTTGTTAATAGAATTATTCAAACAATTGCTTCCTGTATTTTATAGTAATAGAAAGCCTTGTATATGCAACAAATGCAAAAAAAAATAGTAGAATATTGTGGCTAATAAACGGCTTTCTTGTAACGATCGCACTTTTTGCCAAACGTAACAAAAAGACTTTATTTTTTGTCTAACCCAGTGGTATCTTAACATGCCCCTTTAGTACCTTGGGTGTTTGTTTACATTCATGGTATGGAATTATTATCTTTGTTATTACAAAACTCTTTTGCTTTGAAAAATGAGCAAAAATAACAACGACAACAACAACAACAAAGTCCCATAATTCAAAGAGAACATAAAACAACAAAATGTTTCCATGTATTTGAACATTCTGCCAAACGTTTTGCTTGATCTCATAAAACATTCATTTTAATTAATTCTTGCCAAGTTTTCTGTGGTCTACCCCAACCTTTTTTTTACCATTTACAATTGTCCATTCCAAAACCGTTCTTGCTAGTTTTTCGGGCGGTAAACGTAGAATTTGACCTTGAGCTCTAACCCTCCTCCTTTATCCAGGCTTGGGACTGGCTAGATTGAATCATTTCTGGTCCAAACTAGAAGGAGTATGGAATAAGGAATGTTACTATTATATTAGTATTATATGGAAGTGAAACATGGAAGCGTACAGACAAGATTGAGAAAATGGTGAATGTTTTTGTTATCACCAGTGTTTTAGAATTATTTTAAGGATTACCTGGCGCGATTACATTTCAAATAATGAGACCACAAAAAGAACTGACTGTTGTTAATGTCATGGCATGATTACAATTAGACGAAGAAAATTACTTGGTCAAATTCTACGTTTACCGCCAAAAAGACCAGCAAGAAAGGTTTTGGAATGGACAATTGAAAATAATTATAGAAAGGTTGGTAGACCACAGAAAGCTTAGTCAAGAACTATTTGGGAAGATCTAATTGAAATGAATGTGTCATGGGATCAAGCAAAACGTTTGGTAGAATGTTCCAATACATGGAAATATTTTGTTGTCCAATGTTCGTTTTGAATTTTTGCTGTTTTTTGCATGGGGTAACATGCTTATTTTTAAAGCAAAAAGGTTTTGTAATAATAATAATATTAATGATAATAATGATAGTAATAATAATAATAATAATTATTATTATTATCGGAAATCCTTGTAATTATTAGTATTCCATAATGCTTTATTATATTGTAAAAATCTAACTGTTACTTGAAATAAACAAACAACCAAACAAAATTGTACATTTATAAACCAATTTTTGAAAAGTAAATTAGTATACATAAAAGAACATATTGCCTGATTACAAATCACGCATAAAAAACGTGAAAATATAAATTTACAATAACTGTGAAGAGTAAATAATCAATAATAAGAGAGTGTTTCAAAAATCGATCAATAATAATTTAAGGATTTAGTGATTGCCAAAAACAACTAAAAATAACTAAAATGGTCGCTCAATTAGGAACAACCAATAATATTAATTTATGCTTTTGTAGTTAGTCCTTTTGTTAAGTGTCCAACTTTTATTTATTTACCCAGTTTTTGCACATTTATTTTACATTGTATTTTATTTATTTATTTCAAATATTCCTTTCTTGACAATTTTTTCCTCTTTTATCAAAAGTTGCTAGTTATGGCCTTTCTTACTACAAAGCCTCCTCCTTTATCTAGGCTTGGTACTGATTAGATCGGTTTATTTTGTATCCGTTCTAAGCACAGTTGTTTAAGATATACATTGCAATCCTTAAATTATCATTTCTGTCCTAACTCCTCATTTTATCATGTGTTTATTTAGCCCATCTAGTTTGAATCAGGCACTGTACCACTAGACCGCCCAGAGACATTTATATACATTAGAAAACCTTATTTCATAATTCAAAACACTGCCTCTTCTAAAAAGATTGTTTCATGTAATTCTGCTTTAAATTTTTAGTTATCAAAATCAAAGATTTCAGTCATCACATTCAACTCTATTATATTAGAAGTACTATTTTTATGTTTTCGCTCTAGCTTCCTGAAATTACGTCTTTTTGTTGTTGTATCATTAGTAATAATTAATTTTGCAAATAAATCAGACTGCTAATGTCGCACTCAAATCAGCTTCCTTTTTTAACTGGGCTTGGAAACAGCTACGATCATTTATATAAGAATTGCATTTTCAGTTATTTTAAACATAATTACATAATTAATATAGAGATTACTATATTTAATGCATAATATCAAACTGTTTTATAAAACAGTGCTTATTATTATTATTATTATTATTATCATTATCATTATTACTATTGTTATTATTATTATTAATATTATTATTATCATTACTATTATTATTATTCTATTATTCTTATTATTGTTATTATTACATAATAATAATAGTAATTATTATTATTATCATTACTATTATTATTATTATTATTATCATTATTATTATTGTTATCATCAATATTGTTATTATTATTCTTATTATTAAGTATTATTATTATTATTATTACAGGAAAAATAATTAGAAATTAGATATGTTTGTATTAAAGTCACAAATTTTTATTTAGTTCAGTTAGTATTGTTATTATATACGGTACTCATAAATTCAAACAAAAATTTAATAAACTAAAAACATTTTAAAAGGCATTAAAATATTTGGTTTATGTTGATGAATACAACAAAAACGGATTTCCAAACAATAGAAAACCGTATTTATCTATTTAACATCACGGTCTTTTTTAACAAAATCTTTTAACAAATATTTTGTAATTTTGTTGTGTTATGTTGTTATTTATTTTTATTGATGGTAAGAATATATTTTTTACGCTGAACGTATCTCTAGTGAGACATTGAAGCCTAATGTAGTAATAATAATAAAGAAAAAACTCAATTGTTTTTGCAATAAATGTATTTTTTAAGTTGTCTTTTTTGAAATTAATATTTCAACAAAAATATTAAAATGGCAAAAATAGATTATATCCAATTTCGATTCACTTCAGGGTCCAACCAGGGCAACCAAAGCCAGTCGATAGTCGCCTGACGTATCGTCCTGAACAAAAAGACGACACGACCAATTGACGTATCAACAACATCGATGCATTTAAATAATTTAAATTCATTCATTTTGGCTGGTGATGTGATCATCTTTTTATTATTATTTTCTATATTAAACAATCGAAGTTGGTGGCTTGATAAGCGTAACAACAAACGTAGGATAATGATGAAGGCATCCTTGTGACAGCGCCACCTATTTGCCAAGATTGACAAGGCCGGCTGATTTTTTTATCAAGGTTATCTCATTTAGCATGAAGACTACATATGGTATACATATAACTCAAGATACTCGGTGTATATTTGTAGCCATCCGCCAAACGGAAATCCAGTTATATTACTGTACAGTCGGTCTCTGCTGTTATTAGTCTGAATTCCTGTTGACACCTAGTCCACGATACACTTGAAAATAAATAAACTAATAAAATCAGTGCAAAAAATAGTTGTATTTTCTTTTCGCAACTAAATTTGCAACTTTTACAAATACGTCAACTAATAAACAACTTTAACAACAATGGAACTCAGATGTGCATCGGTTTCAATTAAATCATTTTTACCCGTTCCTTTCTTATTGATAAAAATAAATGTTAACGTGTGTGTGTGTGTGTACTTGCAAACTTACATGTATGTAGGCTGACAAAGATTTGCCATACGCTTTTTGAAATTCTTCTTTGATAATTCCCAAATCAATTTCACAGCGTGATACAACAATTCGGATAAGAGTTCTATCTTTTGTTCCACCGCCACTCATCGCTTTATACAATTTGTCGGCAAAGTAAATAGGCTTGTTTTTAATACATTTTACTGCAAATAAAATGTATTGAATATTCATTTATATATATAATCATTGTGGTTAGTGATACGGTCACCTTTTCACTATTTCTATACTTGTACGGCATATTAAAAGATCGATTCCAATGGATTGATAAGTGTAACAGAAGAAGAAGAATAACAAGGTTTCTTGGCTGGTAAAGGACATATTTGTGACGTCGCCACTGTTTGCAAAGATTGATTAGGCCGCCTGATATTTTGTCACGGTTATCTCATTTAGTCCAATAACTGCATATGGTATACATCGAGCTTAAGATACGTTTTAAGTTTCGTGGGTGGAAGCTCAGTTATACTGCTGTGCATTTGGTTTCTGTTGATGTTAATCTACATGCCTATATGTACCTAGTCTAGAATGCACCAGATGGAGGAAGAACAGTCAGGAATATCACCATCATTGGAAAATGAGACTATATAAGCATTACTCAAACCTCAGGATCATTAGTATATATATATATACACTATTTTTCAATTGGGATGTTAATTATGTCTAAGATTTGAATAATATTTATAAAGTATTAATTTGTAATAATGATGCAATCTCTTAATGTTCCTCCACGTTGCGCATCTTAGACTGAGTGCACCCAAACATTCAGACTATCACAGCAGGAACCGGGTGCACATTGGTGCAACTGGGATTCTGTTTTGGGAAGTGGATGAATGCATACAACCAAAGTGCTTAAAAAGTATGTTAAGGTATACGTATACTATATGTAATCGTTGAGCTTAGAAGGTTAGTTCTAACAACGATGTGGACAATTTTTATCAATTTTTGCTAACAGTGGCGCCGTAACGAAGATGCCATCTACTAGCCAAGAAACTTTGTTATTTTCCTGCATGTGTTATGCTTATCAAGCCTGTGCAAATATAGAAATAACAAAGAGGGTAACAAAACAATGACTGTTCAATTGGCAAAACGTACCAATAAAAGAAATGCCTTTAGCAAATCGCCACTCAATTCGGACTTGAGTGCATCTTCAATAGTTTTTTCACCCAACGTATCGTATTTTGTAAACATTTCGCGCAAATGACCGAATGATTTATTTACCAAAATTTGATTAAATCTACAAAATAGACAAGTTAGAAAATGTAAAACGTGAAACAAATTTGCATTTTTTATATATTCTCTCGATCATGACATGCCCACAAAAACCGATAAAACCGACTACAAAAAAAATCCTATTAGTCAACCACCGTAAGTCATTACATCAAAAAGATATTCCTTAACCTTTAAATGTGCCCGGTTAGTCTAGCGGTACAGCGCTCGAATTCGGACCTCGGTGGACATGAGTTCGAATCTTACAACAGGCACTAAAATGCTGAAAGATGTTTCTCTTGAAACATTTAACGTAGTAAACATTAAAAATATGTATAAGGTGAAAAAATAGGCACGATTTGTATTGCGTCATCGTGCAAATTTGGTCACACATTTCGAAACTTTTCCATCCCCAACTTACAGGTGATCTTACAGTCACACTAAAGGTTATCTAACTCTTATTGGTTCCTTTTTCCGCAACTTTTTTCATCTACCCAAAATCGTTTAAAATTTAAAGTTTTCTAGGTTAATGTGTTTGTTAGTATTTTTATATGGCAATGTTTAAAATGTTTAAAGTTTAAACATTTTTACGCAGTTTTTTCTGCTTTGGCAAGGGAAATGCATTTTGTTTGACAAACGGCCACTTATTAAAGTCAAACGAGGATTCACATTTAGAGTCTGCAGTGGTATTTAATCACATAGCCACTCAGTTTCAAATCTCGCGCCCTACCAAGTATATATATATATATATATAGGGTGACCCAAAAATCACTATCTATTTCGAGATTCATTTTATTCATTTTGGTTGGTGACGTGGTCACCTCTTCATTATTTCCCATATTTATACGATATAGCAAACGATCGACCTCGATGGCTTGACAAGCGTAGACAAACGTAGAAGAATAACAAAGTTTCTTGGCTGATAGACGGCATCCTTGTGACGTCGCTACTGTTCGCAAAGATTGACGAGGCCGCCTGATTTTTTGTCAGGGTTATCTCCCTTAGCCGAAGGGCTACATATAAAATACGTATACCTTTAGATACCTTTTAAGTATCCTGGGTGTATGTTCGCACCCACCCACCGTAGCGGAAGCCCAGTTATACCGCTGTGCACTCGGACCCTGCTGTTATTAGTCTAGATGCCTAGGGGCACCTAGTCCAGGATGCACCACGTGGAGGACTAACAGTCAAGAATATCACCATCATTGGAAATTGAGACTTTATAAGCATTACTCAAATCCTCAGGATCATTAGCATCCCGAGACCTAATTAGAATTATTATAAAAAATTTACATATTTAATATACTCAATAATAAGGTCTGTAATATCGCTGTGACACATATGTAGGTATTTCTTTCTGATTTACACCACTGTTAATTTATGTTTTATTTTTTAGATCCATTTGAGGAAAATAAACACAAAAAACTGGGGTATTCGTTAAAGGGTTTGCTTGGGGTTTCATAAAGTTTAAGACCTACACTGGAAGGACAATTAATAACATTGCTAAACTTAAAAATCTGATTATTGATGCAGTCCAACAGATAACACTACAGATGCTGGAACGGATGTTTCAGGCAGCATCCTATCGATTTGAGCTTTCAAACGAGGCATTGATGGAAAAGTGGAAAAGTAGTTATTGGTAACATATACTTTAAATAAAACTTTTCCCTAAATTATAAAACCTGTTTTTCAAAATTCCAATTAGTTTTCGAAATAGATAGAAACTTTTGAGTCACGTGATAAAATTTTACACGTTTGTGATCAAAGAGAATAGAGCAAATAGAGAAATTCCACTCAATTCCGAGATTAACGACTTACCAATTCAACTTCTCTTAGGTTTGTGACTAAATAAATAAATTTATGTAACATCTTCTAATAATCCTATTTAAAATTATAAAGAAAATGTAATTGTTTTGAAATAATAAAGTGATTTTTTAAATAATAATAATAATAACAATAATAGTAATAATAATAATAATAGTAATAATAATAGTAATAATAATAATAATAATAATAGTAATAATAATAATAATAATAATAATAATAATAATAGTAACAATAATAATAATAGTAATAATAATAATAATAGCAATAATAATAAAAATAATAATAAAAATAATAATAATAGTAATAATAATAATAATAATAATAATAATAACAGTAATAATAATAATAATAATAATAATAATAATAGTAATAATAATAATAGTAATAATAATAATAATAATAGTAATAATAATAATAATAATAGTAATAATAATAATAATAGTAATAATAATAATAGTAACAATAATAATAATAGTAATAATAATAATAATAGCAATAATAATAAAAATAATAATAAGAATAATAATAATAGTAATAATAATAATAATAATAATAGTAATAATAATAATAATAGTAATAATAATAATAATAGTAATAATAATAAAAATATAATAATAATAATAATAGTAATAAAAATAAAAATAATAATAATAATAATAATAGTAATAATAATAATAATGATAATAATAATAAGAATAATAATAATAATAGTAATAATAATAATAATAATAACACTTTAATTCCTTCAATATTTATTTGAAATTATAAAATAAGATCATTCATTAAATAGTATCATAGTTTTTTTAATTACCTCGATTCATCTGTACCCAATTTGCCTTCGCCCGCTTTGTAGAGAGCTTCGGCATCCTGATGAGCAGCGGCTACATCAACAGTATCGCTGGATTCGCGGTTGGCTTGTAGCAAGGAAACACAAACGCGTTTGAAGTGACCCGAAGTGTCATCTTTGATGTCGGCCTCCAAATTATGGTTGGGGAATACTGGTATCAAGTAGTGGGGAAAGATGAAACATTATTTAGCTATTTTTATTCAATAGTTGGACATGTATCACACATTACTTATCATTATCCAGTGGAATAATTCTACTGGCTTCAGCACTGTACCATATAGCAAAATAAATGCCGGAGTGGTCTAGCGGTACAGCGCTCGATTTGGACCTGGGTGGGTTCGAATCCCACCACCGGCACTAAAATGCCTGGCCAACGTTCGGCTTCGCTAAAATGTCCACTACTGAAAGATGCATTTCCTGTACAACATTCAAAGTAGTAAACATAAATAAATTTTTAAAAATAAGTCAATTGATTTATATATGTGTGTGTGTGCGCACTAACGTCAATGTACAATTGTACAAAACCCTTCTGCTTTAAGAATAAGCATGGGGCAATAAGACAACAATTACAGCAAAATAACAACAACAATAACAAAGTCTCGTTGGCATTAAATATTCTGCAAATCGAAGATTGCGCTTTCACTCAACCTTGTCATCTGATAACTTTGCCATCCAGAAACGTTGTTGTTTGCCGGAATGACGTCATCTTTCATTGTTTCAGCAGCAGTATAAATTTTTACAGAGGCTAGGTTGCCAACCTTGCGCTCAAACCCTCCTCCTTTATCCAGGCTTGGGACTGGCTAGATTGAATCATTTCTAATCCAAACTAGGCATTAAAAATAAATAAATAAATATTGACTATCACGATTACAAATTACGAAAACCCTTTGACTTCTAAAATAAGCACGGGGCAACAGTTACAGCAAAAATCAATAACAAAGTCCCATAATTCAAAATAAACATGGAGCAACAAAATGATTCGAACATTTTTTATTTCATTGCATAAAACATTCATTTCATGATTCTTAGTGACCTTGTTGCCTACCAACTTTTCTTTTGTCATCGTAAATTATCTATTTCAAAACCTTTTTTTCTGGTTTTTCGAAAAATAAATTTGACTAAATAATTTTTTTTCTTCTGATCGAAGATTTATCAACCCTGTCATCTAAGTCATTCTATCACTTCTCTGCCGTTGTTTGCCGGAATAGCGTCATCTTATTGTTTTTTTGTAACCCAGATTGCTCACTTTGTGCTCAAACCCTCCTCTTTTATCCAAGCTTCTGACTGGCTAGATTGGTTTACTTCTAATTTCCTGTAGGCGGACTTAACAATGCCTAGCTATACCTATTCAAAATGCTTAATCACCAATGAAAAAAAATCGATAAAACCAATCGTTTGCCACCTACTCTTTTCGTAAGTTTGCTTAATTTTACGCAGTTGTTTGTTGGAACGAGAAACCAAAATTTCGATAATAGCATCCTCGTCTGTTCCCAGTCCCTTGACCGCTCGCCGCAATTCGCGCGCGTCAAATTCGTCTGGCGAACAGCACAGGGCCAACATAATGTTTTCAAAATTGCCGCTCAATTCCGACTTGAATTTGGACTGTAAATCTTTGCCAAACAACGACTTGTATTTGGCGACAATTTGAACGCGTTGACTGACATTCCGGTGTGTCATGACTTCGATGAGCACTTTCTCATCGGTTCCCATGCCCGACATGGCTTTTTTCAATCGATTGCAGTCATTTTCGGCGTTAAAATTCGAAGCGGCTTCTAATGTCGGCTTGAGCTAAGGTGTAGAATGAGTGCAATGGGGGAGGGGTAAGAGTGTTTCGGTAAAAAATTGCATATTGTTATATAAAATAACGACAATAGGCTTTTGATAATAGCAAAGAAAAGGTTAGGGTATACAACAGAACATTTACTTAAAAATCATTTGGGAAGATTTACAATTGAAATGAATTTTTTATAGGGGGTTGAGCAAAAGTGTTGGCACAATGTTCACTTTTTTGCGCTATGTTAATTTTAAATTATGGGACTTTGTTGCCATTTTTGTTGTTATTGTTTTCTTGTTGCTTCATGCTTTTTTAAAATCAAAACCGGCACTAAAATGCGGGCCCATTGCTGAAAGATGTTTCTCTTAAAACATTTAAAGTAGCAAATATTATTATTATTATATAGTATGCTGATAACTTGAAGTTCATTTAAAAACTAAATTTATAGTTAATAAGTAAATGGCTTGTTATAAAACATAGAGTTTTTTTAATTTATAAATTATGAAAATTTTTCAAGTGCTTAAACACATAAAACACATACTTCGTACTCCTCTTTTCTGAACAAGTCGGATGCCGGTTCTTCAGCCAATGACGAATCGGAATTTCTTTTACTCGATTTCTTCAACAAATAAATGTATTTACATTTATGTATGTATTTTATTCATTAAAACAAAAGATTTTCTTTGTGACTCTGATGGCAGTTTTATGGGTTTTAGAAGTTTTTAACATTATTATGCACCATTAATAATTCCCAATAAAGATGAAACAGCTGTACAGTGCTCCTGGTTAACTGAAACTAAATAGATTTATTATTCCAGTGAATCTGACAAATCGAATAAAAATACCTAAAAACCGATTAATATTAATATTAAACTTCACTGAATAATAAATTAATGTGGTTTAAACCAATTAGGAGAATTGTATAACAATTATTAGTAATGTATATTTTATAGCTCAATGATTAAAAAATGAGTTTTCAACTGGAGAAAGTGTTGTTTCTAGTAAATAAATAATTTTAATGATTTTTACAAAAAACGAAACATTTGTATCACTAGTTGAATCTGACATCTCTAATATTATATAAAATGTAAAACATTTATTCTTTTATTAATGGGTTTCTAGAAAATTAATTGTTTTTAAAATTTTTATATTAGTTATATTGAATAACAAATTTACAAGGCTTTTAAGTCAATCAGGAGCACTGTACAGCTGTTTCATCCTTATTGGGAATCATCTGCAGCGCATACCTTTCAAGTTTTAGACACACACGCAAACATCAACTTGAACTTACGCCCAATCTGGTGTCAGGCCAGCGCCTTAAACCACTGATCTACGGATGGATGACCTTGGACCTGTAAATTTATTATTTATAGCGAATCTGATCAATTTTAATTGCCTAGTGTTTGCAACTTATTTTTTAATAAAAATTTGCAATTTTTTAATGGTGTTTTGTGCAACAATGTGACGTCCAAACCACTAAATGCTAGTGATCATGAGGATTTAAGTAATGCCAATTTCCAATGATGGTAATATTCCAAACTGTTCCTCCTCTATGTAGTGTATCATGGACTAAGTGCCAACGGACGTCTAAATTAATAACAGCAGAGACCGAGTGCGCAGCTGCATAACTGAGCTTTCACTGGATTCCCATTTAGTCCTAGTATACATCCAAGATGCTTAAAAGGTATCTCAGGGTATCCATTGATCATATGTAACTGGTTAGACTTGTAGATCGGTCAGCCAGCGTCAACCCTTTAGAAGATGGCTTCGTCAATTACTGTAAACACTGGTGTTGTTACGAAAAGCGGCCTTTTAGTCAAGAAACTTCATGGATCCCTCCAAATTCAATTTTCATTCGTCAACCTTTTTGCATAGAAATTTGAAAAGCTATTCAAACCTGGAATTAATAAAGAAGTGGCTCTGCCATCAACTTAATAAAACAATAACAGGACTACTCTCAATTTTGACATGATATTTTTCTTTATTTATAAATTAAAATAAAACAGAAACCAGACAAATTTATCTTTAATTTATCTTTACTAACAGACATTGAGGGTACTAGTAAATAGCACCTGTAGGTATATTGGTAAAATATTTTGAAAATTATTATACAAAAAATTTAAAACTCAATTTAAAAAAAAATTGAAATATTTAAATATTTGGGTACCGCATAAAATTGATATTGTTTATTATAAGAAATTAAAAAGTATATCTTTACACAAGGCACATTTTTATAATTTTTTTGTACATTTGAAATAATATATTCTAAAAACGGCAATAAACATTTCCATATTTTTTTGGCACTGATTTAATTTGGATTGCTGTAATATAGTTTCTCCTGACTATTTTTAAACTTTATTAATAAATTATTTTTTTACATCAATACATCAAAGTAAATATATTTTTCAATTAAAATAATTACTCTATTAACTGGAGTATCACCACTATTTTTTGTGTCATAATCTTTTTTTAATTTTGAATGGTGATCAAAAGTATCAATGTTCTTTTTTGATTTGTTAATTTTGTCAAACTGAACTGTTAACAAATACGAATGTTCATCACTGTCAAAATCGGCTGATATAATCTGAAAAATGAAAATATTTGAAATCGATTGGAAGCATTCTAAGCATAAAAACGTCTTAGCGTAGGTATTTTTTATTGCTAAATGATTTCCATACTGGAACTTGTTAAATATGGTCAAAATAATGACATTTACTTATTTTTTGATATTACATTTTAGTTAATATTTGTCAACTCTACCTAAAGAACATAATAAATAAACCAATTTAGTTGCTTTCAAGAAGGAACATTTGCGGCAAGTCCAAACGTTTTAATGGTCATAGTGTTTTAAATTGACTCAATACAGAATCAGATAGAGAAAATGGACCAGAAACATCAACCCCTCATAAAAGTGGAATACGAATACATATTACTTATAAATATATTAAGTAGTTTATATTATTATTACAGTATTGGCTTAAAACAATGAATTATAGTGTAGAATGAAATGCTACTAAATAATTGATTTTATTCTAAACAACTTACTTTGCCCCACTGAGCCTTCAATAACCCACTTGTAAAGTCACGATCGTTTCCGGCATATTCAAGTAAATGTGATTTTACATGATCCACTTTTCGATCCAAATTAGATTGGGGTACGTCATTATTTAACCCGCTTTTAATTGGCACTTCCTTGTCAGTCAGTGGCATTTTGCTGAACATTGGTTTTAACAATTCACGCATTTGATTAACTGTCATTTCGTGCGATTCATTAATGCACTGATTTTTGCATAAAATAATACATAATTGGAACATTTAAAATAATTATTATATATAAGTACAATGCATGTGCTTTGTATTTTTATATTTTTAATTGAATTTAATCAATTTTTGTTTTATTTTTAATAAAACACAAAAGTGCAATTTTGTTTATTTTGTATTATTATTATTATTATTACTATTATTATAGGACTTTGTTGTTGTTTTTCTGTTACTGTTATCTGGCTATCCCATAATTATTTTAAAGCAAAAGAGTTTTATAATAATAATAACAATAATAATAATAATTCTAATCACAGGTACTAACTACAAATTTTTGTTTAAAATATTGTGAACTGGCTAAAACAATTATTTTCTGTAAAACTTTTAACTGATAAAAAAACCGCAAATGAAAAGCAAATAAAAATGTTCATAGTAACGTTAAAATGGTGCAATATTTATTCGAAAATAATTCTGACATTTACTTCTGTTATTTAATAATAAATAATTTAAATTCAAATCTGCTAATTGTGGTCGTAAAACTATTCACACCCTGATCTTGTTTATTTTTTTTTTCAATTAACCTTAAAATGATCAAAAGTAAATTGTTTGGATTGAAAAAGCAATTAGCTATCTGGTAAAACAGTTATCAATATTTTATTAAAATAATCAATACGTTTTTCAAATTTTAATTTAATCACTTAGTTTGATTATCATAAATCTATTTATTTTTATTATTAATTGATAAAAAACAATTTACGTAATAATTAATAATTAAAACTCTACAGGTTACTTATTTTTTTATTAACTTTATTAGTACAAATTATTTTTAGAAAAATATGTTGTCATAGTTATTATATTGTAATTCGTAAAAGTCTGTACGTTGAACTAAGAAGAAAATGACTATGTAAATCGACATATTTGTGTAAACAACTTTTTTCTAAAACCTTCAAGGTCACATAATTAACAAAATGTATATAAAAGTCTATATATATATATAGACAACGTGTAAAATCTTTTATAAAATAAAAAATAGAAAATAGACAAAATTTTAATAAACTTTATTCTACTCGGTTTTAACGTTTTGTTAAAAATAACAATCCTTTTTTGAATAACATTGCTTTTAAAAAACAACAATAAATAATTTTTATTGCGTCTTTTAAACCTAACCTTTGTTTAATTGCATTCCTACAATCCAGATTTAATTGTTAGTAAAATTGTTTTCAGTGTTCTCAAATACAAGGTTAACCGCTTAAATAATAACATGTCGTTAGTAGAAAAAAAATGATTTTGTTATACACAATCGTATCACAAAGAATCATATTAATATCCTAATCGACTTGTATCTAAAAAGGTTACAAAAAATAATTAAAAACGAAGCTCAAGTTTAAAATACGGAAATAAAAAGTTTGTAGCATTAATTTTTTTTAACGAATTACGTGTTTTTGATTTAAGTTTTAATAAATAATAGTATTATGTTTTATTAAAAAATAAATGTGGTTGTACATTATAATTAAAAATTATTTTTGCGAATAATGTTACTTGATGTAATATTATCTTAGGTATGTATTAGTAAGAATTAAATATGTATAAGATAAGTTAATTAGAGCAAAATGCTACAAAGTATCACATTGCTTCCATTTTTGCACGCCAACCGTCAAAATTTGTAGAACAAAAATTGTGCAAATTACAATGGTTTGGTTGTTGTCTAATGTTACGTTAAAAATTTAAAAATGTTAATTAGACAAACCTTTGTAATATGATTAGCAATCGTAGTTAAATGTTGCGGACTAAATGTATGTTCTACCATTCCATTTGAATTAACTGG
Organism: Cardicola forsteri; assembly: GCA_025895645.1. Taxonomy (NCBI): domain Eukaryota; kingdom Metazoa; phylum Platyhelminthes; class Trematoda; order Strigeidida; family Aporocotylidae; genus Cardicola; species Cardicola forsteri. Next base: position 56,457 of record JAKXYG010000972.1, on the reverse strand, counting down.
CCAGCCTGGATAAAATGGCGGTCCAACTGAAGATCCATATATGTTGGTGTCATTCGAACTGTTTACGCCCCAATTTAAACCGGGTATTTGACCCCACAAATTGATTTGCGTACCAGAACGATTTGTAGCTGCAAATCCCTGATCTGAAGTTCCTAATGATAAAATAAATTATTGTTAATTATTTTAATTTTAATTAATTGTTTAAAAGTATTTTAAATTATAGTTTTTAATTTAAACGAATAAGAATATTTTTTTATTGCAATAAAATTTATATTTATATGTTTAACAACGTAGTTGTTTGTCATACCAAAGCACGTAGCTTGCAAAAATGGTTTAAAATGTTTAATTTTTAAATTCACGGTTATTAATAATTTTTTAAAATATTTAATGTATAAATTAAAATATAAATAAATGGCTTACTAATAAACTAAGCATTTAATTTTTCAGATAAATATTTAAATAAGCAATTTATTACTATTTTATTTAAAGTTAACATTTAAAATTTTAATTTATTTAATTTATTTTTAACGGTTTTAATTATGCTATTTTTAAAAATAAATTGCAATAAAACAATTAAATGCCATTTTATTTTTAAATTAATAAAAATAAAATATATTTTAATTTTTAATTTTTGTGTTGATAAAAAATAGTTTATAAATTAATAAATATTTTTTACAAAAACAATAATTTTATTGTTTAACTACTTTAAACATTTTTTACACATATTTAATAATTACTAAAAACATTTTTTGTTTTAAAATCTTATTTTATTATATATTTTTATTTGGTTAAAAGTATGTAGTTGTGTAGATTAATATAAAATTGTTTAATTTTTATTTAAATGTTGAAAATATTAGTTAATTAAAAATAATTAAAATTAAAGTTTTTAATTAAAATTATAGTTTAATGTTAATTTATTATTATGTAACATATTAATAAAATTATTAATACTTAAATTTATTTAAGATAATATTTTTTAAATTTTTTAATAAATATACATTATTTTTGTTTCATTTAAATTAATTAATAATTAATATTTAAATTGATATTTATTTTGTACAGAATATTAATTAAATGCATAATTTACTTTTAATAAAATATTCAAGTGCTTCATCAGGCCAATTATAATTTTGCTATGTTTTAAATAAATAAATTAATAAAATAAAGTTACTTTTTTGACAAGAGTATTTTGAACGTTGACATTATTAATTTTTTTTTCTGATTCAGAAAAATAACTGTTTTGAGAACTATTGCAACTGGAACTGCTTGAACAACTATTACTTCTGCTACGTTTGTTTTTACTTTTTAAATGTTTTGTTTTATCTTCTTCCATTTTTATAACTTTAAACCTTTTGGTAACGACACGGCTTTCAGAATTAGTTTTGCTATATTTTGTCAAAAATATACAAATTTGAATTTACTTGTCAACCGCTATTGCTTTAACAACACGTTGACCAAAGCGAAGAGCAAATGGTGCTTTGTAAACAAATGTTGTTTCTGCACCTAAAACGCTACGTTTCCACGGATTAGGATTAGCTCCACTTGTTGTAAAAAATATTTTTGCATTTGGCACATCTGTAAAAATAAACAACAAATGTAAAAAAAATTATAAAAACAATTTAATAAACATAATAACTATATAATTTAAATATAAATGCAGAAAATAAATTGATAATTTAACAATGTATAAATTAAACAAGTTAGATTACTTTAAATATTATTTACAGTTAATATATACAAAATAAAAACGCAATTATAAAAATAATTAAAAATAACATTGTTTATTTAAAAAATAGAATTTAGATTTTTGTAAAAAGTTGTCAAAATAATGTTTTAAATATTAACTCCATTTAAAGAATATTATAAATAAACTCAAGTAGCCAGTCCAAAATCTAAACAAAAGAAGAGGTTTTGAGACATTAAAGGCATTTGGCAATAACAAAAAATGGACGCTAAAACTGGTAAATTGTTATAATCCTTTAAATTGGTTTGATACAAAACCAAACAAAACAAAATAATTAAAGACAATAACTCCTTATAATAATAACAACAATTGTTAATTTATTTTAAAGTTATTTTTTGAACATTTTATTAAGCATTTCATTTTTTAAATTATTGTTTAAACTTTTAATTATATATATATATATATATATATATATATATATATATATATATATTAAAATATTTTGTTAATAATAGCAATATCAATTTTAATTTATTTTAAGGAATTCATTTTTAACATATAAAATTAATTTGTTAGATTTTCTAGCTACTAATTAAATATTTTATTATATAATAATAATTAATACGTATTTTTTTTAATTTGTGAAATTTTAAAAATGTATTTAAATAAAATTTAATTTGTTTATTATAAAATTATTTTATATAACCTGATGTAAGTTTAACATAAGAGTTTGTAGTTATAACCCCTTGGTTGCAATTTTCAGATTCATTATTTAATATAGTTATATTAGGTGAACTAATTTTATTCTCCGACATTATAACTTAAATTTAGTCATTAAATTTAACTATTTTAACTATTTTAAAATTTAGTATAATTATAAGCCAGATTTACTTTATACAAACAGCTTATTTAAACAAATTTAATAATTAATTTATTTTTATTAATTTATTTTTTTAATGTTTTTTTAAAAAATTAATAATATTTTTTTTAATAATTTATTATTTTTACACATAAATTTTAATAAATATACAAAAATAGAAAAGTTAAGAAGCACTAAAAACCTTTTTTTTAGTTTAAAAAATAATTGCACATTATTGTATATATATAAGCAATTATAAGTTACAGGTTACAGGTTGTTTCACGAGTTGAGTAGGAGTCGAACTCCTTTTGATCCTCGGTTCAAATGCTATCAGCAATATCAATTTAAGAGAAATAAAATAATAAAAATTTTAACTTAGAGAATAAATTAAAAATAAAATTAAAATAAATTTTATAGCATTAAATAAATAAAAAACAAGTGGGCTATTGGAACTTAGTTAGAGCATATTTGTCATTTGAACGCTTAAAGGACTGAGCTGATTGCGCATTTACAATCTTAGCGGGAAGCCTATTCCAATGGTTAATAACTCTGTAAGAAAAATAATGTAACTTTATCCTAGTAAAAACCCTGGGTTTACTTAGCTTGAGATTATGCCTTCTAAGTAAGTTTTGAGCTAAGTTAAAGAAATGACTGAGAATTCCTGAAGAAATAAATTGATGCACCAAGATGAGGTCACCCCGGAGCCGTTTATTAATTAGTGGGAACAACTTGATGGAATGTAATCGTTGTTAATAAGACATATTGCTAAAAAATTGAGGCAGTTTAAAAACAATCCTTTAAACTATTTGTAAATTTTTATTATTAGATGCAAGGACGGGTGCAGTCACCTGAGCACAATATTCTAGGTAAGGCCCTATGTAAAGTATATAAATTAAACGAACGCACCTAGGAGAGATACCATCTAAATCCCTCTTAAAGAATTTAATCAAGCTGTAACAAGTGTGAGTAGCTTGGTGTAATGGCCCGTAAGGTTAAGTAATTAGTCGATTAATCTCCTAAATCTTTTATGGACTTCACAGTATCGATTGGAAAAGCATCATCAAGAGATATTTTGAACACATTCTTTGATGGCTTTCCAAAAGTTATATCCTTACACTTATATATATATATATATATATATATATATATACTAGAAATATCATTATCCAATACTTCTGGGTTAAAACTCCAGATCCTAACATCATCAGCATACAGTATAATATTGGAGTTAACAACAGAGGGTAAATCATTAATGAAAAGCATGAACAGTAAAGGACCTAAAACTAAACTTTGAAAAACCCCAGACGTTATGTTGCATAGAGAAGAAAGGTCAGCACCCAATCTGACCTTAAAGGAGCGATTAGACAGAAAATCAGAGATCCAAGATAAGATAGGTCTAGAGATGCCAAATGATCTGAGCTTGACTAGAAGAGAGGCAAAAACCCATGCTAAGCAGGGTTAATAATGTTGGAATTAGTAATATAATCAAGAATGTGAGACCTGGCTAATTTTTTCATTAGTATACTCGGTATTTATAAAACACTGATCGGTCTAAAGTTTTCAGCTTTAAATGTGCATCCTGATTTGTAAATAGGCCTAATAAATGCAGATTTCTAGATACTAGGGATGCGACCAGTGGATGAGGAGAGGTTGAAGATGTGGGTTAGCTAATGGGGAAAGAACATTAGCACACTTCCTAAGAACCCTAGAAAAAATTCCATTAGGTCCCCATGAAGAAGACTTAAGACTGAATAAAAGATTAAAAACAGTATTAGTATCAGAGGTAAAGGGTCTTATGGTAGTTATAGTGTCAGTAAATGTAGGGCAGTGATAATGAGATATTTAAAAGACTAATTGAAAGTAATCTCTAAAATTATTATTATTTTTATGACAAGGAAGAGATATTTCAGCTGTTTTTTAACTTTAATAAACTTAAAAAGAAGGCTTTTGTTTTTGGTGGCTCTATTTAGGAGCTTATAAAGCATCTTATTTTTAAAAGACTTAATTAGATTTAAATAATTATTTCTGGTTGATAGATATGCATAAAGGAGGCAGAGGAGTTTAACCGATTTCCATAAAAAAAGGCTTTATTTTGTTTTGTAATAAAGAGAACAAGAAACCGGGGAAGCTTAGGTTTTGAGTGAACTGAAGTCCTGAAAGAAACAAATTGTCTAATTCCTTCATTAATTATATTTTTAAAAAATGGGAGTAGGCTTTTTCAATGTTGTTATTAAATATGGGATCCCAGTTTACTGACTTGAGGTAGAGACAAAGTTTGAGGAAATCAACTTTCCTAAAATCAGAAATAGGAGCTAAGTTATGAGTCAAATTATTTTCAGCAAAGAAGAAGAAGAAGCTTTTAATAGAAAAAAGAGAGTATTCACTTTTACCTAAAGGAGGAAAGTAAAAAATTTTATTTATGGGTAGAGGCATTATTGATAAAAATAAAGTTTAGACAAGAGTAGAGTGCACCCATTCTATACCTAATGAGTAAAGAAACATGCTGGGTAAGAGCATACTTTATGCTAAGTTTTAAGAGATTATCCTCAAAGTAGTTTGAGGATTAAAATAAAAAAGACCAATTAATGGATGGACAATTAAAATTCCCCGTAAAGATAGTGTTTGAAAGGCTTGGAAAGGATATACTGAAGATCTTGTAGTAACATTAAATTTATGGCCTTCGTAAATGAGGGTGGGCAATAGATTAGGAAACAAACAGTATGGGACTGTAGGACTAATTTGAAAAGGTTATATTCATTTCGTTGGCTAGCGTAAAAGGAGAAAAAAAATGGAAAAAACAATATTTTTTTTAACATAAAAAATACAACCACCACATTTACTTTTTGTAGAATCTTTCCTAACAATATTATACCGTTTTACCCCTATTTTACTGTCAAATATGTTTTTTGCGAGCCACGTTTTGGTTATCTCTATAATATGAGTAGAGAAAAAAAAGCCAATTCTTAGACCTTTGACAGTTTGTTTCTGAGACTAAAGGCATTTGTGTAGTAAAAGTTGATGCAGAAAGGAGTAGATTACCGGAAGAAAAAGGAGACTCCGAGGTGGAATCCAAAAATTTGGTGCAGTAATGCAATCTTGCCTTAGTGGGGACAATTGAACTATGAGAACAGGGTTACCTAAGGGAGTCCATAAACTTGAGCGTTTAAAAGTGCGTTCAGCTAAAGTAAAATCTTTAGTTAACCGAACGTCAGGGAAAGCTGACCTTACATTACGCTAATTAGACAGCACAATATCTTTGACTAAAAAGCTATCAAGCGTCACCAGTATATGAGGGGTTGAGTAAGGTCGCTTACATGTAAGTTTACAAATTTTCATATTAGTAGCCTCGGAGCAACAACTAGTGATAATGCTCAATACATAATCTTTAAATTTAATTACGCTGTTCTTTATACCCTTTACAATTAAATTGTAATCACGTTTAGAATCTATTACTTGTTGTTCGAAAGCTGCGAAAATTTCTTTTTGGAAAAGTCTTGAAACTGATTTTGCAACGATTGAAGAAGCATTTAACATATCGGTTTTTATAGAGTTAAGTTCAACAAGCATCAAATCCGATAGTTTGGTTATTAAGAAGTTAATAATTTTAGTCTTGGAAATGGAATCAGAGAACTTGACAGCTAAGGTTGATAGGGAAGAAGACATGATCCCTAAGCTGATTTTAAGTTCTGATATCTGAACACAAAATCTCTTAATATAAAAGATTAAATCAATGTGTTCAACTGGCTCGATACTGTTAGCAGGAGGAAATCGCTAAAAATCTGTTTTATATCTGCAGTCAAGAGTACTACTAGCTAACTGCGTGTAGTGCACCAAAAATAAACCAGCGCAGGCTTTATAAAACTAATTAAAACAAGCTGCACAGAGGATGCCGATTTTTACAGCTTTCTTGCATCGTTCTAGGTCACAAACTGAAAGATTTAAAGCACACATATTTTTAAGAGGTCTAAAATGCAGGTTGATTATGAAAACAACAAATAATGAATATAAGAATACAAAAACAAAATTCATTACTAGAGAAAGACTAGCGATAATTGTATAAAGAAAACACAAGTGCTATGTAATTACCGCACAATGCACAAACGTAAAAGCACAGTAAACAATTAACACGCAACACTTAAACCAAAAACACAAAAAACGAATTACACATGTATAAAAAATGCACAAATATACACCAATATACAAAAACGGCAATTAGCGAACGCAACACTAAGCACTAACAAAAGCAAGCTATTTCTGATCCATAACATCACGCAAGTGTATCGCACATATTCAAAAATTGGCATTACCTTAAAAAATTTTCTTTTATATAATACATGTTATACGAGTTGAGCTGTACATACATTTGGTATTTGTTTTTTAATTTGAAATATTTTAGGGGAATAGAGGATAAAATATAAAGACAAAGATATTAAATACCGTTTTGTTTTAACTAAAACAAACATTATACGAAATTTTACTTGATTGTTATTATTATCAAGTAATTTTAATAATTGTTTGATCCCAACTAGTGTATAATCCTAATCCTGATTTACAACATTAAACCGTTGGGGCAATTTGTATATTATTTAATAATAATAATTATTATTTTAACCATTTTAAAAAAGTACGTTTATTAAACAACATTATCTATCTAATAATAGTCAACTAAATTTGTTTTGAAGATAGCGTTATGGGTTTATTACAATTTTAATTATTAGTAACTAATAATTCATCAGCATACAAGTAATAAAAATAAATTAAGAAGTATAACATGTATATATATATATATATATTGTTCATTTTATAAATTGTGAGATACAAAGTAGTATACAACACTCGAAAATATGTTTTGTACACAATAAAAATTATTTTATTAAGAAATAATAACATGTTGTCCGTTTTTCAAAATTATTTGCAAATTGTATCACCGGTTGATCGCGAATCTATTCGCATATATATATTTGTGTGAGTGTATAAATTGATGTGTGCACATACGCTTGCACATGACACTATTTTGCAATCAATTGGATAAACATGCAAAAAGAAATGTGAATAAAAAACTGTTAAGAGAAGATTAGAAATGAACCAATTTAGCCAGTCTCAAGGCTAGATAAAAAAGAAGGGTTTGAGTGCAAGATTATCAACTTTGCTTTTGAAAAAATCAATATTGTCACGCAAATCGATGAAAAGATGCCATTCCGGCAAACAACGGCAGTGAAATGATAGCACGACCAAGAGGTTTTTTTTAAATTTCAAAACTTTGTTGTTTTTTCTGCTGTTACATTTATTCTCTTGTCTAATCCTTTTTAAATGCAAAGGGTTTTGCAATAAAAAAATTAAATAAAAATGCATATTTTGCAATTAGAATATATATTATGTATTTAGTATTTAAGGAGTAATTGTAGAAAAAAAACAAACGATTAACAATTTCAAATGGGAAGCAGCAGTGGGTGTTAGTGGTAAAACTCAAAATATTATGAAACTATAAGCCTTGTTTTTAACCTCTTTTTTATATTTTGTAACATTTTAAAACAAATATCGAAACAAGCTTAGTTTTAACACAATTAAAGCTTAAACATTACATCTTAATTTTATTCTAAATTAACCTTTAATTGTCTTGTCATTAAAAAATCTAAAATTTTGGAAAATAAAATTCATAAAATATTGGGTCACCATAGTAAAAACAAAACAATTTTTAAATAAATGTTAACATTTATTATTTATAAATAACATACTATAAAATATTCTCAGTAAATTAAAGAAAATAAACAATATAAATAAAATAAAATAAAATAAATCTAAATAAAATTAAAATGAAATATAGATAAGAAAATAAAATATTACATTAAAAATTATCCTTCTTTGAATATTTAATGTAAATTAAAATCAATGTTTGCAATCTATTTAATCATTTTTTGTTTTATCCATTATTTTTTGCACATTGCTTTTTTTTACTGCATCGGATAAAGATCGGATCGATGGATTGTCTATACCAGTGACAACGATTTTGGATAATTCGGGAATATCAGCAAAGGGTATCCATTCTTGACCTACGTAAAAAAAAAAATAGATATGTACAAATTATTATTTAAGAATGCACATAATATTAACAAACTTTTAATAATGTATATATATATACATATATATACAAATTAGACGTTTTAAAGCACTGAAAATTCTATGTTATTTAATATAGCACACATTGGTGGTACAGCCACCTCTTCATTAATTCCAAGTTTAAATAACTTCTCATATTCCTATACAAAAAGGTTATTGGATGCAAATTGAACTCGAAGGAATATATAAAGTGTCTTGGCTAGAAGGCCGCTTCCTAGCGATAATGCTAGAATTTATAAAAATTAAAGAGACGGTATTCTATGGGTTGACAAACCTAACCGGCTAAATATGGTCAATAGTTACTTTAAGAAACATTTCAAGTATATTCGGTGTATGCTAGCATCTATTTACTGAAAGTGAAAACCCGGTTATACTGCTGTGCAATTGGTTTCTGTTGTTATTAGTCTAGATGCCTGTTAGTATTTAGTTCATGATGCATCATATACAGTTTGGAATATTACTATCATTGAAAATTGAAACTTTGTAAGTATTACTCAAATCTTCAAAATCATTAACATACCTTGTATGCTATTTATTTATTTCAAAACCCTTTTGTTTTAATAAGCAACATTATCAGAGACCGAGTATATAGCACTATAAGTGGGATTCCATTATAGCTAATAAATGCAAACATGCATACAAAGTACTTAAAAGGTACCTTAAGGTTTACATAACCTTATGCACCCGTTGTACTAATACAAATAACCCTAACTACGTCATCAACAAAAATGAATATGCGAATAAATATAATTGAAATAAACAAAATTTTAAATAATGTAAAAAATAAATTTGTTGCCAACCAAACTTACCAACGGGACGATTTGCAGCCATTCTTTCTTGTTCCGTTTCAAAAACGGTTTCGTGTTCGTGCCAGTGCTTGTCACAAGCAGCACACAAAAATGCCGACTGAAATGCCATGCACTTACATCCACTAATGTCGCATCGATATGGCAAAGGATAAGCAACGTGACCATTGTGACTGTGTTTACATTTGCATTTAACGCGATATGTGGCCAAATTAAAATCCGAACGATTCAATAACCACGGCTCTCCTATTTGTTCCGGTCGACTGGGAATGAATTTGAAACTAATGCAAATACAACCAGCCTTTTCAAATTGACAAGTAATATATATATATATATATATATATAATGTTAGTGATGTATTAACTTCTTCAATATTTATATGTTTATACGTCAAATTTAAATGCTAATAATGTTGATAAAGTCTCAATTCTCAATAATGACATTCCTAACTGTTATTTACATACGGAATGGTCTAGTGGTACAGCACTCGACTCAAATCACCGACATCAAATATGGGTTCACATTTGGTTTTGTTAAACGTTTACTGCTAAAAACGTTTTTCGCAAAACATTTAAAGTAGTAAAAATAAATTGACTCCATACCATCATGTGGTGCCTTCTAAACTCAGACTAACGGTATAATTAAGCTTCTATTTTAAAAAATAACTGTAAATATACACCCAAAGTGCTTAAAAAGTATCTTAAGATATATTTGTAACATATGTAGCTAAGAAAGATAACCCTGACAAAAAATAAGTTATTTGTTATCGTCTTTAATGTATTCAAGCAACAATTATAAATGCATAATCCTAGATTTATAATCAAAATAATTAACTATTCTACATTTTGCAAAAAACATTAAAAAATAATAGCCCATTTTTATTTTATTTTATTAGTAATATTTTACATAAAAATAAAATTTGTTTACTAAAATGTCGGTAACTTATTATTAAACATCAAGTTCATATAATTTGTAAAATAATAATATTTTAAAAAACACATCTTACATTACCTCATTACATTTTAAATAACTTTTTTTATTTAAAATTAATTCATGTTGATTTAATAAATGATCACAAAAGCATTTTGAATTTAAAGAAACCCTTTGACAATCTTGTTTATTCCATGGTGAATCAATAGGTCTCCAAGATATGTATAAGCCTATATTTTTGCATACAACAAAATAAGTAAAAAAAACGAATTATATTCAACCTAAAAATAAATAAAATTGTGTGTATTTTGTACTAATTTATATTTATTAAAACTTTCTTTTATTTTTAAAGTATATTTACTGCTTTAAATGTTTTACAAAAAACAAGTTTCAGTAATGATTTAATATATTCATACTTAAACATGTACAGACAATTACATAAAATGCTAGACTTAAAACTGAGTAAGCACGGATTCAAGTTTTACTACCGGCATCAAATGTGAGTCCTCGTTTGGCCTTAATAAATACTCTATTTGCTAAAAAAATATTTCCCTTTACATTTTAATACAATAAAAAACAAAATCCGCTTTTTAAACCAAAAGGATATTTAGTTATTCGTTTAGTTATATGAAGAAAAACAAGTAACAAAATTTAAAATAAGTAATATAATTTGTTTCATTAAAAAACAAATTTGTTAATAAATCTCAGAAATGAGTTTAAATTAAATCAGTACCAATTTGTAAATAGAAACAATAACAAAATATCTCAAAATGTAAAAACCGTTCTTAGTTACACATGTTTAAAAATAAGCCAAAACTTAAGTACATAAAATTAATAAAAAAATTATAATTTTGTTATTTAAAATTCGCTTAGTAACAATATATACTTAGTATTTTAAACTAATAATAAATACTACTGATAATATACTTTCTATTTTTAATAATCTTACAATAATTAAAACAATATTTAAAAAAACATTTTGTAAAAAACATTTTAATTACATTTTAATACCATATATAAATGTTTATAAAAATTGCGTATATTTAGTATTATTCAAGTAATTTTAACTACCTGTGTTTACTGCTTCCTTCACTGCTTCTAATTCCGGGTAAAAAATATTATGTGCTTTAGTTGCAAAATCGTTGTTTAAAGAACAACAACCAGAAATTATATCATTATTTTCTAAAAAATTTGATTTTTTAATATCAGCCACTTAATAATAAGATGCAATATTATTAAATTATTACCTCCACCATTAATGTTATAAGTGCCTGGAATTATTTTATTTCTAGAATCTATAAGAAAAACATTTTTTTTATTCTAAAAAAATAATCTTTGCGGATAGTTTTACTTTTTGAATACTTTTCTTGGCAGACATAACTTGTTGGTAAAACTAATTCTAAATTTTCAAAATATTGCCGTTTTGTAACTAATATGATAAATATATACATATATAATTTTAAACCTTAAATTTTTACAAATTAAAAAATAATTTATAAAAATAAAATAATTTAAAAATATATAAATTGTTTAATTTAAATAAATTGTAACAAAGGTTCGTTACGTAATGCGGGGTTTAGAGAAATCACGAATGCTCTGACACTGGGTAGAAGCCCGCTATTGCATTTTGGAACAGGAACAGGAACAGGAATTTCACGAGTTGATTAGGAGTCAGACTCCTTTTGATCCTCGGTTCAAATGGTATCAACAATATCGTTAAAGGAAAAAGAAATAATAAAATAGAAATTAAAATAGAATTATCTGAAAACATTGGGGTACCGGAAATTGGTTAGAGCATAGCTGTCATATAAACTCTTAAACGATTGGGTAGTTTAAGCATTAACAATCTCAGAAGGGAGTCGATTCTAGTGGTTGATAACTCTGTTGGAAAAATGGTGTAATCTTGCCTTAGTGGAAGCTCTGGGTTTACTTAACTTCAGATTATGCCCTCGGAGTGAGTTGTAAGCAAGGTTAAAGAAGGGACTGAGGGGTCCCGGAAGAGATGAGTTAATGCGCCAAAATGAGGTCACCCCGGAGCCGCCTATCTGCTAACGGGAACAGCTTGAGTAAATGCAGTCTTTGCTGATAGAGTGTGTTTTTATACCACTTTGGCAACCTGGAAATAGTCCTTTGAACTTTTTGTAGCTTATTGATGTCAGAAGTAAGGAAAGGGGTAGTGACCTGGGCACAATATTCTAGATGGGGCCTTATGTAAAGCATATAAATTAGCCGAACACATTTCGGGGACATACTTCCTAAGTTCCTGTTGAAGAATTTTATCAACCTATAACACTTATGAGTGGCCCTGTTATGATGCCCCGTAAAATAAAGAGATGAGTCAAATAATACTCCTAGGTCTTTGATAGTTTTAACAGTTTCTAACAGATGAATATCGTCTGGAGACATTTTGAAGATATTTCCAGATGGCTTACCAAAAGAAATGTGCTTACATTTAGAATAGTTCAGCGGGAGGGAGTTATCAAGCGCCCATTTGTTGATGTTAAAAATATCAAGTTGAAGAACTTCAGAGTTGGGACTCCAGATCTTAACATCATCGGCATATAAAAGAATGTTAGAGTTGACAACCGATAATAAGTCATTAATGTAAAGGATGAATAGAAGGGGGCCTAAGACTGAGCCTTGGGGAACCCCCGAGGTGATGTTGCAAGAGGAAGATAAGCCATCACCCAACCTAACCTTAAAGGAGCGATTAGATAGGAAATCAGTGATCCAGGAGAGGATAGCTCCAGTAATGCCAAAAGACCTAAGCTTAGCTATAAGCAGATCGTGTGGAACTTTATCAAAGGCTTTCGCAAAGTCAAAATAAATAGCGTCCACTGAGGGGCTAGAATCGAGGATTGAAGAAATGCTATTAGTGTAGGTTATTAAGTTTGTTAGGCATGACTTGCGAGGCAGAAACCCGTGTTGAGCAGGGTTAATTGAATTTAATTTGGTGATGTGATTAAGGATATGAGACCTGACTAGCCTTTCCATTATTTTGCTTGGGGATGATAAGATACTAATTGGTCTAAAGCTCTCGGGTTTGAACTTGCAGCCCGATTTATAGATAGGCCTTATAAATGCTATTTTCCAGATGTTAGGGATGCAACCAGTGGAGGAAGAGAGGTTAAAAATATAACTTAGATGAGGTGTTAAGACCTCCACATTCCTTGAGGACCCTGGGAAAAACGCCATCAGGTCCGCAGGAGGAAGATTTAAGTCTGGTTAGAATATTAAAAACAATAGAAGCATCGGGGTGCAAAGAATTAATGGTGGAAGAGGGGTCAGAGAAATGGGGACATAGAGAGCTATTAGTTTGGAAAACTGATTTGAAGTAGTCTCTAAAACAGTTATAAGCTGATTCCTTCGACAAAAGAGTCCCGTTGTCATCTTTGAGACAGGGGAGAGAGAGTTCATTTGATCTTTTATCTTTGATAGATTTAAAGAGAAGGCTTCTGTTTTTAAAAGCCCTGCTTAGGAGCTTAAAAAGCTCTTATCTTTGTAGGCCTTGATTAGATTAGAACACTTATTCCTTTCCGTGAGGTACGCATAATGGAGACAAGGGAGGTTTACTAATTTAGATAAAGCGAAAGCTTTATTACGTTTAGCGATAGACCTTACTATAAACCTTGGAAGCTTGGGCTTCGAATGGGAAGGAACTCGAAAAGGAGCGAAGAGTTTAATCCCTTCAGTAAATATGTCTAAGAAATTAGAATATGAAGTTTCGATGTTGTTTGTGTGAATAGGGTCCCAGTTTGCAGACTTGAAATGACTACAAAATTTAGAAAAGTCTGCTTTCCTGAAGTCAGGAATAGAAGCTAGACTGGGAGATAATTTATTAGCACCAAAAGAGAGGAAGATTTCGAATAAGGGAAGGCTGTGGTCACTCTTGCCTAGCGGAGGAAGATAATATATTTGACTAATTGGGGAGGCGTCATTAGTAAAGATAAGGTCGAGGCAAGAAGGGGAGGAACCTACCCTGTACCTGGTGGGAAAGGAAACATGCTGTGTAAAAGCATATTCAATGCTAAGCTTGAGTAGATTAGTATCATAAGTACTAGAGGATCCGGAGAGAGAAGGCCAATTGATGTATGGGCAGTTAAAGTCCCCCATAAGGATTTGGTGCTTGTAAGGCCTAGAAAATATGAAGTGAAGCTCTTGTAGAAGTAGATTGTTTGTATCATTAGTAAGAGAGGGGGAACGATAGACTAGGGAGCATACCGTGTGGGAACCCTGAATTAATGTTAAAGTGTCATAACCTAAGTGGAGATTGTTATGACGGGAGGGGAGAGTGGAAAAGGCAATATCGTTTCTAACATAAAAAATACATCCCCACAGTTACCCTTTGAAGAATCTTTTCTACCAATGTTGTACCCATTAAACGCTATTTCACTATCAAGAATATCTTTAGTTAACCAAGTTTCTGTAACTCCTATGACGTGCGGTGATGAGGATGTCATCAGATCTTAAATCTCGAGCAATTTATTTCTAAGACTTAGAGCATTTGTATAATAGAACTTAATCCAAGAGGGAGGGGGAGAAGGGGGAAAGTTGACGAAGCCGATGTAGTACCGGGGAGCGTTTCGACTCCGGGGTGGAATCCGAAAATTTGGCGCATCAAGGGAATCTAGTCGCAATGGAGACAGTCGAACTAAGGGAATAGGGTTACCAGCTGGGTCCAGGAATTACAGCTTTTAGAGAAGCGTTCCGCAAAAGGAGGTCCCTTGTTAACCTAATCCCAGGGTAGTCGGGTCTAACACTGGACCAGCTGGATAGCACGTCTTTTTAGCAGAAGGATTAGTGAAGGTTACCAAAATAGGAGGGAATGAGTGGGGACGCTTGCAGTTGAGCTTGCAAATTTTCAGACTTGAGACGTCAGGACAACACTTAGTGATGATATTCGTGACATAAGTCTTAAAATCTATAACACTATCCTTAACTCCCTTTACAATTAGATTGCAGTCTTTTTTGCAATCTAGAGCATGCTGCTTGGCAGCTGCAAGAATTTCTTCTTGCGAAAGTCTTATTACTGACTTGGCGGCTACTGATGAGGCATTGAGATTGGACATTTCAGATTTCAGGGATTTAAGCTCGTTCTGAACTAAGAGCGAAAGATTGGATATTGAGGAGTTAATAGATTCGGTCTTCG
The DNA here is from genome assembly GCA_025895645.1 of Cardicola forsteri. NCBI lineage: Eukaryota > Metazoa > Platyhelminthes > Trematoda > Strigeidida > Aporocotylidae > Cardicola > Cardicola forsteri. The sequence goes on along the minus strand of JAKXYG010000972.1, from coordinate 40,912 downwards.
CAAACGAATCAGTAAATTTGCCCAATAGGGACGAAAGGGAAGATGACATAGCCCCTATAGTGTTTTCGAGTTCGGAGATCTGGGCAGAGAATCTTAAAGTATCAATGCCAGAGTCAAAATGTTCAGTAGGTTTAGTGAGGTTAGCCCGAGGCAGATTCTGTAGATCAGTTTCATATCTGCAGTCTGTACAAATGTAATCCAAAGGACTACTTACGAGCTGCGAATAGTGCGCCGACGACAGGCTGGAGCAAGCCTTATGAAACCAGTTGCTACAGATTGCACAGAGGATTCCAACCTTCACAGATTTTTTGCAGCGTTCCAAGCCGCAAATAGAAGAATTTGAGGTTTGCATCCTTTAGGGATCTAGAATGCAGAAATTTATGCGAAAACAACAAAAAAACGAACAAAGAATATCAAAACAAAAACTATCGCTAGGGAAAGACTAGCAATAATTGTATAAAGAACACAGCGCTATGTGATTACCGCACGACGCACAAGCGACACGCACAGTAAACAATTAACACGTAACACCAAAAACAAAAACTGCCAATATACACAATACACAAAAATATACCAATACGCAAAAACGACAATTAGCGAACGTGAAAACAGTGAGCAATAACAGAAAGCAAGCTACTTTTGATCCGTAACGTCACGTAAGCGTATCGCACAGAGGGTTGAATCTCGCAACAATCCCTAATTAGATTTGCTTGTACGCGCAGTGTTTGTCAACGTGGAAACCTCACAGTACTCCTTTGCTTTGTGTACCGGAGTGTTATAGCGGACTTGATAGACATGGGTTTTTTATATTTCTGAGAATTTGAGTATTATGTGTAACTTTTTAATTTTTAATTATTCATTATACTTTAATGAGTATATAGACATTGAATAATAATTGACTCAATTACTTGTTAATTGGGAATACTTAGTCATTAATTGTTTCTCCACATAGTTTATAATAACAGAGAGTAAGTGAACTAAGATCAACATTTATTCAGTCGCTGTAAAACATCATCAATTCAATTTAATTATTCAAATTAAAGTATTTAAATAAACAAGTGAAAACAACTCACAAATCCGAAAAATATTTTTTTTGCTTATTTAAAAAAATTAATAAACATAATAATTAATAACGTTTCTACTGAAGTATTTAAGCCAATAATCATAAATAATAATAATAACAATAATAATAATAAATAGTCATAACTAAAAGATGTTAAAAGCTAAATCGTTAAATTTCTAAAATTAATTTTCATAAATATATATGCTACACTACTAAATCTGTACTTCTACACATTGTATCCTAAAACCACACCAATATAAATTAAAGACCAAGTTTAAAGTAATATAACTGAGTTTTATTATAAGAAAATAATATAAGCATTTACTCAGAATACTAAAAATGTGTTCAAATTTATTTGTATTAACGAAAGAGTTACACATTAAAAAGGATATTTCTGTAAGTTAGAGTTTTCATGTTTCTACTTTTATTGTGTAGGTGCAATTCTTTTAAATATAAAACATGAGGTTTGTTTAAAACGCTCTGTTAAAAAAGAAAATAATTAAACAAATGGCTTAGCTCATATCATTAATAATTTCGAAGTTTTTCTATAGCTATATTTTTTATAATTTAGTAAAGATTAACCAAAATTTTTAGAAACAAATTTTATATATTTGTCGCAGTAGTAAAATATTTCTAAGGTAGGTTAACTCTTTTTACAAAGTAGAGGCAAAACAGATAATTTAGCGTAATGAACAAAAAACAAATAGTTTAAAAAAATTACTTTTTAATCTTGTGCAAATGTCATTAATAATGTAATTCAATGTGTATATAATTATCTGTACACTACATGGAAGTTTGATTAAATATTTTATTCACAAAATTGTCAAAATACCAATAATCAAATCGAAGCATGCCGTTGTCATAAGTACATCTGTAGGATCTCACTACATACTTTTCATAACTTTTAACTTGATCTGTTTCACAATATTTTCTGTTTTCTATTTTAATGTTTATAAATTACTAATTTTAGGTCATCCTTTGTTTCCCCATTTCTCTCCAATACCAAGAAAACGGGTCCATCCAACCCGTGAACAAAGCTATGCTTGCTAACTTTAACAAACAAACCTGCTTAACAGCACTATTCGCAAAACACTAACGTAATTATCTACTTTGTAAATGATTCGATTAAAATTTTAATCTTCCTTAAATAAAGCTGATGGTTTCTTTGCAAAAATGTTTCCACAATATGAAGCCCCAGAGAATCAAATCCGGTAACAAAAAGCAAATCCATTTCGGGCTTAAAATATAAATAAGTTATGTTAGTAGACATTGTAGCAAAGCAATTAACAGTAATTTTCGATAATTATGCTCCTCACATTCATTCATTTTGGTTGATGTAGTCACATCTTCATTATTCTCCAGTTATACGGCATATAACACGATCAATTTCGATGGCTTGATACGTATAAAAAACGTAGAACGATAAGGTTTCTTAACTGGTAGATGGCATCTTTGTAACGTCGCCATTGTCTACTAAGATTAATAGATTCCAGATTTTTTGTCAGTGCTAATTCCCTTAGCTCAACGGCTACATATGGTATACGCATACCTTAAAACACCTTTTAAATACCCTGGATGTATACTTGCACCCACCCGCAGTAGACGAAGTACAGTTATATCGTCATGCACTAAAACCTGTGTTATTAGTCTAGATGCCTAGGGAGGCCGAACAGTTATTGAAAATTGAGACTTTATAAGCATTACTCAAATCCCCAGGATCACTAGTATCACAGCATGATATAAACTTCCTAATCACATAATTAAATCACAAACGATCAAGTCATTTAAGCGTAATTTTGATAAGCACTTACTCGCTTCTTTTATTTCCCATTTCATTATTAATTTTTATCCCAAAGTCATCTCTCTTTTCTTAAATCTCCCCGATGTCCGATTTTTAGATACATTAAGAACCGAGAATCAGAAGGATATTTTTCTATACACCTCGTGTACATCCCTGATTGTTTTTAGACATTGCGAATATACAATATCGAAACATTTTGTCACTAAACATATTAAAAACATATATTTTCAATAAACGATAAGTAAAAGATTGCGTATAAGATTACATTTCAAAATACGAAAAAATTAAAATAAATACAGTTTAAATGTTAAACAAAATGCAAGTACCATCATATATATATATATATATATATATATATATATATATATATATATATATATATATGCAAAGTCATTTTAGCCAAAATAATAGCAAAATTAAAAATATTCAACAATAAGTAGAAATACAAATATTCATTTAAATGTTGCATAATGTAATTCACAACAAATAGATTTATTAAAACCAAGAAAAATTTAAAATAAATACGTTTAAATGCAAGTAATTTTTATAATAGTTAATTTAATCGCAATTTGAAAAACAACACTGGAACGCTTTCTTAAATGCCCATTCACCACTGAAAATATATATATATATATATATATATATATATATATATATCGGATTTTTTTATTGTTTAGACCAATGATTCTTTAAATAGCAAAACGCTGAGCTTTGTTCAATTGCCTCCATATAGCCCAAATCTCAATGTAAATGAAATTTTTTTCAGTTATCTTAAACGAGAGGTGAATAAGACGGAAAATCGAGGTACACTCATGGAAAAAATCAATTATGTGTAAGACAATCGAATTCCACAGGATTATATCAATAATTTGGTCGATTCCTATCCAAAACGGTTAAAGGAAGTTATAAGAAAGCATGGCTATCCCCTGAATTATTAATTTTGGACAATTGGTGATGTCTGCTTTATATATATGTACATATTTCATAATATAATTTATTTTTAAGCAAATAATGTAGTAGTTTTTTCATGTTGTCGAAATGTGTAAATTCTGGGTTTTTGGTCTAAGCGTAAATTTGATAATGCTATTTGCAAAAAGAAAATATTTTTAGTGTTTTGAATATTGATATTGCTAATGTGATGTTTAATGCTTATTTTAGTAAAATGTTGATGTGCCTAATATGCTTAAGTGATGTAAGGAAAGTCAATCAGTTTCAATATGCTAATTTTGACAGCTCCTATTTTAGCCCCTGTATATATATAGAGAGAGAGAGGTGTAATAATAGCTTAACAATTCATAAATCACCTAGCCAGTTTTAGTATTGCAATCAGCTTCAACTTATGCAACCTAATACTATCGTGTCGGGAAAACACAACTAGATCGCTTTAATTCGTATCCTGATACAACAAGTCCAAGTTCACTGAGAGACGACACCAAAGCCAATTATCCTTCTTTTACGATTTTAAAAAATTACTTACAAGTATAAACAAATGTTCAAATTTAAACAAGCAAATGTAGCAAGTTGCAAAAGGTTACCTAAAGAAAAGAATCATTTTCAAATACCGCAGGCCCCATAGTTCAAATATGGAGGTTAAATAATAAAAATGTTCCTTTAAGAAATGTAATATAAAGAGCCTATGCGCCTATTTAACGAGATGTAAAAAGATCAGACCAGGTCAACGTTTAAGCACCTAACAATTTTGTTAATTTTACAAATACTAATATCAACGACAAGACTAAGTTCAACTAAACAATATGATAAAAACGTGTTTATCAATAGACATCGACAAGGTAGTTATTGCAATTGACAACTCTACATTAAAAGCACATTTTGTCGTATTATAATAAGCGCTCGATTTGAACACCACCGGCACAAAATGCGGGCCCACATTCGGTTTCGTTAAAATGTTCACTACTGAAAGATGCGTTTCCCTTTAAAACATTCAAAGTAGTAAAGATAAATAATAATAATAATAAATAAAAAGTAAAACTGTTACCAGTTACGACTATTCTTACAAATGATCGCCAAATTACTATGTTGTAGAACATTTATTTCCATCATCAAGGAAACGCTATACAACAGTTTACAAACTGATCATATCATGTAAACAAAATCAAATGTAAATAATTACATAGGACACAAGAGTTGATGAAAACACCTGTAAATAAAACAATCGATAGAAATAGAACTAACAACCATTTTGACGGCAAGTATAATCGGGTTGTACCACATAATTTTGTGTCTTATGGGGGTCGTTTAAAAAGACACTAGCAACGAATAATTCTATTGCCATTCATGAATATCTGTGACACTATCTCGTCCAAATATGATCAAACGGGCTTACAGTAGCCTAGAGATTAGAAATAAACCAATCTAGCCAATCCCAAGCCAAAACTGTTCCTCCTCGATGTGGTGCATCCTGGACTAGATGTCTATAGGCATTTATACTAATAACAGCAGGGACTCAGTACTTTTGCTTTGACGGATAAGTGCAGGTACACATCCAGGATACTTAAAAGATCTTTTAGGGTATACGTTGAGCTAAGGCAGACAACTTTGACACAAAATCAGGCAACCTAGTCGTCAATCTTTACAGACCGTGGCTCGGTCAGAACGAACGTATTATTCTCCACGCTTGTTACGCTTATCAGAGTCGATCGTTCAATATGGCGTTCAAATATAGAAAATAATGAAGATGTGACTACGTCGCTAACCACAATGAATACAGTCCGTTCAACAGTGATCTACTTACTTAATCGTTCGTTCATTTAGTATTATCACATCAACATACAAAATGTACGGTATATAAAGCAGCTTTCAAACACAATCTTTGCAACTTCACAGTACGACAGTTTTTACAAAAAACTAGAATACTAAGTGGACACACTTTTTCACTTTATCACACACACACACACACACAACCAGATAAACGGAACACCTACGGAGGATAGACGGCCAGACTTAGCACGACCAGTCAAACCACGTACTACGTCGTCAAAAACCACATTACATAACATGATGTGATCACCTCTTCATTATTTTCCGTTCATAAACGATCAACTTCGATAACTTAACAAGCATATCAAAACACAGAAGAATAACAAAGTTTCTTGACTAATAGACGGCATCCTTGTAACGTCGCCACTGTTCACAAAGATTGACGAAATCGCCTGATATCTTGTCAGGATTATCTCCTTAGCCCAACGGCTACATATGATAGACGTATAGCTTAAGATACCTTTTAAGTATCCTGGATGTATACTCGCACCCACCCAGTTATACCGCTGTGCACTCGGACCCAGATGCCTATATACACCTGGTCTAGAATGCACCACGTGGAGGACGAACAGTTAGGAATATTACCATTATTGGAAATTGAAACTTTATAAGCATTACTCAGCATCCTCGTGGATCATTGGCATTCCAAAAACAAATAATAAAAATTCGTACCCCATTGATAACTTATTCTTTCAAAAACTCAACATTTAAACACTCCGAATTAACCACCGGATTATGATGATTGGAAATGTGATGCTGACTGTTGATGGTGTCGTTCGAATCTGTGACATCCAACTGCGAATGTTTTAACATGTTCAAATCGTAGATAATTGTGGGACATTCGGATTGAATGCAATCGGCAGGTATGCAATGACCAGACGGCGTGTTCAAATCGACAACTTCGATGTTGGAATCGCAGTGAGTTGCGTAAGTATAGGACGAGGGATCGATAGAGTTTGCTGATTAAAGAAACAATGAAAAAGTGTTTAATTTGAATTATGAGTAGACGTGTAATATAACATAAGTTGGTGGCAGAGCCATCTCTTCATTAATTCCAAGTTCGTACAGCATGTCGAATTCCCATACGTATAGGTGCGAATTGAGGGGAGGGCAAATGAAGTTTTTTGGCTAGAAGACAGCTTCCTTGTGTTCACAGGAATTGACAATGCGACGGTTGACAGATCAACAAGCCTAGATGGCTACATATTGTAAATAGATACCTTGAGATACCTCTTAAGCATCTCGAGTCTATGCTAGCATCCATTCACTGAGCAAGAGTCCAGTAAAATTCTAGTTATGCCTCTGTGCACTTGGTCCTGGTTTTTATTAGTATAAATGTCAGTTGGCACCTAGAGGAGATGCAATATGTAGAAGAGGAACAGTCAGAAGCAACACCATCATCGAAATTTGAAACTTTGTAAGTATTACTCAAGTCCTTAGGATTATTGACATCCCCATGATTCCAATGACACACTTGAGTGTAAAATGCTGCAAAAAAGCCCAATCTACCCTATTAAAAATTTCACCATATACAATAACATGGAACATTCATCTTGTTGAATCCACGCTGTTTAAAACACTGAAACATATCGAATAATTGATGCACCAACAGGCTTTTAACAAAGCCAAATGGGTGTGTGTGTGTACCAGTCCATTGCCACCCAGCGCGCTCTAGCAACCGTCAAACAATCACACATTTTCCCATCATTCGGTCTCAAACAACAACAACACGCACCCAAAACAAAACCACCATTCAAACTGTCCAAATGTCCCGATTGCGAACCGCCGCCAGCATAGACCACATTGCCATTGCAGTCGTAATAGATACAATCGGCAGCATTCGACGTATCGCAATCGGCCGTCAACTCCTGACCGACGGTATGAAAATCCGACTGAATTGACGATGACGATGATGATGGTACATGTTGATGATGAGCGCTATTCGGTCCAACTATATAATAGTAAATGACCGAGCCTTGGGCATTTGTTACGGGATAGAGTTGCATCATGTTGGATTGATGAAACGAAGACGCATTGTCGACCGACTGCTGAGTGGTGGTCAGGCGATTGACTGCATCGTAGTCGACGTCTTCTTTGGACGGCGTGTCGGCAGGCTGATGCTCCGACGACCATTGCGACGTCGGATAGAGTTGCAGAGCTGATACGTAGTCGGTTGTTGATAGGAGTGACGACTGAAATGTCGAATAGTTGGATTTTATTGATGGGGAAGGGCAAACGACAGCTTGTCTTTATAGCCTAGAGCTCTACCACTCCAGCATCTAACATAACATCAATTCCAAGTTTGAATAGCTTCTCGAATTCCTATACGACAAGGTTGTAGGATGTGAACTGAACTTGGGAAAAGGATAAATAAAGTTTCTTGGCTACAAGACCGCTTCCTTACGACGATGCCAGTGTTTACAGGAATTGATAAGACGATATTCTATAGGGTTGACGCCGGTTGACGGATTCACAAGCCTAACCGGCTACATATGGTAAATAGTTAACTTGAGATACCTTTTAAGCGTCTCGGGTGTATGCTAGCACCCATTCACAATGGGAATTCAGTAAAAGCCCAGTTACACCGTTGTACACTCAGTCTAGATGCCTGTTGCCACATAGTCAAGGATGTACCACATAGAGGACGAACAGTCAGGAATATCACCATCATTGGAAATGGAGACTTTATAGGCAATACTCAAATCCTCAGGATCATTAACATCCCAGCATGTAAATGGGGAATTAAAATGCGAGTATTGTGCTCCCCAATGTGAAACAATTTACGTATCTGGGCTATTCAATTGCTTCTGACGGTGGTTCATCCAACGAGGTAAATCGTCGAATTTGTTTGGCTGCTGTTGCGTTTGGAAGACTTGTCAATCCATTTTGGAGATGAAAAACATCAATTCGAACACAAATATGAACATTTTCTCTTTATTAGTTCGCACAATGCTTCTGTACGCAGCTGAAACCTGAACTCTTACAGGGTCAGAGATCATGAAACTTGATGTCTCACATACATTTGGCACAACACCCATTTTGCATCCTCCGTTTCAAGAGATTGAGCAGTAAAGATCAGTACCCGTCAACTTCGAGATAACCGCCATCATCGGTGTCGCGACAACGTTCTTCGTGGAAATCCTGATGCCATCTCACGTGTCGAGGATGTGTGCCTTTATAGTCCAAAGCTTCGTCACCTCCAGAAGATGAATAAGCACCTAAATACCATTTTCTTTAATAATTTTAACTTTTTGTAAACTTCAGGTTGCTAACTTTGTGCTTCGACCCGTCTCAACAAAAAACTCAAAACCAGCTACGGTAGAGTTTGTAAAACATCTTTTGCATAAAACATTTAAGTAAAAAACTGAAAAAATATATTATTTCAAAAAAGGCACATAAGTGTTGAAAATAGTTGTTTCTCTAAATCAGATAAAACATTCTTTATAAAATGTTTCAAAATCTATTGCACCTAAATGTAAGTTATTTTGTGTTTATTATTCACGACATTGTTTATTGAAATACCTTATTAATGCCTTAATTGATACACTATTTTTCATTACTTTAAGTGTTTCACAGGAAACGCATCTTTCATAAGTGGACATTTAAACGAAGTCGAACGTAGGGAATCAAACCCATCCCCATCCAGGTTAGAGTCGAGCGCTGTACCGCTGGACCACCCCGTGTTACTGCCCAAATACTTTCCAAACAAGAGCCCCCCCCTATTTAAGACCGACGGTGGGACTCGAACTCATGACCACACAAACCAACAAGTTCAACTTACAGTAACTGCTTTCATAGAACCATCATCGCCAACACTGCATTCCGTTTCGGGAATCAAATGGACGACGGAATTTTGATCCAAACCCGATGCCATCGGGTTGATAGAAGCGCTGCTCACAACGGTATTCATCAAGTGTTGTGAATTTGGCACTTCGTAAATTGTCGAGCTGGCTGTCGACAACAAGTCGTGTTGTTGTGGCTTGTAAGTGTTCAAATCCATATACTCCACGGGCAGTTGTGAAGCGTAAGCTGCGGCTACCGTCAATACGTGAGACGGTGCCGTTTGAAGCAAGGAATCGGTTGCACCGACTGAATACATAGACGCAAGGTTGTTGGACATCCACAGTGTATCCGATGTCGAACCAGTCGAAGCAACAGAAGGACCCAACTTGGACAATTTCGAATGCCGCGGGCGTCTAGGACGTCGGCGGTGTTTCAAGTCGAGCAACGACAACTGATTCTTGGTCACTTGGTGATGGTGATGATGATGATGATGATTGGATGGAGGTTTGGGCTAGAAAATAAAAGTGTGTTGTGCAATGTTTTACATGAATGAATTTATTTCATCAACTACACACTTTACGGTAGATTAGCGGCTAATATAATGTTACCGTTTAAGGCTTTCTGCAAGCGACCCTGCAATAGACATGTTGGTATCCAGACTTAAGATTCCATGTCCAATTCATCAAATACCGATGATCCTGAGGATTTGAGTAATGCTTATAGTCTCGAATTTCAATAAAGGTGACTGTAACTCTTCCACGTTGTGTATCCTGGACTAGGTGCCCATGGGTACTTAGACTAATAACAGCAGGAATCGAGTACACAGCGCATAACTGAGATTTCACTGGACTCTTGCTCAGTGAATGGATGCTAGCATACACCTGAGATGCTTTAAAGGTATCTCAAGGTAACTATTTACCATATGTAACTGGTTAGGCTTATAGATCTGGCAACCCTGAAGAAGATCGCCTCGTCAATTCCTGTCAACACTGGCGTCGTCGCAAGAAAGCGGTCTTCTAGCCAAGAAACTTCATTTATTCCTCCCCCCCCCGTTCAATTCGCATCCGACAACCTCTTCGTATAGGAATTCGGGATGCTGTACGAACTGGGAAATAATGAAAATGTTGTTGTTGTTGTTCAAGAACGAAAAAGTAAAATAAAACAATTCTTGCGTAAATATGGTTTTCCTATTTCGCTCCAGTTACCCCCATAATAATGTCCACTAATAGTACAAGCATTGACAAGTGTCTGGTAATAATGAAATAGCACTTACCAAAATAGTTCGAAAACGCGGTTCGCTAAATTTAACTTCTTGATTGTCGCCTGTACAGTTTGTATCCAAAATCTTCATTGGAAATGAACAAACATCAGATGGAACGCTTTTGTCTGCCAACATATAATAATATGACAAATTAAAGTCGCTTTATAAACATTATTATTAATTAAAACAAATCGACTAGATAAAGCATGGTATGATAACAATTCTGAGGATTTGAGTAAATCAGGCGGCCTCGTCAATCTTTGCTAACAGTGGCGACGTCACAAGGATGCCGTCTACCAGCCAAGAAACTTTGTTATTCTTCCACGCTTGTCAAGCCATCGAAATCGATCGTTCTACATGTCGTATAAATATGGGAAATAATGAAGAGGTGACCACGTCATCAACCGAAATGAATCTAATAAAGTTGAATCAATAAGATCAATCCTTTTATATGTGTCGGAAAAGTGGAACACTACAAGGCGGAATAGCCACAAACCCGTTGGGATCTTCAATTTCCAATGGTGGTGATTTTCATGACTGTTCGTCCCCCATATGATGCATCCCGGACAAGGTATCCTATGGACATAAAAACGAATTACTGCAAGGACTGAGGGTACAGCGGTATGACTGGCTTTCTACTTTCGCAACATCACTATTACAAAACAAAACCATACCATAATGCGTCCTCTTGTTCAAGCCCCGCTTCAATTTTCGATGACAACTGAAAATGCGCAATCCGCCAAGTGCATTCTTTTTCGATCTACCGCGCCGATTCGTTGCGCTGTGTGACGACGTGCGATGTCGAAGGCGGCCAGCCGAAGAGCCGCCGTCGCTGCTGTCACTTCGACCATCAAAATAGTCTGGCGGCAACGTGTAGTCGACGTCGTCGTTGTTCGAGGGCACAAAATTGTGAACGTTGACACAGTGCTTTTTGTACAGACCGAAGCTGACAAATGGCGTTGAACAGTGCGAACACGTGTAGCGACCATTGGGTTCACGATGCAATTTCGAATGTTGCTTAATATATATATATATATATATATATATATATATATATATATATATATATATATATATATATATATATATATAAAGATTTAAGTAATGCTTACAAAGTCTCCATTTCCAATAATGGTAATGTTCCTGACTGTTCGTCCTCCATGTGGTGCATCCTGGACTAGGTGTCAACAGGTATCTAGACTAATAACAACAGAGCCCAAGTGCACAGCGGTATAACTGGGCTTCCGCGACAGCGGGTGGGTGCATACATCCAGGATACTTAAAAGGTATATCAAGGTATACGTATACCATATGTATCTGCTGGACTAAGGGAGATAATCCTGACAAAAATTCAGGTGGTCTCGTCAATCTTTGCGAACAGTTGCGACGTCACAAAGATGCCGTCTACCAGCCAAAAAATTTTGTTATTCTTCTACGTTGTGTTACGCTTATCAAGCCATCGAAATCCATCGTTTCACCAACACAAATGACATGAATGAAAGGACGTTAAGTTGGAAATGTGTAATCAGCCTATGCCGCCACTAACAATGGCTTTACAGCTAATACTTTTAGGTTGGCCAAGCCTCTACGGGAAGTAAAACTCTACATTGAACCTCAATATAGGAGGGCGGGAGAACGGAGATTTTACTGATGACTCATTCCACCATTGCAAAGGCGTGTCGACAATCTTATTTTAGTCAATCAGCCGAGCCTCAATTCTTCAATATGTATCGAATGCGTCAACTTGCTTTTAAAAATCATCCAAAGTGCACAAAAATGTCACATTGTGTAAGTCATCATATATAAGCTCTACAATGACGATTGTAAATCTAGACCACAATAAATTGCTCTCTTGTAGCATTACTTGGGGAGGGGAAGGGGGAAAGGCTTAAACAAGCATTAGTACAATACATGTAGTATTAATAACTATGACGCATCCAGGATCCAAGAACCGAGTATACAGCTGTATATCTAAGTTGGATGAGTACTTAAAATGTATCTTAAGATATACACCTATATGGAGCCAGTGGGCTATGGAAAACAATCGTGGAAAACTCCAGGCAGGCTCCTTACAAGGACGTCGTCTGTATTACTTTCTTACGTTTATTTCGTATACAAGGTTATTCTAGTGCATGTAAAATAGAGGAAGGCAATTGTTAGAGGAAAAGATGGAAAAGTGATGACGCTACACTAACAATGATACATGTTGTGTGAAACTGTATATTTTTGTCATACAAACAAAACATCATGCAAAAATTATAACATTTAGTATGTAATGTAACGAACAACGATAACTTCATTTTTATTACCGGTAAATTGCACCTACTTTGTACGCATGCTTCGTAGTAAATGCTCGACCGCACGGTTCACAATAGAAGTGCAATATATTATCGGCGGATTGATTTTCCATCGCTGTTGACTTCTTAAAGTCTAGTTTCGTTGTTGAGACACAAAATTATATAAATGAAATGGATTGCGTAATAAAAACTGCAATAGATAGTTTAACGTTTGATATAACAAAAGCTATATATATATATATATATATATTAAGTTTATAAAAATCCTCGTTGACAAAATTTTTGGGCAGTAAAAAATTAAATAAATATTGGTAACTTATATAAAATAAGTCATGTTTAAAATATATTTAGTTTTTATTAACTAAAAACAAGAATGTAGCATTTGTTTAGAAATAAGTTAAATATATGTAAGTAATACAATTTTCCAAATATTTATCTGTATATTGTTCAATAAGAAAATTGTTAAAAGTTCAACTCTATATAACCATTTTTTATAATTACATAAATTGATAAACAGAAAAAGTATCCAATTTAAAATAAATTAAATATTAATAAATAATCGGAGCTAAAATGAAAACAGTACACACAGAAACGCGTTACCTTCGTCAGCATCAGTGTGCTGATTATTCTTTTCATGTAGTCTGAGCAAATGACGTTCCAAAGTTGTTTTGCTTGTATAAATTCGACCACAATGGGAACAATCGTAAGCGTTTGATGATACAATGTTCTTTCGAATTATATATATATATATATATATATTTATTTATTTATTTATTTAATTTTTATTTTACGTTTGCTACTTTGAATGTTTTACGAGAAACATCTTTCAGCAGTGGACATTTTAGCGAAGCCAAACGTGGGCCCGCATTCTAGTGCCGGCGATGGGATTCGAACCCATGTCCACCGAGGTCCAAATTCGAGCACTGTACCGCTAGACCACCCCGGCATATATATATATATATATATATATATATATATATATATATATATATATAGAAATAAAATGTACAATTATAAGAATTTTTAAATTCCAAAAATGGTTCATATTTTGTTATACAAATGGCATAATGGTTCAGTGATTAAAACGCAACCTCCAATTCAACGTTCTCTCATCACTGACAATAATTCCGGTGGTCCGGACACACTTTCCCTAGACATCCAGTTGTAGTATCATGCACCGTTACTTTGCCTTGCCCAAACACCGATTAAAAGAATCATTCATTGTGGTTGGTGACATAGTCACGTCTTCATTATTTCTATATTTGTACGGCATATTAAACAATCGCCATCGATAAGTCGATAAGCGTGACAAACGTAGAAAAATAACAAAGTTTCTTGGTTGGTAGACGGGGATGCTAATGACCCTGAGGATTTGAGTAATGCTTATAAAGTCTCAATTTCCAATGATGGTGATATTCCTGACTGTTAGTACTCCACGTGGTGCATCCTGGACTAGGTGCCCCTAGGCATCTAGACTAATAACAGCAGGGTCCGAGTGCACAGCGATATAACTGGGCTTCCGCTACGGCGGGTGGGTGCGAACAAACACCCAGGATACTTAAAAGGTATCTAAAGGTATACGTATACCATATGTAGCCTTTGGGCTAAGGGAGATAACCCTGACAAAATATCAGGCGGCCTCGTCAATCTTTGCGAACAGTGGCGACGTCACAAGGATGCCGTCTACCAGCCAAGAAACTTTGTTATTCTTCTACGTTTGTGTTACGCTTATCAAGCCATCGAAATCGATCGTTTGTTATGTCGTATAAATATGGGAAATAATGAAGAGGTGACCACGTCACCAACCAAAATGAATGAATGAATGATAGACGGCATCTGTGTGACGTCGCCACTCTTCGAAAAGATCGACTATGACGCCTGATTTTTTGTTAAGGCTATCTCCTTTAGCTCAATAACTACATATGGTATACGTATACCTTAAGATACCTTTTAAGTATTCTAGGTGTATCCTTGCCATAACGGAAGCCCAGTTATAGCGCTATGCATTCAGCCTCTGTTGTTATTGGTCTAGATGGAAGAGGAGGAGTTTGAAATTTCACCATCATTAGAAATTGAGATTTTATAAACATTACTTAAATCCTCAAAATTATTAGCATCAATTAGAAGAAAATGAAAGTTAGTTCGATAAGTATTTATATAAAAACTGTTCAAAACGTTCTTTACGTTATTTTGTTCAAAGTGCTATCAAGGAATCAGTGTATGTCGCTGAACGGAAATATATCTACATGTCTCCAAAAATTGTGAACAATTATTCCAGATGCTGTGCAAACTGACAATCATATAAAGTTTTGCGTTCCACCAACTATTCAAAATCTACTCACGACGCAATTTCACACAGTTATTGACTTTTAAAAATGGCACTTGTAACCCTACCACTACGAGAACTTTGTAATCATACTCCAGTTGTCCACAAAATATTGCTACGAAGTACTCGACTATCATTAGTGTTTCAAACGTTGATAATCTCGCTAAATTTGTACCAGCACATTTTACCAACTGGAGTCAAAACAATTTAACTTACATTATTTAATTCGCAGTCGGTATATAAATTCCCATTTGAACCAGTAACCTTGCGTTGCTCCAAAAGATCCAAAGGCGATGTGTTCAACGTAATCATTACCTTTTTGCGACCCGAACTGTTGACTTCCTTTACGATGGGAGACAAGGGCGATTGGGGTGGAATAAGCGGCGGATTGTCTTCAGCAAAATCTGTCTCTACAACCAACGGTTCGTTACATTCGTCGTTTCGCATTAAATTAGAATCCAACTCCATCGAAGCATTTTTGTCATCATCAATTTCATCCAATTCTAAATAATCACTTGTCATCGTGTTCAACCGAATTCCGTGTTTATTGTACAAATGATCCTCCAAACAATTCGTATCGTGCGATTTGAAAGACGAACAAACACGGCAAAGGTAGATAATAGAAGAGTCAGAAGTCGGTTTTTTCAAATCAGCATTGGGTTGTTCGCCTAAGCAAAGATATGTATCAAGGAAAACCAAATGAATGCCTACTAGTATTTATGTATTTGACGTTTTTGCTAAACGTACAATACATACTTTACAGAAATTCTTTAAAACGATAGTTAATGTTTTATTGTCCATATTTAATTTATTAGATGGCATAACTTTAAATTTTACAACTTGTATTTTATTTTTTAATTATTATAAAATTTCCCTACACTTACATTATAAAAGCATAATTTGAACATTTTAACGTGTTAATCACCATATAAACTCATATTTTTTTTACTATTTCCCGTGTATTTGATAAAGTTAAATATATTAGCTATATTAATAATTATTAATATAATTCCAGAAAAGATACAAATTAATATCATTCAAATACATTGTAATTTTACCAAAATTATCTTTCTTAGAAATAAAATAGATCAACAGTGTTGTTATTAACAAAAACGGAAATTACATTAAATGAAAACTTACGTTTAATTTTGAGTATAAATTTTTTCCATGAATCATCCAGCATTTCCTATATTCAAGGTAAATAGAACACATTGCAATGCACACAAAACGCAATCATCAAATGATTTCAAATAAACTAATATTTAAAAATAAACGCTTTGTATATAATTATATTATAATTTATGTACAAACAAACTTTAATTCATATATACATATATTTTATTTATTTTTACTACTTTAAATGTTTTAAGGAAAACATCTTTCAGTATTGGACATTCTAGAGAAGCTTAACGTGATCTGCATTTAGTGCCTGCGGTATATATGTATCATTATATCAAAATAGCTTAATTTTAAATAAAAGCATAGCAGTCCAACAAATCCAATTTTTTACATTTTACATTAAATACTTAGTTAATCATTGTAAATAACCATAATTAACAATTTTTCTTTAAGTAAATTAACACCGTATTTTTGTAATTTGTAAATTAAATCCACTTTAGTTCGTATAATTGTTTTGAATTAATGTTTTAACGTATCTAAATTAATTATTTCCTGTTACTATACTAAGTATAGTTAAACAACGAATACTGGATTCAATTGTCATACAATGTCCGCGTGCTTATTAAAAAATACGTAAAAAGTAGAATTTATCAGCTCATTCAAAAACCAAGGATATTTTACAATTAATTTTTCAACAGACTTAAATATTTAACAGAAACCACTATTTAATACCGTTGACTACTTTTTAAAATAAATTATTTAAAATGACATAAAACATTAAAATTATTTATCTAATATTTAATCGACATAAAACAAGTAAAATTCAATAAAATTATAAATAGCTTTAAATTTTTAATATCCAAAGACGCGAATCCGTACCCCCATTTGTGCTCATATGAATTAATTAATATATAAAACACTTATACAAACGGTAAAAACGCTTTTATTCAATAATTTACAACAAAAACTATATTAAATCAATTGCTATTAAAATTTTAATAGCATAATGCTAAACCCACTAACCCAAATTACTACTGTTAATTTATTAACATAAATTTTTAACACGATAGACATAATAACCACATTATTTACCATAATATAAGTTTAAAACAAATACAAACGCTTACATACTTTTTTTAAAAACTAACTAAACCTACTAAATAATAAACTTCAGACGTACATGCAATATCGAGTAAAATTATTAATGTCCGAGTAAATCAACCACTTTAATTACGCTCCTAATTAAAAGTAAAACCTAGGTCTGTCAGGGCCGATATATTGACCATTAACTATATCACAAAAACAATAATCAGTTGTAAACATAATTATTTTTGGAACTATTTTTTTACATAAAAAAATTACTTTTTGGTTTATTGTATTGTAACTCTATATTTATTTTAATTACGATTATAATCAATTGTAATTAAAATAAATATAAAATTTTGTTTTATTTAACTTTTTAATGTAAAAAATAAAAAACATTTCTACTTAATTTAAATGTTGTTTAAATATTAGATGTTTTACTTGCTTAACGAGGGACTACCAATTCTCTTCCTCAACTTAAGGATATTCATGGGTCTCCTCTTCTCCTACCTGAAGTTTGCAACATTTTCAGCAAATAATTCCAGTCTGTCTTCAATGCTGATTCTACAGGCGACCTATCTACCAGTCCCTTACGTTTATCTGGGTCTCCTCTTATTCAGGATTCAGGATTTTTCACGAGTTGAGTAGGCCAAAACGCCTTTTAGTACTCGATTCTCAAATTGTCTCAAATTTTCAGGGGGAAAAATGAAATGGATGGTGAGGTAAAGGGGGATTAGTGACAGAAAAAATATTTGAAATCAAGATAAAATCAAGGTAGATAGTGGAAGTTAACAATTACAGAAAACGAGCAAAAATTATAAATATGCAAAAATAATAATAAAACAAGTTACGTATTACAATGCAAAAACACTGCAATAATCATCAAAAAAGAAGAAAAGAGAAAAGGATGAACAACGCTCCAATGGACGTGTAGCGTGACGCGCGCCTCACCTCGCTTGTATGTATTACTCCGGAGATAGTTCGTAATCTCCTTTCCAAAATAAAATCTTCTTCTAGGAGCTCGGATGAATTATATCCGAGAGTTATTATTATTATTATTATTATTATTATTATTATTATTATTAAGCTTTAATATTTCACTAGAGATACATTTAGCATAAAATACATTTTACCATCAATATAAAAAAAGTAGTAGTACAAATAATGGGATCAAAATGAAATAGAATGTCATATGTTAATGAATATAAATATAGTCTATATAGTATGCATGTGATTTTTAAAAAAATATTCAAAATTGCTGTACATAGAATGAGTCATTATAAGGCACAACTTGTACTGTGAGATGTCCAAATTAGTTCAAATGAATGCGTAGGTGGAACAATTCCTACTTTGATAGGTTTCTTAGTAGTTCAATTTTGTTTGATTCTGGATTGGTTAATACTCTGGGTAAGTAGGGCAGACATGAATTTTTGTATTGATTAGTTTTGGCTTTCA
This sequence comes from Cardicola forsteri, assembly GCA_025895645.1. Lineage (NCBI taxonomy): Eukaryota > Metazoa > Platyhelminthes > Trematoda > Strigeidida > Aporocotylidae > Cardicola > Cardicola forsteri. Next base: position 21,946 of record JAKXYG010000972.1, on the reverse strand, counting down.
TGTGCAGGTAAGTTCTTCTTGTTTTTCCAGAAGCTTTAGAATTGTTAAAAGCTGCATGTAGCGGGTGATTGTTATTATTTTCAATCCTTGATGCTAATTGTATACAGGATTTAAAATGTTTATCAACAATATCATTTAATAAGATAGAATATTTGATTCCTGAAGATTTTGATACCAATGATATGCATCTTTTTAAAATAATGTAATCCTGTTTTAATAAACCAGGAAAAATTATGGGTGAGCAATATAATATCAAAGGATAAAAGCATGATGTAATGAACAATTTAGTAATATAATTGTTAACATTTAGTTTTCTTAATCTTCTTATATAGTAGCATAAGGATTTGGTTTTTAAAAATATATGCTCTACATGATCACACCAGGTAAGTATGCTATTTATGTGTACACCAAGATATTTAATTTTGTTACAGGTGCATATATTTGTTTGATTTAACTTGAATGTTCTGTTTAATTCCATTGTTTCTCTTGGACGCCTTGTTGTAAATTTAATAAACTTGCATTTTGATGGATTTAAATTGAGATTAAAGTTAGTAGACCATTTTTCAATTTTATTAATAGAATTTTCATAATTGTTTAGATCATTGTTTGAAAAAATCTTTGTGCACAATACCATATCATTTCAGAGAATGTGCCGCGGAATTAGCACCGGCACTTGCCCATACGTTAAACCTTTCCTTAAACCAAAGTAAGGTTCCTACTGTTTAGAAATTAGTTTACATCAGACCGATTTACAAATCCGGATGTAGATTTAAGGCTGAGAGTTATAGACCTATTAGTATCCTGTCTGCTCCCAGTAAAATTTTAGAAAAAATTATTAGGTCCCACCTACTAAATTTTATACTCGACAATAACCTTATAAACCCTGTCCACCATAGGTTTATGCCTTCGAAATCTTGCTTCTCTAATTTACTGACGTTTACTAGTAGTTTTACTAGAATGATGGAGTACTCTCATTTGATCGATGTCATTTACTTTGATTTTTGCAAAACATTTGACAAAGTACCCCATTCGGCATTATTGAACAAATTGAGAGCATTTGGGATTAGTCCTCCACTTCTCGACTGGATTCGGGATTTCCTCACCAACGGGCAATTAATGTAAGATTAGGTGAGGTCACCTCCGCTGCCGTTAACAATTGGAAACTCGCTTTTATTCGGCCTATTTATAAGTCCGGTTCCAAGTTCAAGCCGGAAAGTTTCAGGCCAATCAGTATTTTATCCGGTTCTAGCAAAATTTTAGAGAAAATCATTAAATCCCATTTGGTTAATTTTATCTCTATGAATAACTTAATAAATTCAGGTTAACATGGGTTTATGCCTGGGAGATCCTGTCTTTCCAATCTATTGACGTTTACAAAGAGCATTACCGGCATGCTGGATCGGTTATCATCAGTCGATGTAATCTACTTCGATTTTTGCAAAGCTTTTGATAAAGTTCCGCATTCAGCTTTACTCGGTAAGCTAAAAGCTTTTGGGATAAGTCCTCCGCTCCTAGATTGGATACGTGACTTTCTCACTAATCGTAAGTTCTGTGTCAAATTAGGTAGTGCAGCATCTTCTCCCTCTCCAATCTCCTCGGGGGTTTTTCAGGGATCAGTTCTGGGTCCCCTTTTTTTAATATCTATATTAATGATCTGCCTACAGTTGTTCATTCCAACATCCTGCCTTATGCTGACGACGTCAAAATCTGGGGCTCTAACCCCGAACAACTACAACAGGATGTTATTAACATTTACCAGTGGTCTATGGACAATGCACTCCCCCTAAATATTTCTAAATGTAATCATTTCTCATTTCGAAAACCTTCAGGAAACCGATGTACTGTTCCCAGTACTCAGATTATCTCTAAGATTGACACGGAGAAAGATCTTGGTGTGACTTTCAATCCCTCCCTTAGCTTCTTGTCACACCATAATAAAGCATCGTTAACCTGCTATCGTCTTATGAAATTTTTTAGGCGTAATTTAGGAAATATTCCAGCTAGCTGTACCCGACTTTTTTTATTAATTATACATTAGGCTGCACCTCGAATACTGTATTCAAGTAACGTCGCCTATCCTAAGGGCAGAAATATTTAAACGTGACAAAGTTCAAAAAAGCTTCACTAGACTCCCGCGTACCCTCAAGAGTTTTCCTTACCCTAAGCGACTGGAAGCTCTTCGTCTCTTCCCACTAAAAAATAGGAGACTCCGGGGCGACCTAATTTTAGTTTTCAAACTCATAAACTCTACCCAGTTTAAGCATATGTTTGCCCTCTCCGATGATTCCCGTAGAGGACACCCTCTCAAGCTCTCCAAGCCGCGAGTTCAATTCCGACTAGGTCTTTATCATTTTTCCTTTAGGGTTATCACTGCATGGAACAATCTGCCCCCGCACGTTGTGTTAGCCTCATTCCTTCAGGCGTTCAAATCTGCGTACAATTAATTTTACTTTCTCAAGTTTACCTAATGCTTTTTTTTCTTTTTGTTAACTATTTTTTATTTTTTCATTAATACCTGATACCCTAAACAGAGTATTGAAAGGAGTTTTCCTCCTATTTTTAACTCTTGTACAAACCTGAAACCTGAAACCTGAAACCTCTGGCGTCCCTCAAGGGTCTGTCCTCGGCCCTCTGTTATTTATTATTTATATCAATGACTTGCCTGCTGTTTGTTCAAACATCTTGCTGTATGCTGATAATGTTAAAATTTGGAGTTCTAATCCTAAACAACTTCAACTAGATATTTTGAGTATCTACAACTAGTCTATAACTAATGCGCTCCCTCTGAATTTTTCCAAGTGTAAACACTTTTCCCTTGGCAGATCTTCAGGCAATATATTTAGAACACCAGACTTATCACCAATCACCCTAGTCAATTCGGTTAAAGATCTAGGGGTTACTTTTAACCATTCCCTAAACTTTTTGTCGCACTATAGGATAGGAGCTTCTAAGGGGTTTCAACTCACTAAGTTTTTTAAACGTAATCTAGGGAATGTCCCTGTGAGTTGTGCACGGTTACTCTACCAGCTATATATCAGACCCCATCTAGAATATTGTATTCAAGTTACATCCCCTTCCCTAAAAGCAGACATTAAGATTTTAGACAAAGTACAACGTAACTTTACTAAATTCCCTAGACAGCTTAAGAATGTAACCTACTCTAATTGGTTAAAATCTTTTAAGCTTTTTCCCCTACAAGATAGGAGGCTCTGGGATGATCTCATCTTAGTTTATAAATTATTAAGGTTGGATGGTGTTAAACATCCTCTCGTTCCTGCTAATGATTCTTGACAAGAACACCTTTTAAGTTATCCAAACCTAGAGTAAGATCCAGGTTATGTCTGCATCATTTCTCGTATAGGGTCATATCCGCGTGAAATCCAAAACACGTGGTTTCAGCTTCATCCATTGACTCCTTTAAATCGGCTTATGATAAATATTTTCTCCATGATTATATTAAAATTTTATATTCCTATTTATATTTTTTTCTCATATTTGTATACATAAACTTTTCGAGATTTATTTTTGTTGATACTTGATATTTTGAACCGAGTACAAAAAAGAGTTTCCTCCTACATACCTGAATACCTGAAATACTTAATTGTGCTATTTAATGTTATACATGTTACAGGTTGATATTTGAGTTGGGTAGGAGTGAAACTCTTTTTGATCTTCTGTTTTGTTTATCAATTTTATTAGAAGGGTGAAAAACAATAAATTAAAGAATAAATAAATAAATAAAAAGATAATTAAAATTAGTAAAGGGAAAAGAGACGGGTTAGTTGAACTTGGAAAGTTTATGATAATCATGTACCTTTTTGAAAGCTGGGAGTGAAGACGCAAAGACTACTTTGGCAGGTAGGTTGTTTTATGGAAAAAGTAATGACTTCTCAGTTCATAAAAGGCTCTAGGCTTCGACAATTTCAGGTTTTGCTCTCTAAGAGAGTTTTGAGTTAAAGTAAAGAAAGGCGAAGTGGAGCCGGAATTGAGTAGTTGATAAGTCAGGATAATATCACCCCGGAGACGCCTATTACTTAAAGGAAACAGTTTTAGTCTGTGTCAAATTTTAGAATCGGGGCTGTGATTTGAGCACAATATTCAAGATGTGGTTTCAAGTACAACATGCATAGTAGGTGTAGATATTTAAGAAGAATATTTTTAAGGTTCCTTTTAAAGAACGTAATAAGCCTATAGCACATCTGAGTAGCTATGGAGTGATGTTCAGTAAACATAAGAGAAGAGTCAAGAATTACTCCTAAGTTCTTAATTGATTTAACTGATTCTATAGGCTGAGTATTGGGAGGTATAGACAAAACTTTGTCTGATGGTCGCCCAAAAGTTTTATACTTACATTTGGTCTTATTGGATATCGACTAGTTGAAAATGCTAATAATATCGGTCTGTAGTAGTTCAGGGTTTGTACCCCAGATCTTAACATCGTTGGCGCAAAGCAGGATGTTAGAGTAGACAACTGATGGTCTAGCGGTACAGCGCTCGAATTCGGACCTCGGTAGACATGGGTTCAAATCCCATCGCCGGCACTAAAATGCGGGTCTACATTTGGCTTTGCTAATTGTCCACTGTTAAAAGATGTTTCTTGTAAAACATTTAAAGTAGCTGAAAGCTACTTCTACTGAAGTATCTAAGCCAATAACCATAAAATAAATAAAAAAATTTAAAAAAAAACATAAAAGATTAAAAAAAAAGAATAAATAAAAGAGGATCAAAAATAGATCCTTGAGATATCCCTGAGGAGATGGGACAATAGGAGGAGAAATCCGAACCAACCCGGACCTTAAAGGTACGATTGGAAAAAAAAATCGTTAATCGAAGTTAGGATAAAGATGACAAGCCCCGTAGCGCTAAGCTTGAAGATAAAAAAATTGTAAGAAACTTTGTCGAAAGGCTTTGCAAAATCAAAATAGATGGCGTCGACAGACCTATGGCTGTCTAGCATTTCTGTGATACTGTTAGAGTAGGTAATTAAATTTGTAAAACAAGACTTCTTAGGCATGAAACCATGTTGAGCAGGATTAACAATATTAAGCTTTATAAGATAATTAAGTAAATGGGATCGAATTAACCTTTCCATAATTTTACTTGGAGTGGAAAGGATGCCGATTGGTTTATAGTTTTCAGGTTTAAATTTACACCCTAACTTGTGAGAAGGTCTTATAAAGGCAACCTTTCGACTAACTAGGATTAACAAATTGAAAATATGTCAGGTGGGGTGTGTGTGTGTGAGAATATCTGCGTGTTTTTTTAAAATTTTGGGATAGATGCCATCGGCGCCGCAAGACGTGGACTTGAGGTATTTAAAACAGTTGATGACTAAAAGACCATTTAAGGTTAAAAGTTGTATAGGTGGACTGACAGTATTTGGAAAAAACTGGGTACACAGTGAGGTCTGGAAAAAAGAGTTGAAATAGTCCCTAAACAGGTCACAGCTAGAAAGTCCTGAGATCAAACCTCCTTGTTAAGGCGAGGGTAAAAAAGATTAAATTTCCGCTTATTACTGATAAACTTAAATAATAGGTTTTTGTTAAACTTAGCTCTATTTAGAATCTTATAAAGTAATTTCCTTTAATAAATCTAGTGCATATATTACGAGTATTTAAATAGGTATGATGGAAGAAGGGTAGCATAGTAGCTTTCCGCAAATAAAAAGCTCTGTTCCACTTATAAATTCGTTTACAGATATTTTTAGGAAGTCTAGGATTAGTATAATTAGGGAACCTAAAACAGAGAAAGAGATTAACCCCATTATTAAGTATCTTGATGAAGAAGGAGTAGGCTTTTTCAAGATCATTACTATATAGGTTTTCCCAGTTAGCATTAGATAAGAAGAACCTGAGCTCACTGAAATCAGCTTTCCTGAAATCCGAGTTGAGTAGGCCAAAACGCTTTTTAGTACTCAGTTCTCAAATTGTCTCAAATTTTCAGGGGGGAAAATGAAATGGATGGTGAGGTAAAGGGGGATTGGTTACAGAAAAATATTTGGAATCAAGATAAAATCAAGGTAGATAGTGTATGCTAACAATGATAGAAAACAAGCAAAAATTATAAATATACAAAAATAATAATAAAACAAGTTACGTACTACAATGCAAAAACACTGCAATAATCTTCAAAAAAGAAAAAAAGAGAAAAGGATGAATAACGCTCCATGGACGTGTAGCGTGACTCGCGCCTCACCTCGCACAAATCCCCCTTTCCGACACATTTTCTATCACCTGATAAATTAAAACCAAAAATTAAAAAAAGTTTATTTTACTCAACTTGTGCAGCAATAACAACCTGTAATTCGCGAAATACTAAAATGCTTCATAATTAATCCAACAGCTAAATGAAGAAATATATACTTTTAAAATAATTTCTAAACTTGTCATAAGTAATAGTTTTTAATAATCAATATGTATAATTGTTTTTAATTAAATTGCAAAATTTTAAATTATTTTAAATATGTATTTTTAAAGTAAAATAATTTTGTAAACAAATAAAGTAATATTTTATTATGCGTAGTAATCTATGGCAAAACAATAATTGTTTTTTTAAAAATTACAAAATAATAAATAATAAATTATAACATATCTTTAATTATTATACATTTGTATATATAAAAATCAAAAAATATTTCAAGGTTTTGTCCTACGCAACTTTTTAATGCTGTTTCATGTGCTGTTGTAGATATTACAAATTAAACGGGGTAACTTTAACGTTATGGGTTGATTAATTTTTAATAGTTAAGTTGAATTTTATTGGACGATTACAGAGTTTATTTAATTAAAAATAAACGAAGTTGTATGAAAGAGAATGTAATTTTAGACCACAATTTGTTTTGTGTCGTACTATTTTGGTTATTAAACTTTAATAACTTCGTTGTGATTTTTTAATATTTGTTTGATGTTATATTTTTAAGTGCAATTGTTTAAAATTTGTTTGTGTTTGGTTATACACGAGAATTCAGTCATACACTGTAAGAGAGTTTATTTGATACCTGATATTTTGAACCGAGGATCAATAGGAGTTCAATCCTATTTAACTCGTGTAAAAACCTGAAATTTGGATGCATTTTTAAAAATATTTAAATTAAATTTGAATAATAATTAATTAATTTTCAGAAATTTTGGATTATGGAAATGTTTTAATCTAAATATTTTAATACTTTTTAATTCTTTTATTGGATAAGAAATCTTGAGCTATTAATTAATTAAATTATAAATTATTTTATTATGTTTACTATTTTTAAATGCACAAGGAATGTTTTATTACAGTTTTAGTTTTTTTTTGGAATAATTTTAGTAAATATCAATTTTGATGGAAGATAGATATTATGATCTGGACATTCCTTTGAAAACTGTTGATGCTCAATTAATTGCTCGAGTATTTGATGCCGGTTATCAGTACATTGGCATTAGTCAAACAGTGGCAATAGACGATTTTTGTTTTGATACTCAAACAAAAAATGCCGATTTAAAGCGAAAGAAAAATAAAGAAGAAAGGCAGGAAATGCGAAAGTCTCTTTTCAATCAATTGGAACCACCTGCATCAAACGTGTTGAATAAACTAATTGAAGATAGTGGAAAATTTCGGGCAACAATTTGGCCTTCTATAAATTTTGGACAACCGCGATTGTTTCGACGTCTTAATTTGTACTGCAGCAATCCATCAACTGCAGGTTTATTCTTTCGTGACTTTGGTGGAACCCTAAACAATTTTGATATTGTCAGTTTTTGTCCGACAACCAGTCAAGCATTGACTTTTGCATGCGATTTGTCTTCTAACATAGATTTAATCAGTTTAGATTTGGAAAACTCGAATGACGTCAGAGTTACAAACAAACAATTTTCAATGGCGATTAGTCGCGGCATTTATTTCGAATTTCACACATCTCCCCTTCTTCGGCCTGCTTCGGGTGGCGTTGCAGCTCGTTCCATTTTGTCTCAATATTTCAGTACAACGTTTTCTTCGACTACTCCGAAGGCCAACAAAGCTATCGTCATAAGTTCCGGCGCCCTGTGCGGATGGGAAGTACGTCGACCGTTGGCAATTTCTGCGCTGCTTACATGTCTTGGATTTGGGAAACGTGAAACGGCCAAGCACTGCCTTACTAAAGCACCACACGCAGTAATTACCCATGGATTATGCCGAAGTAGGACAACACATGGCGCCGCGACTGTTTTGAAACTTTTGGCGTTACCAAACGTTCTTAGCATAAATATCAATTCGAAAAAACGACGTAAAAGTGATAAATCAAGCAGTGCTGATGCACAAGAACCAACATCAAAACAAACTAAACTGACAGATTAACGAATGTGTATATAACCTTGTACATTTTATTGAATTATTTGTTTTTGCCCTGTAGTTACTTATCGTTATAAATTGACGGCTTGGGACTAGGCTTTATTGTTATGAATCGGATTCTATACGTTGGATTAAATAATTGTCGACTTACTTTTAGTTAATTGTGTACTTTGATATATAAAATACTTTCAAATATGAAAGCATTCAGTTTCCTGTGCATATAGGTGTATAGTGCAATTTAATGTTTGATTCACCCATAATCATATGAAATGACTGGAAAAGCTAGGGAATACAGCAGAACGTAGACACTAACTGTACATTCCAGGATGCTAATGAGTAATGCATATAAAGTGTGAATTCCCGATTCTATCCATTCATTTGCTTCGTAATGTAGTTACCTCTTAATTATCTCTATATTTGTACAGAATTAAATGATCGACTTCGATGGCACGATAAAGCCTTAAAACGTCGAAATATAACGAAGTTTCTTGAATAAAGATAAAAGAAGCCGCTTGATTTTTTTGTCAAGGTTATCTTCTTTAGCCCAGAGGCTGCATATGGTAAACGCATACTTTAAGATATATTCTAACTACCCTGGGTGTATTTTTTCACCCACCGAAGCTGTGCACTCGGTCCCTCTTGTTATTCTAGATCCTTAGAAGCACCTAGTTCAAGATGCACCACATGGAGGAAAAACAGTCGTGAATATCACCATAATTGGAAATGGAGACTTTATAAGTATTACTCAAATCACTAGCATCCATAAGGATGCCGTGTTAACCAGGGAACCTCTATACTTCCCCAGGCTTGTGGGGTATATGAATATTTTTTTTGCATATAAATGAGGCAACCGTTTGAGATTCACTGCAATAATAATGAAGAAATGATCATGTCATCAACTTATAAACAGTGCTTAAAATTCCAATGAAGAATATTCCTGTATAAGTAAAACGTTGCTAGTAATTAGATAAATTCAACTGGAAGGCGCTCATTTAAATAGGATAAGTGACTGAATGTAAAACAGTTATGAATGTACAAATATATATATTTAAATAAAAACAAAGAAACATTAGAATTTTGTCCGTTTTAATAAACCCGGTCTCCAATAAAGTGGATGTGTTTCTTCGGTCTAAAACAAAAAAGAATCACGGTTAAATGCGAATGTCAATAACGTTTTCACATTCTATAAATATTCTACGAACGCTGAACACTGCCCTTAACAGGTGAAGGATAAAATATTTTAGCAAGACCTCTGTCGGATATGGATGTCTTAACTGGGCCAGTAATTGATCTTACAAGTATGTATCATTTAGGTTGTCAGAGGGACTTTAATTTAAAGACCGAATCCAACCATAGATATCTTAGCACAACACAAGTTGGTGTCAGAGCCATCTTCATTAATTCCAAGTTCACAGCATTTCGAATCCCTATATGAAGATGTCGGATGGAAATTGAACTTGAAAGGGTAAATGAAGTTTCTTGGCTGCTCCTTTGCGACGACGCCAGTATTCACAGGAATTAACGAATCGACCTACTTCGGGGATAATAGGTCCACAAGCATAACCGGCTACATATTGTAAAAACATCTTGAGCTACCTTTTAAGCATCTTGGGTGTATAATGGCGCTCATTCACTAAACAGGAATCCAATTATACCGCTGTGCACTCAGTCCCTACTGCTATTAGTCTATATGCCTGTTAGCACCTAGTGGAAGTGGAACAGTCAGGAATATCACCATCATTGAAATTTGGGACTTTATTCAAAATCATTAGCATCCCTGGATCTCTTACAAATGAACCAACTTCGCAAAAGAAAATTATCTACTTACGGCGGTTTCGTCTTCCTTGAATATTTTTATAGTTTTGTCGGCTTCGCAAGAAATCAGACGCGAACCACTGCGATCGAAAGCCAAAGCAAATATACCGGCTTCGGAGTCGATGCTGCCAGGTTGAACTTGAGCTCGCAAACGTTGAAAATTGTAACCGGATTTCCAGTCCCAGAAATGCATGCTACCATTGTCTCCTGGAATATTTAAAAAGTAAACAAATCAATTACTCATTGAATAGGAAATTAGTTAGTTAAGCATTTAAAATTAATGATTAAAATGTGTTATATAGCAAACATGAAACTTAAACAGAATTTTTGAAAAGGAACAATAGCCAATAATAATAAATTTAAATTAACAAAAAGTTAATAGAATAATACCCAGACATGATTAATTTTGTTACTAGAAAAAGCACTGCTTTAATAATCTAAAAATATTAGACGAGAGACCAGATATAGGTCAATGAACTTGTACTCTGCGGTAAACTTCAAGCATCATAAAGTGATAAATCTTCGTTCACTAATGTGAATAATTAAACCCCTATAAGTTAGTAACCAGTCTTACGAAACAAGTGATTATTCTTTAGTGTAATATTCAAACTAAATCATTTGTGTTTTGTACGCACAGAAAAATATAATCAATCGAAATGTTGTAGACTTAACAATAATGAAGAGACAAGCCTATTATCAACTAATGTAATTTTATTTGCGATTATATACAGAATAACCAATTAGTTACCAAAACTAAAAAACAATTAACTGATATAAACTAACAATAAGTGATAAAAACGTATTAAAAATAATTCAATTAATAAAACAAGTCCAATAATATAATAAAAGTTGGTGACAAAGCCAGCTCTTTATTAGTTCTAAGTTCTTGTAACATCCAGTATAATCCCCTTTCATTATTCACGGTTTTCGGAGGCGTGCACAGATATTTCAGTTCAACGACTTTGCCATTGTTTCCAAGATAAACAAGTCCAATATCAAGATTGATTAGAAAAGGTGTAATTCTACTACAAATAATTCGGCAGCACTGCAAATTTCGTCACTTAAAACGCAGGTGTTAACTGAATTAAAAAATTAATAACATACATATTTTTAAATTATTTAACACACCTCCACTAACTACAACATTGTCTTGGTTAACGGTAATCGCATTGATGATGCCAGTTTGTCCCGAAAAATTTTGCAGAAAAACGCCTTCGGGTAGCTTCCACTGTTTAATGTTGTCAGGTGAACCCGATACAAAAGCATTTCTAAAATAATAAAATAAGTTCGTTCCAAATAAAGGACATACATCTTATAATGATACACAGAAACTGGCTAATTCAAAAACAACATGTACACTCGTGAAATCAAATATTCATAAAAATTCAACTTTATCATAAATTATGGGATGTGAATGGTCCTGAGGACAACGGGTATCGGTGTCACCCTGAGTATTATCACCAAGCAGCCCTATTTGAGGAGAGCACTGCTTGCTCCACTCGGAAAGGGGCTTAAAAAAGGTAGTTTAAAAATTGTACGTCTTCTCACCACTAATTGGTCTATATACTCGCGGTCAAAACTCTTACAAAATGCCGTGGTCAACAGGGCAGATACTGATGACCAACTTCAAAAAACACTATTCTCAAAGCTTAAATAAGGCAGAATGTGACTCGCGACGCCAATACCTGCTCTGTGAATATTAGTCGCGATAATGCACCGGTTAATATGCTGTACGAATATAGGAATAATGAAGAGATGACTATGTCACCAACCAATCAATTGTTTAATATGCCGTACAAATATAAAAATAATGAAAATGTGATTACACGTCATCAACCACAATGAATAAATCTTATCAACACCATCAAAATAAAACAAATTTTACAAACACACGTACTGCGTTGGATGTACAAACAACGAACGGACGGATTTTTTGTGATTTGTCAAACTAGCAATAGTACGACCAGCTGCCAAATCCCACAAACGGACAGTAGCATCGTGAGATCCAGTAATAACTTGTGGATCAGACTGTTGACACCTAACAGTCGCCACAGTATTTGAATGTCCAGTAAGTGTGTGAACATTCACCTAAAAATTAATAAAAGCACAACTCACTTAGTGACAGAAAAATGTAATATTATAAAAATAAATATAAGAAAGATTTAACACTAAATACTTTTTAACGAAATTTTAAACTAGTTTAACGGTAAAGTATTGCTAGTACCCGCAGAATAGATGAAAATCACATTTCTGAATGTTTGTAACTTTAGTAAAATTGTACCCGAAGTGAAATTAAAATTAAAACAATAAATACCAGCCAATTATTAAAATTTTAATGTACATTTAAGGAATATATAAAATTAAACCAATATAATAAAAAACAAACTTTTAAACAAACAGTTTACCTTTGTACGAATATCCCATACGCGGGCAGTCGCATCTCTTCCACATGTAAGTATGACATCAAGTGATGGATGAATATCTATATCGTAAACTGCAGACATATGTCCATGATAATGTCGTATAACCTAAAAAAAATTAAGAAATTATGCAGTACCTTGTTTTGTTCTAAATCCCAACAACGAACAGTTTTATCTTCTCCACAAGAAAACAAATATGGATGTCTAGAACTGACAACAACTCCACGCACAGTACTTATATGACCGGTTAAAGTTAATTTTAAAGAACCCGTAGCAAAATCCCAGACCTATATATATATATAAACATGTAACGAATTTTAAATTTACTTTAATCATACGATCTGCAGCACCTGTAACAAAGAAATCGTTTGTTGGATCAAATGCTACACAACGAACCCAACCAGTATGACCACTGACAACCTTAAAAAAATCAAATGTAAATTAAATTTTAAATATTTTCATACTCGAAACAACTTCCAAGGTGGATGCCATGTTGGTTTTGGCATAGTTGGAGCTTTTTTAGGTAAAACAAGTTTCTCATTGCCAATTTGAACAACAGAATAATTCTGATCGTTTAAAAACCTGGTAAAAGTTACTAATAGTTACATAAATTACTTTTGTTTAGCCTTTTCCACAGGAACAATAGCACTCGATTGAGAATCATCTATAGTAACTAAAAAAATAAACATAAAAATACAAACCTGGTTTAGGTTTAAAAGGATTTTCGGCAGGTAACTTCAAAACTGGACCATATTGATCTTTCGCCTTAACGGCTGTTTTTATATCCTTACTAATACATTATTACGAAATATTAAAAAACCTTTTAGAATCAAACTCCGGTAAACGTGATTGATCAGATTCAAACATATCATGAGTCCTTTTTAAAGAACGAAACACTAGAGTATGAACTGAATGTCTTTGTACAATCTACAAAATTATAAACATGTAAATAATAGTTACCTCCATCTTCGGTTGTTGCACGCTACTTGGAATTCAGCGCGTGTAGTATTAACCAATTATTGCTGTAAAAACGTTTACTTATAAATATTTTATTTTTAAAAATATTTTACAATTTTTTATTTAAAAAAAAATATATTTACAATTTTTTAAATAATGTAAAAATAATATAAAAAATGTACCTAGCAGTTCAATGCTAATATACTTAAGTTTTAGAACAGGAACAGGTGACAGGTCATATTATTGGTTGAGTAAAAAATTTTTTTTTAATTTTTAATTTTCTTTCAATTCTCAGTTTTTAATATATTTGATAGTATTTATATTTGAGATGCAATTCGAAATGTTATGCAAACTTCGAATTAATGTGCCGAATGGTCTAGCAGTATAGCGCTCAACTTTAACCTGGGTGGACATGGGTTTAAATCCCACCAGCGGCATTAAATGTGGGCCCATATTTGGCTTTGCTAAAATGACTACTGCTAAAAGATGTTGACCGTAAAACGTTCAAAGTAGTAAAAATAAGAATAAAATTCTTTTTTAAATCTGGTGAAAACACAGTTAATGCAATAAAAAAAATTTTTTTTAATTTTAAATACTGATTTCTTTAAAAGAGAAATAAAATAAAGTTAATATAAAAAGTGTAAACTTACTGTAATATAATTTAAATGAACAAGACATTATGGCTATGACAATATGCTCGGAAGGTTTATTCTACGCTGAAACAACACTATAAGTGAAATGTAGTATTGTCTAAAATGTTCATATATAAATTTAATTTCTTTTACATATTTCTTTTTAATTTATTAATAATAAATTTTTAGTTTTTTAAAATTAGTCAATAATAAATTAATTTTAATGTAATTTTTACGAATACAGGTTTTAGGTTTCAGGAGGAAAACTCCTTTCAATACTCTGTTCAGGGTATCAGGTATCATATGAAAATAGTAAATAGTTAACAAAAGAAAAAAAAAGAAAAAAAAGTATTAAGTAAAATTGAGAAGGTAATATTTATCATACGCCGATTTGAACGCCTGGAGGGATGGGGCTAACATAACATGTGGGGGCAGACTGTTCCATGCAGAGATAACCCTATAGGAAAAATAATAAAGACCTAGTTGGGAATGAACTTAGAGAGTTTAAGTGGGTGTTCTCTACGAGTATCGTAAAAGAAGGCGAATAAATGCTTATACTGGGTAGAATTGATAAGTTTAAAAATTAAAATAAGGTCGCCCCGGAGTCTCCTATATTTCAGTGGAAAGAGACGGAGAGCTTCCAGACGCTTTGGGTAGAGATGGCTCCTGAGAGTACGCGGCAATTTAGTAAAGCTTTTTTGCACCTTTTTAAATTTAACTATGTCTGCCCTTAGAATAGGGGACGTTACTTAAATATAGTATTCGAGGTACGGCCTAATGTAGAGTTGATACTGAAGTCGGGTGCAGCTGGCAGGGATATTTCCTAAATTACGCCTAAAAAATTTTGTTAGGCGATAGCAGGTTAAAGTTGCTTTAATATAATGTAACGAGAAGCTAAGGGAGGAGTTAAAAATTACACCAAAATTTTTAACCGTATTAATTGTGGTGATAGTCTGAGTACTAGGTTTCCTAAAGGTTTTTCAAATAAGAAGTGATTACATTTAGACATATTTAGGGGAGTGCATTATCCAGAAACCACTGGTAAATGTTATTAGCATCTTGTTGCAATTGTTCGGGGTTAGAGCCCCAAAATTTGACATTATCAGCATAAAGCAGGATGTCAGATTGAACAAATGTAGGCAAGTCATTAATATAGATAATAAATAGGAGAGGACCTAAAACTGATACCTGAGGGACTCCTGAGGTGATATGAGAGGGAGAGGAGGCTGCGCTTCCTAATTTGACACTAAACTAACGATTTGTAAGAAAATCGCGTATCCATTTTAGGAGAGGAGGACTTATCCCGAAAGCTTTTAATTTACTTAGCAATGCTAAATCCGGAACTTTATCAAAAGCTTTAAAAAAGTCGAAATAGATCACATTGACTGATGGTGAACAATCCAGCATGTAAGTAATGCTCTTAGTAAACGCCAGTAGGTTGGAGAGACAGGATCTCTCAGGCATGAACCCGTGTTAAGCGAGTTTTATGAGGTTATTTATATTAATAAAATTAATCAAATGGGATTTAATGATTTTCTCTAGGATTTTGCTAGAACTTGACAAAATACTAATTGGCTTAAAACTATCTGGCTTAAACTTGGATCCGGTCTTATAAATAGGCCGAATGAAGGCGAGTTTCCAAATAGTAGGTAAATTACCAGACTGAATACAGCAATTAAAAATATGAGTAAGGGGAGGGGCTAGTTCAGAGGCACCTTCTTTGAGAACTCTCGAGTAAAATTCATTAGCACCTTGGAATGTTGATTTAAGTTGAGATAGATACTTAAAGACTAGAGAGGACGTAATAATGAGACAACCTGAATCAAGGGCAGGCTCAGGAAGAGGACTAATTAAAAAATCAAGATTAAAAACAGACTTAAAGTAATTACCAAAGGTATTGCACATATCTAGCAACAATAAAAAGGAACCAGTATCACTTTTAAACTTAGGAAGGAAGAGATTATAACCCCCCTTATTCTTGATGAATTTGAAGAAAAGACTATTATCGAATCTAGCATTGCTCAAGAATGAATGGAGTCTTAGGCTTTTGAGCCGTCTGAGACAGGCTACAGATTTGCTACGGAGATCTATGTAACGGTAGAGGAATGTGGGGAAACCTGTTGATTTCCACTTATGAAAAGCAATATCGTGCGACTTGATGATTCGTGGACCTTGTGTTGCTATGGGCAAGTAACATTAAAATTATTATTGTATTAATTTTTATTTTTATTAGAATTTTTATTGTTGTACATTTAAACAATTTAAAAATTATTTGAATTTTGCTTTAACGTGCATTTTGTTTTATATTTGAATTTATTACGGTATTTAGCAAATTTGTATTTAAAAATTGGGTCATTATTATCACATTTCTTTGAACTTCTTCGATAAAAATCAGTATGAGTTAACTTTTCAAATTCTTTAAAATCTCTTTAAAATCATCCCAGCAGCAGTACTCTTTCTTGAACCAATTTATTGAATTGAATTCAGTGACGCAAAAGCCAAAATTTACAGATTAAGTACCTCATCAAAAAATAGAACAACCAATAAAAATCAACAGCCAATGAAATGTCTCTTTTACATTAACTAATTAGATTTATTCATGTACAATTTGCAAAATTTTATTTGTGTATGGTTAGTCTCTATCTGTTGTCGTGATTGTGATTTTGTAAGTAATGTTACGTCCTATTTTTTAATGTTAGTAAACGATATTGTACGTAAATTGTATTATTACTGCAGGACAATATTTAAAATTACACTAGAGTTTTTTTGATTAAAATGAAAAGGGGGTGTTGATATATATATATATTGATATATTAAGTTGAATCAAAAGAAATCAGGACTAAAATCTTAGTGAGATCTTACACCTTGTATAATGAATAAATCTAATACTCGTTATTTGGCGACACTCAGTTATTAGTTATTTGTTTGCATAAATTATAATAACAGGAAACAATCATATAAACATTAGAACATAATCAATTCAATGTAATTATTGTAATTACAGTATTTAAGTGAACAAGTGAAAACAACTCACAATTTGCAAAAATGTAATTTTTATTTTAAAAAAATTATTTATTATATAATCAATAATGTGTAATTAAAATTACTTTTGTCATAACGTTTAATAAAAGAAAGGAGTATAAATATTCAATGTTTTTCATTAATACCCAAATAAAGTTTTTAAAAAAATAAATGTTAAAAATTTGTACAAATTAATGTTCATAATTATTATTATAACATAAAATTCTAAAAATATAATGTATTATAGAAAGAAACTATATTTGAGAGCATTTACTTACTGCAATTGTACTTAGTAAAATCCATTAAATTAAATACAGAAAACTTTTTTTTAAAAAAAACAAAAAAAAAACAACTTTTTTTATACTTAACTTTTAATTTTTGTTTATACATTTAACAAATCTAAATCAAACCTCTCATTCAGTGTTGGTAGTGGCAATTGAACCCACACTTATTTAATTTCGAGTTTAGTTCTCTATTACTGTTCATAAATGTAATAAAAATAATTTTAATTTATTTGTATTTTTTTTCTAAATTTAAATATAAAAATATAAAAAATTTAAATTTTTATATGCTACCTTAAAAAGAGTTTAAATCTAGAAGTATAAATAATGATTAAATTATTGAAAACTATTTTTTATAATTATTTAAAAATAAAAGTTGGAATATATATATATATATATATATATATATATATATATATATATATATATATATATATATATATATAATGTAACCAAAATAGTTGTAAATTAAAATATATTGTTTAATTTTGCATTATTATAGACTTATTTATTTATTTATTTTAAGTTTGCCACTTTAAATGTTTTATAAAAAACATTTTTTAGCAGTAGACATTTTAGCGAAGCCGAACGTGGGCCCGCATTTTAGTGCCAGTGGTAGGATTTGAACCCATGCCCACCGAGGTCAGAATTTGAGCGCTATACCGCTAGACCACCCGGCATTTTTTATTAGTGTTATAAATTAATTGGACGTGCCAATTGATTGAAACACATAATTGCTGCCTGCTTATCAATTGTGTGAAAGTGGATTGAAGTCTTACTCAACATACAATTTGTGCAAAATTGTTAACACTCAAGAGTAAATGTTTTAATTATAATGTAGGAACAGTTTGTTCCATTACAATAATGCTTTATTTTTTAACCGTTTTTTATAAAATTGGTAAAAACCATATAGTACTAAAATAAGTTTTTAAAATATATTTAATTAAACTTTTAAATAATTATTTGGATTTGTAATGGTTTGTTAACAATATAAGCTAAGTAATAAATTTAATGTATTTATACAATTTTTAATTCTTTATTAAATCAATATTTTTATTTAATACTTTCAATTAAACAACACAAATTTATAAATTTTTTAAAATGTTTATATTTTGCTCATTTTAATTAAATGTAATAATTTATGTTACTGTCCAAATCGTGAAATAAATTTTAATGCATGTTGTTTAAAAATTATTTTGTATTAAACAAAAAGTTTAAAATAATTTTTCAGAAACAAAATATTTCCTAAAGACACTCAATTGCAATTTTAAAACAAATTAAAATTTAAATGCTACTTATAATAGAGCAAGATGAATTCATAGTCAATTAATATATATATATATATATCACAACCCCTAAGGCAATTCTTAAATAAAAGTAGCAATTTAACATAAAACCCAAATTTAATACATTATTTACAATGGTTTAATATAAATGACATACAATGATATATTTTTATTAATAGGTTTTTAAGGGTTTTTATTAGATTTGTCAGATTAACTTGAATAATAAATCCACTTCGTTTCCGTTAACCAGGAGCACTGTATAGCTGTTTTATCCTTATTTGGAATTGTAAGCAGTGCATACCTTTCAAGTTTTACACACACCTGAACTTGAACTCAAGCTACTAGTAGTTGAATTTGACCCTATAAATTTATTATTAATATTTTGATATTTGGTAATCGAAAATGTTTATATTAAATTGACTGATAATTAGAAGTTAAATAAAATTATCAACATACATATAACATCAAATACAAATAAAAATAGAAAATATTTAATTTTTCTTGGTAATCAAATAGTTTTAAGTATTATAAACTACAAATTACTTACTTAACAATAAATATAATTATCATTTTTGTAAACACTTGATTAGGGTGCTGTGGTCACGTCGTTGTTAATGTAGCTTTATGTAATCTTATTTTTGACAACAAAAAGGCTTATATTAAATAATTTGTCAATTTGGATAGAGTTTTAAACATTGCGTTTTGTTATATATAAAAAAATTAACAGTCCTAATGTAAGTATCATTAGATGTGGTACATTTTGGGAAAATAGCTATTTTATTCTGGTTTATGTTCAGATTTAAAATATTAAGTAAACAAAGTAAATTTTAATTACATTGAAGTCAATTTGTAAAACATGTAATACAAAAATTTCTAGTTCTTACATTCGTGTACTGCATTTTAGATCAAATAAAATTATTATACATTAAAAAAGTAATACTGCTCTTTTTAGATTTTGGTAACTTTAACTCCAAGAAGCTACGTAGCTGAAATCACTAATTGGGCAGTTGGGTGATTTGAAGGTTGTGTGAAGGTTGAGTAAATGTTGTGTCAATCGACCTTTCCATGACCTATGTCTGTACTGATTACTTGAAGTAATGAATGAAAACGTAAGCCACTGAGAAAAAGACTTATTACCAAAAATACTGGATTGAAACATGGGAAAAAACCAGAACCAAAATAGAAGCAAAAGATGACGAAATCGGGACGAATATGATCAATGGCGTGGGAACGGTTGTTTATATAGCCGTTCCCACCAATAAGAGTCATTGATACATTTAAACAAAAATGCCAATATTAAAAAAATATCGTTTCTAGAAATCATTATCACCGTTACAATATATTTAGTATAATTCGGTATATAGAATGGCTAATTAAAATTTTGTGCCTTTAAAAGTAAAAACTTTTTACAAAATTAGCTTCACAAAGTATATTTTGATATTCAAAATGTTAATGTTTTTAATTAACAAAATGACAATTATTTAACTTTTTGTAAAACCAACCTCGGCTTTTTCGTTTTATTATTGAAAAAGTTAATATGTAATAGTTAACGTAAGTAAAATATTTTATTTAACTTCAAATAAGTGAGTTTTTGTAAATACTGTTTTATAATTACAAAGCTTGTTAAACCGCACAATTATTTTGTACTAAACAGAAGAAAACATGGTTGGCATTTTTAATTAAAAAAATTATTATTATGAAATATCATACCTCAACTAATTATTAATAATGAGTTACAAAAATATAAAATGTTAACTTATTTTTAAACAGAAACGTTTATTTTCACCAATCGAATAATATATACAGTTTTTCAGTTGTACGACTTTACTAAAAAGCTTGTTCAAAAATACATTTTCCTAACTGTAACAGGATAACATTTAACTTAATAATTTAATATTTTAATTAACCTACATAAATTATAATAAAAAATAATTAAATTCTCTAGATGTGTAATTAATATTAAGGTTATTATTATTGGCTTAGGTACTTCAGTAGAAGTAGTTTCAGCACAATTATAAAGTACAGTACAATTAGCAGTATGTAACAGTCAAGAAATAAAATAAGATTAAATTACATAGTCTAATACACTCAAAAATTAACGTACATTTAAAAGTCAAGTGTATTATAATATGCTTGAAAGAGCATAATATTACTTTGGAAAAGTACTATACAACCATTTCAAAAATTAACGGAAAAAATTATAAGAGTATTAAATCTAAATTAATTTATTATATTTAATTGTTTTTTCGTAAAAATAAATATTGAGAATTAAAAATAATGTAAAGTATTTAAAAGTTTATTTATATATACTCAGAAATATTTATTTAAAAAGGCTGAGTCGGCCAAAATAGTATATTTTAAAACCTACTTCTATATAATCGTGGATAATAAGTTGAAGTTACATAATTTTTACAATAATCAGCTTATTATTTTGTGTGCTTAATTTCATTAAAAATGAATGATAACTAACCCTTAAAATTGATGTTAAACGCACATTTAAATCTGCCTTAATTGCAATATCATAGTAATTACCAAAACAAACATTTAATTATTCTAATCTATATAAATAAAAATAATTAAAATAATTAAAAAAAAATTTTAAATAAAAATTTAAAAACAAATCGAATAATTTATTATTTACGTTTAACCTTGAGATTCTGCTCATCAGCTAATTTTATTTTCTGATTGCATTGTTTGTAAAATGGACAGTAGTGATAAAAAATGTTTTTATTTTACCGAAAATGAATAATGTGTCATTAAAGAATTAAAAAATAAAGGATTTTTACCCAAAAGATTGGCAGATTTATACGGAGTTAACCTTTCAACAATTTATCGGATTATTAACGGTCAAAAACCACCAAAATCATGATAATGTTGAAAGAAAATGTGTAACAAGCAATACGGATGATTAAAAAATTGTTATAGAATTTAAAAATCATAGTAAACCTATTTTAAAAATCAAAAAAAATAGTTTAAACAATTTTGCTTATTCCACAATCAGAAACAAAGCAATTGAATCTAGTTTCACGCTTCAATCACCAAAGGTTAAGCCATTTGTTACTAAAAAACAAAAGAATGATAGATTAACCTTTTGTAAACAGTGGAGTAAATGACACTTGTGTTAGTGCCGACGAAACAATGATTCAAAACGAACTATTTGGCACAAAAAACGAAGTGTTGTGTGGGTCCAGTTTTCAAAAACATTCACTCCCGGTTGTTAGAAAGAAAGC
>JAKXYG010000657.1:565000-587101 GCA_025895645.1 Cardicola forsteri | reverse complement strand
ATATATATATATATATATATATATATATATATAATTTTAACACATTTCTACACATTTTGATTAGCTTTGTTTACATAATGAAAGCAAATTAATACAATTTTTAAAATTTTAACAAGTATTTTTTTCAGTTTATTTTATATAATAAAATTGCACGATCTTGCAAATAAAAGTAAATAAAATGCGACAATTCATGAGTGATATAGCTGAAATAAAAACAGAAAAAAGACGTTTGAACATGTTTAAATCGTACAAATAAATAAATAATATTTATATTATTCAAAGATTGTTAAAATTATTTTTTTCAGATAAAAGTAGTATAGCGATGTTCTTGGGTTAGAATGAGTTCTTGTGTCATCACCGGTGCCAACATAGAATGCAAATGATCTGGAGAATTCGGGCAATGCATAAAAAGTTACACGTGCCAATAATGATATTCCTGATTGTTCCTCCTCTAAGTACAGATAGTGACATATCTCATACTTATTAATAAATACCTTATTATTTGCAAAAAAATTCTTAATAACATTCGTTTAAGCAATAAAACACAATACTACCATTATGAAAACGTAAAAATAAACACAGATAATTGGTTTAAAAAATAGTTTTATTTACTCAGATACATGAATATACAAAATAAAGATAACAAACTTAATAATGTCAGTAGTTTAAGTGATATTCACGCTTTTATTTAATTTCTGCCAGTCGCTTTGACTAGGAATCTATCAACGTACCAATATAGTCCTTCGAAATACAATTTTTTACAACATGATTAATTTTCGCCTTCAATGATACATAACTTTTCAAGTGGTTCACCTCACGTATTAAGATACTAAAAACTTTTTCTATTACAATAAGATCTGGACTGTATGGAGGAAGTTGAATGAAAGTAAGCTTTTTGCTTTTCAAATCTTTTGTGGTTTAAATAAGTAAAATGTATAGTAAAGTGTAAGTTTTATTGAAATACATATTACCACTTTTGTAGTATACCCAGGAGTATTGTCTTGGAAGATTGTTAAGTGTCCTGTAGCATTTCTGGACAGGTTACTATAAAACAATTCTTTGAATATTTATACAAATTCCGCGCTGTTTAAATTGCCACTAGTACGCATCCACTTTGGAGACTGATTGTACTTAATTGCAAAATATCCTTTGACACATGAAGGATGTGCAATTTTTATTGCAATACAAGTGTGATTGAGTGGGAAATTTGGACTATAAATAACCTTCCAATGTTCAGTTCATGGCTCATAGGTTAATGCACACTTATCTGTAAAGTATATCAATCTCCAAAATGACGATGGATAATGTTTGTACTTTTGGTAAACTCCACTTGTTGTAATCTATGGGCACGACTAAGTGGAGGTATCTTAACAGCCGCTTTAAAAATGAAGCCTTCAGATTTTATCCTCCTTCTTATAATTAAATATAAAAAATCTTCGAAGTATTGATTTTTATTCGTTTTACATTCATTATTCGGTGTTTTTAAGCTGCATAATAATAAACTAATCATCTTGTTGAATGTTTTCTTTATGTATTCTACAATTATTTTAACTTTTGCGCCCCTCTTATAAAAACTTTGATATAATTTGTAATCATGGGAAGACAAATAACGACGCTGAGCTATTTTAACCATAAGTATTAATTGCGCAGAAATAAGAAGCCTTTTAATCAAAATTATAAATTTTGAAACGGAAAATAAAAATGAATCTTGTGCTTAAATTATTAAAACGAATTTTATGATTTTTTGATAAAAAAATATTTTAAAACTGTTTATATTACCATATTTTTAAAATAAATTAATTACTAATTATTTAAAAATCCAGTATAATTTTGTCTGTATATGTGTGAGTAGTTATTTTATTTTAAAAATTATCATTAAAATATACATATATAAACTTAAAATATTTTTTTATAATTATTTTTGTAAATATATTAGATATTTTAATAATTAATAAATTTTAACAAGAAAAAAGTTTTGGCATCGCATTACCGGCATATGTATCAAGGTCATACATTAAAAAAATATATAGCGCATCAATCAAATCTTTGTGTGTTATTTTAGAAAATATACAACAATTTATTTTAAAACCAAAAATATTGAAAAAACATTAATTTGAATGACATACATTGCCTACTGTAGTGCATCATAAACTAGGAGCACACAGGTATCTAGGTTAAAAGCAGCAAAACAAATTTTTTAACATGAAATATTTTGTCGAAGCTAAATGTGCTTTCGCATCTGTCGCTAATCCACTAGACTATCCAGGTTTGGATTTACTTGTTAGTTTAAATATTATGCAGTTCTTATAATTCTATTAAATCGATTGTGTTCTAGCGTGACTAAATAAACACCAATCTTTCTTCATTTACTTCACCAAGTATCGTTAATTAACGAGTATTGGATTCAATCATTATACAAAATCTGCACCTTTGTTCAATGTTTAGTGGTACACTGCTAAACTCAAACTTGAGTTCTACCTCCGACGTAAGCTCCCGTTCGACTTCTCCCAATGCCCACGGCCTACACCATTCAAGTTGTAACAATTGAACAATAGGTTGTATTATTTATTTTTACTAATTTGAACGTTTTACGGGAAATGCAACTTTTGAGCAAATGTGACTTGGCATTTTCGCGCTGGTTGTGGATAGCAAACCGATGCCCATCCAGGTTCGAGTCGAGTACAGCTACCCGGTGGACTACAAACACGAGCAATCACAATTACAATGACATTTTATTGACAAAACAGTCAAATACCTGCCAAAATGTCGTCCTACAATACATTGCCAATTGGGTTGATATTTTGTATCAAATTCGGTCTTGATGCAAGATGCTACATCAGCGTCTTCTTCGAATATTTGGAGTGCCTTGAACGCCGCACAAATCGCTTGCTTTTCAAGGGCCTTCAACATATCGCTTTTTTTAATAATTACTTTAACTTCTTCCATAAGTCATAATTTTACATTATATTTGCAAAATGGCCTCAAGTATATATATATATATATATATATAGAAAGAGATAGAGAGACAGTGAGTAAGAAAGAAAAAAATGGTTACTTTGTGCACATGCATGTACTTATAATAATGATGACCTTATAATATACAGGAAAACAAAATATTTTTTTCAATTTGACATAAATGTAACTTGACCTTGTATTTGTTTAATGCGAAATATAAAAACAAATTATATAATGAATTTCAAAACACCTACCTACGGTTTATGTAAAAAATGCAGGCCTAATTTTCGAAAACATTTACTCACGGTTGTTAGAAAAAAAGCCTACCCTCGACAAGTAATGTGTTGGTTTGGTACTAAGTATAACCAACCTATCAATTGGAGAATTATATCCGTTACCTTAGATAATGAAAATTTTGTTTCATTGATAAAGGAAATTTTTTATAATAAAATGCAACACAGTTACACTGGGCTTAGTAATGTTTTTCAGGACACTGCTCTATGTCATACGTCCAAAAAGGTAATGTCATAACAGTCCGGACATAAATGTTATTAAAAATGTTTTCAGTATGCTAAAGCACAACATCAATAAGCATACTGAAATTGACATGAAATAAGATTATATCAACAATCTCATCGACAGCATTCCAAACCGTCTTAATCAAATGGCTATAAAGAAAAGGCGATTACATTAATTATTAAACATTTAATTTTTTGTTGTTCAATTAATCATTTGGTAACTAAAAATATTCCATGTGTTCTACTTTTTTTCATATTTGAAGTTATATTTTACATTAATAATTTTACCCAATTTGTAATTTTGAACAATTTCTAGAATATTTTATAAAATTGTAATTGTATTTTATTTATTATACATTATTGTAGGTATCATAATTTTACTGAGTTCTTTTTTAAGCTATGTGATTACTACAGATGTTTTAGCTTAATAACTACGTTTTCAACACTAATTAGTTTAGGAGTTGTACACTGACTAATATACCTAAAATATAACAGTTAAACATAATATGTCCCTCATCTGTAAAAACATGAAATACACTTACATTTGCTTGCATTTAACATTTAGGTCATTACTTATAATATATAAATAATAAATACTATTAAAAGTTCTACAATCGTGCTATTAGAATTTATCAATAAATGTTAACCTACAAACCGAATTTTATAAATTAAGAAATTACTATTAAAACATATACTACTTATGTCTGCAAAAGTAGTTTAGAAAAAGATATATCATATTAATTATTGATAACTTTATATGAAAACACAAAATATCAATATCTGAACCTCATCATGTGTTGTTCTAAGACCCAATATTAAAATTTTAAAAAATAACATTTTTTGTATTAATGATAAAAAAAGTCAAATTGCAGATAATTAGTCAATAAGTAGAAAAAAATACATTTTTTAAATTCTTTGTAAAAAGCAACATTTTTGCAATCATCACAACACAAGTGTGTTGTCGACAGGAACAACATATAGTATGCACACAATTAAGTCTTTTGATATTTTTATTACAAAAAAACATGTATGCATATATAAATTGTGTAAATTATTTGTTATCCGTGTGTTATCATTAACTATTGCCAACATGAGTGAGAGTCCGGTAGAAATAAGGCAATCAGACCTGCCTCAAGAACTCGAACGCCAAATTATTAATTATTCAAATCGATCTGTTTATAAATTTGACGATAATCAGCATATTGCTGGCAATATTAAAAATCATTTAGATCAAATAGAGGGACCTAATTGGCATTGTATCATTGGACATAATTTTGCCTGGTAATTTTCTCATATTTGATTGCAATTAATAATTCTAATTATTATCATTATTATTGTTGTTATTATTATTATTATTATTATCATTACAAAACCCTTTGGCCTTACAATAAGCATAGGACAATAAAATAACAATTATAGTAAAAACAACAACAAAGTTGCGTAATAAAAAAAAACATGGGGCAACAAAATTATTGCATGTGTTCAAGCATTTTGTTTGATTTCATAAGACATTCATTCCCGGATGGTTATTAGCTGCGTTTTCTGTGGTCTACCCCAATTTTTCTTTTGCCATAATCAATTGGCTATTACAAAACCTTCGGGTAGTAAACGTAGAATTTGACTAAGTTTTTGTTTTCGTTTAATCGAAAATTGGTCTACCTTTCGGCTTTTACTTAACCCTATCATCTAGCTCGTGCTATTATTTCTTTGCCGTTGTTTGCCGGAATGGCGTCTAATAGATTATTTTTACAAAGGCCATATACATGCCAACCTTGCTCTCAAACCCTGGTTCTTTATCAAGGTTTGGGACTGACTAGATTGGATCATTTCAGAACTATTCTTCTAATTATTGATTCGGATT
Source organism: Cardicola forsteri (assembly GCA_025895645.1). Lineage (NCBI taxonomy): Eukaryota > Metazoa > Platyhelminthes > Trematoda > Strigeidida > Aporocotylidae > Cardicola > Cardicola forsteri. Next base: position 581,767 of record JAKXYG010000657.1, on the reverse strand, counting down.
ATTTGATTCCAACATTTTATTGAAATATGTCCATTTTTAACCCAATTTAAAAAAAAATTTTAATGTTCAAATATTCAATTATAGGTTCTACTTTAGTACTCAATTAGACTGGTGTTAAATGATATAAAATTGATTAATAATTTACATTAATTAATTAATTAGTTAATTAATATTTGATTAAAATATATTTGATATCTGATTAAAATATCTATTTTTTAATTCCGAATTGATTGTGTGAGTATTTTTAACATTTCAAATATTCAAATATTTGAATGAAACAAATATTGATAGATTCTATTTTAGAGTGATTAATACTCAATTGGACTGGTGTTAAATTGTTTAAAATCGATTAACAATTTGCATTAATTAATTATTTAAATTTTAATTAATAATTTATGTGTACACTGATTTATTTTATTTGATTAGTAATTAAGATTCATTATTTGATGGAATATACAAACATGTTCCCAGTATGCTAAATGTACCTCATTTTATTCTGTCCATAAATCTATTTAATTCAAATTAAAGTATAATAACAAATTCATCATATATGTACAGTAGACAGAGGTTTTTATCTTTTTTAAAAAAGTTTTTGAGTTTTTATGTTTGATGGAAAACATTTAGCTACATTTTAGACAAAAACCCACGGTTAGTTCCAATAAAAAGATATGAGTCCATATATATATATATATATATATATATATATGTATATATATTGGTTAGTGATGTGGTCACCTCTTCATTATTTCCCATATTTATACAACACATAAACGATCGATTTCGATGACTTGATAAGCGTAACAAACGTGGAAAAATAACAAAGTATTTTCTTCTTAGTCGACTACGGTTTCCTCTACCTTCCACTTCCATTGCCATTATTTGACTTGTAACTTAATTTTCTTCTTAACGTAAAATATGACCGCATTACCGCAGTCTTATTTCTTGAATTTTCTTATGAACTTTGAGGCCTACTATGGGCATTAAATAAGTGCTTATAGTTTATTTGGATAAATATTATTTACCATTTTTCTTAAGGCATTAAAGTAGTAGAAATTAAATGAAACTAACATAAATAATGACCTAATTAAAGAATGATTGCAGAAACGTAAATTAAACATTTCATTCATTGTGGTTGATGACGTGGGGTCACCTTTTCATTATTTCCCATATTTACACGACATAGCAAACGATCGATTTCGATGACTTGATAAGCGTAACAAACGTGAAAAAATAACAAAGTATTTTGGTTGATAGAAGGCATTCTTGTGACATCGCCACTGTTCGCAAAGATTGACGAGGCCGCCTGATTTTTTGTAAGAGTCCATATATATATATATTGGTTGGTGACGTGGGGTCACCTTTTCATTATTTCCCATATTTACACGACATAGCAAACGATCGATTTCGATGACTTGATAAGCGTAACAAACATAGAATAACAAAGTATTTTGGTTGATAGAAGGCATTCTTGTGATATCGCCACTGTTCGCAAAGATTGACGAGGCCGCCTGATTTTTTGTAAGAGTCCATATATATATATATATTGGTTGGTGACGTGGTCGCCTCTTCATTATTTCCCATATTTACACGACACATAAACGATCGATTTCGATGACTTGATAAGCGTAACAAACATAGAATAACAAAGTATTTTGGCTGATAGAAGGCATTCTTGTGACATCGCCACTGCTCGCAAAGATCTAGTGGTGCAGCGCTCAACTTGGACCTGGGCAGATATGGGTTCGAATCCCACCACTGGCATTAAATGCGAGCATGCGTTCGGTTTCGCTAAAATGTCCATTGCTGAAAGATGCGTTTCTCGTCGAAACATTCAATGTAGTAAAAAGCAATGAATAAAATGCACATATATAAAAAAAAGATTTAAAAAAGCATCGGGCAACAAGATGACAGTTACAGCAATTACAGCAACAAGTCCCATAATTAAAATAGAACATGGGGCAACGGAATGATTCCATGTGTTCGAACATTTGATCAATTTTTCGGTTGATTCTTCGAGATATTCATTTCAGTTGCATTTTCCCGAATGGTTTCATGTGGTCTATTCCAACCTTTCTGTATCTGTCATCAATTGCTAATTTTAAAACCGTTCTTGCTACTATTTTGGTTGGTAAACGTGGAATTTAACCACGTAATTTTGTTTGTTTAATCGAAGATTGAACTTGCCTTCGGCTTTCACCTAACACTGTCATCTGGTTTATGCTGTTGCTCCATTGGCGTTGCCTTCCATAGTAACATTTTTTTATTGTATCAATAGATATTTTTACAGAGGCCAGGTTGCTAACCTTGCGCTCAAACCCTCCTCCTAAATTGTTTCTAGGTGGAGTTAATAATAATGTACAAACGCAAAACCTTATTTACACAAATTATTTAAATAATGTAAACAAGTAACAATTATCGCTATCTTCCTGAATATTATAACCAACCAGCTTTATTTGGAGATAGCATTGCTTGTTCGACATGAAGGTACAAAAATTGCTCATCTTCTTATCAGCATGACTGGCCGCGACTAACGGGTCTATATTCTTGTAGTTAAAACTTTTACACAAATCAATTTAATGCCATAATCAACAGGACAGATTTTGACAGTCAATTGCGCTAGAGCACCATTTTCTGAGGTCAAACAAGGCCAACTATGACCGGCGATGCTACTGCCTGTTCTTGCGACAATGCACCAATTTACGATTTGTCCTATAAAACCACAATGTCCACTTTTCTACTGGCTTATGGAACGTGTGCTTACCGTTTACACTTACTGTACAAAACTGTGCTGCTGCAGCTGCTGCGGCTGAATCTAACCGTCGTAATATTACCAATTTATGTGTTTGGCAAAGCCGTTATTCAGAGATTTATTTGTCTTACATAGAACGATGCTTTACCAACATCCGAAATGAGGGTTTATATTCAGCGCCAGTAGTCAAGCTCGAATCCACATCCTTCTATCTACCCATACTGTGTAAGCAAAAAAATGTCACTTGTATTGAAAAGAAATAATTTATTCATTTAAAAAACCTTTTGTTCTAAAATAGCACAAGAGCAACAAAATGCGTCACAATTATTATAACTAAGTCCTATCTAGACATCATTGACAAACATTTGAAAAACTGTTGTTGATAAAGTACAACGATTATGCACTGAATGTCGACCTTGACAAATCAATTTCATCAGGCATAACAAGGAGCAAAATTTATTGCTGTTCAACCGGAAAACAATTATCAACCATCACTCGTGTGTTCTACATGTAGTAAAATGTTTAACCAGCCCAGAATGCATAAAAAAAACCAATTATTGTTTTGGGGCGGGTATTTGTTCTATCTTTTTTATTTTACTTTATATTTGCTACTTGGAATGTTTTACGAGAAACGCATTTCTTCAGCAGTGGACATTGTAGCAAAGTTGAACGTGGACCCGCATTTTAGTGGGCCAGTGGTGGGATTTAAACCCCGATGCCCACCGAGGTCCAAATCGAGCGCTGTACCGCCAGACCACCGCGGCATAAAGAAGGGGATGATCGTAGACCTCTCCACTGGCAAAAACTACACGTCCAAGCAAACCCGATTAGGGATTGTCGCAGGCTTCAACGCACCCAGGTGCAACGGCGAGTCTCTACCTGGAGCTAGAGTATTCGTGATCATTCTAATCCTGGCGTCAACTAAGTGTGTTTTCACCCTACGGAATCCAACTATTTCTGTTATTTTGTTTCTAACATAACATATTATTGTTATGACTATTTGTCAGTTAATTTTCAATTGGAAATTATTGTATAACCTTAATTTTTATTCCTTTCTAACTTTTTTTACTTATGCAAAAGTGCAAATTTCGATATTCTCTGTTGCTGAATATACTTCTACTGAACTATTTAAGCTTGACGAGAATGCTCTATTAGTTTTCCCTGCTGTGGAGGTCGGACAGTTTGGAGTTATTACGTCTACATAAATAGATAAATAAGGTTAGTATCAAATCCCAACAAAGTTCAAAGTGACCTTTACACAAGCCTATCTAAATCATGAATATGTTTTTGTCTGACCAATTACTGTTGTCTGTAATCTGCCTATTCTAGATTGTGACCATTCATTATCCCTCATCCAGAGCAATGTTTCATTAGTCATTTTTACACAAGAGTCATTCACGTGTCATGCATACTATTATATTTGCACAATATTAATTATAGTATGTTCCCTAAGTAATGTTATGCCTCTTCACGCATATGCCTTTTGAATATACGTTAATTGTGAGTTGTTCTTTTTAGCTTACGTAATTTAATCTTATGTTACTTATTTTTGGACTAATGTTACATACTGCTAATTGTATTGCATTTTATAATTGTACATATTTTTTGTGTGATGAAAGCAATTTCTACTAACGTATCTAAGCCAATAACCATAAATAATAATAATAATAATAATAATAATAATAATAATAATAATAATAATAATAATAATAATAGTAATAATAATAATAATAATAATAATAACTTTGCTTTAATCATACAATATATATACATTGACGTAATAAAGCATACTAATAATAATAATAATAATAATAGTAATAATAATAATAATAATAATAATAATAATAATAATAATAGTAATAATAATAATAGTAATAATAATTATGATTATTATAATTATTATTATATTAATAATAATAATAGTTATTATTATTATAGTAATAATAATAGTAATAATAATAATAATGCTAATAATAATAATAATAATAATAATAATAGCAATAATGATAATAATAATAATAATAATAATAATAATATTCGCATATCGCTTGAAGCCCCGAGTCGGAACAACTAGCTACTTCGACTTTTTGCCGTACTTTCGATAAAACGGAATCATTTTGCGATTTCTTTGACAATATGTTTTATAGAGACCAAATTGAAGAACTTTCGCTCAAACCATGAAATGGAAAAATAACCGTTTTTGTTTATTCTTACATTTAGTTATGCAATTATGACGCAATTATATATATAATTATATATATATATATATATATATATATATATACAATCCATGTTTTCTGCATTGTCGTTTTTAGCCACGTCTCGAGTATTCATCATCGTTCCATCTACTTCTACATGCACGGACGAGCGTTTTTCATTTACAAAACCAATTGAAATACCAATATGCACACTAACTGTTTGTTTTCGTAGTCAATTGTGTATGCCAATTGTTTTGATCAAATAAAAATGTAATTTGCCTAAATACAAGTTCCATTTTGTATCCCATTTTGACAATTTCATTTACATCGTTCATTTTCTTCGTTTTTTGTTCAAATATTAAACCCGATTTTTCTGAGGTTGATTCTTGTGCCTTTTTATTTCAATTTTTTACTAGTTTGAATGTTTTGACCGAAAAGGCGTCTTTCAGTAGTGGACATTTTAGCCAAGCCGAACGTCGGCCCGCATTCAGCACCGGCGCTTGTTACCTAGGTATACGTCGAGCGCACACACTAGCTTGATGAGTAACGAGTCAATGAGAGAGTAAACGCGAACTCTTTAACAGCGCCATTGTTCACAAAATGTGACAAGACTGTCTGATTATTTGGTTAGAATTATGATGCCTATCAAGTACGCCCGCCCCCCCAACTGCAAACATACACCTAGACGAAGAAGCCGAATTATTGCAGTGTGCAAAATCGTTAACAGTTAAGGCTATGGCCTAACACTGGACAGAACGAGGGTTAACTTTTGTGTGTACAACTTGAAAGGTACGCACTGCTTCAATAACGAAAATGCTGTACAGTACTCCTAGTTGAAAATTTATGTTGTTCTTGACTAAATCATGGTTAAACAAATAAATTAGTAATAACTTTATGTTACTTGATAATTATATAAATTGATTAATTTGTATTTTTATTTTGTATTGTTTTGTTTAATAGCACTAATTATATATTATGTATGTATGTACGTATATACTGAATGTACCTCTATTGATGTATTAAAATTTATATTAATAAATAATAAATAAGTAAATAAATAATAGTTTGATTATTTAATATACGCGCAAATAATGATTACAATAACCACTATTCTTAACTATACACTTTCTACATTCCAATAGATAAAGTGACCGAAATCAACTCTTCCAATACGTATGCCTAAAACTTTGTAGAATAGAAGTTAGCCTAAAATTGATCCATTTACTTTCTTAAAGAGTAAATTTTTTTAAGTAAGCGCTTAACGAGAATGCTCTATTGGTTTTCCCTGCTGTGGAGGTCGGACAGTTTGGAGTTATTACGTCTACAAAAATAGATAAATAAGGTTAGTATCCAATCCCAACAAAGTTTAAAGTGACCTTTACACAAGCCTATCTAAATCATGAATATGTTTTTGTCTGACCAATTACTGTTGTCTGTAATCTGCCTATTCTAGTTTGTGACCATTCATTATCCATCATCCAGAGCAATGTTTTATTAGTGATCTTTACGCAAGAGTCATGCATACTACCCCATTTCAACAATTAACGCAAAAAATTACAAAAGTATTAAATCTAAATTAATTTGTTATGTCCAATTGTTTTTTTCGTAAAAACAAATATCGGGAATTAAAAATAATGTCTAGTGCTTAATAGATCCTTTATATATACTTAGAAATATTTATTTAACAAGGCTGAGTCGGCCAAAATAGCATATTTTAAAAGCTACTTCTATATTAACGTGGATAATAAGTTAAAATTACACAATTTTTATAATAATTAGTCCATTATTATTTTGTGTGCTTATTTTCATTAAAAATGAACAATAACTAATTCTTAAAATTAATGTTAAACGCACATTTAATTCTGCTCTGATTGTGATGTCATAATAATTATCAAAATAAACATTCAATTATTCTAATCTATATAAATAAAAATAATTAAAAAATTTTTTCTTAATTTTAAATAAAAATTTTAAAACAATTCTAATAAATTATTATTTACGTTTAACCTTGAAATTTTGCTCACCCGCTAATTCTGCTTTCTGATTGCATTGTTTTTGAAATGGAGAATAGTGATAAAAAAAAATGTTTTCATCTCACCGAGAATGAATACCGTGTTATTAAAGAATTAAAAAATGAAGGATTTTTACCGAAAAGATTAGCAGATTTATATAGAGTTAACCTTTCAACAATTTATCAGATTATCAACGGTCAAAAACTACAAAATCATGATAATGTTGGAAGAAAACGTGTAATACCAAGTACGGATGACCAAAAAATTATTATAGAGGTAAAAAAATTATAATAAACTTATTTTAGAAACCAAAAAAATTAGTTTGAACAATTTTGCTTATTCTACAATAAGAAGAGCAATTGAATCCGGTTTAACTCTACAATCACTAAAGATCAAGCCATTTATTACCAAAAAACAAAAGGATGACAGATTAGCCTTTTGTAAATTATGGAGTGAACGACACTTATATTATTGGCGTTCTGTATACTTTGCTGATGAAACAATGATTCGGGATAAACCATTTGGCTTAAAAAACAAAGTGTTGTGTGGGACGAGTTTTCAAAAATATTCACTCCCGGTTGTTAGAAAAAAGCCCACCCTCGACAAGTAATGTGTTGGTTTGGTATTAAGTATAATCAACCTATTAAATGGAGAATTATATCTGGTACCTTAAATAGTAAAAAATTTATTTCAGTTATGAAGGATGTTTTTCATTATGAAATGCAGCACACTTACACGGGGGTTACTACTGTTTTTCAGGACAATGCTCCATGTCATACGTCCAAAAAGGTAACGTCATATTCATCTAAGTTCACTATATTTGTTTTATATTTACATATAAACAATAAAGGGGCTAAAATCAGAAAAGCTATCTTTCACTCAATTGTCACCTAACAGCCCGGATATCAATGTTATTGAAAATTTTCTCAGTATGCTAAAGCGCAATATCAATAAACATACCGAAATTGAGGATTTATGTGAACGTATTCGGTTTGTTGTTCAATGTGAGATGAAACAAGAATAGATCAACACTCTAATCGACAGCATTCCAAAATGCCTGAATCAGGTTGTTCAAAAGAAAGGCGATCACATAGATTATTGAATATTTTGAACTTTGTAATATCCTTAATCATTTGGTAACTGAAAAAATTGCATGTAATCTGTATTTTTATTAATAGTTGACGTCATAAATCATGTTAATCATTTTACTCCGTTTCCAATTTTGCACCCGTTGATATTTTATACAATTTTTTTTACTTACATATATATGTATATATAATTATAGTTTTTTCAATTATTATATAGTATTGTATATTTTATAATTGAAGTGACGTTTCTCTTGTATGCTATGTAGTTGCTAGAAAGCCTTTAGTTTAATAATCACTTTTTTGCAGTAATTGTTGTGACGGTTGTACTATATATGCACAATATTAATTATAGTATGTTTCCTAAGTAATGTTATGCCTCTTCACGCATATGTCTTTTGAATATACGTTAATTGTGAGTTGTTCTTTTTAGCCTACGTAATTTAATCTTATTTTACTTATTTTGGACTAGTGTTACATACTGCTAATTGTATTGCATCTTATAATTGTACACATTTTTTGTGTGATGAAAGCAATTTCTACTGACGTATCCAAGCCAATAACCAATAACCATAAATAATAATAATAATAATACATAATAATAATAACATTGCTTTAATCATACAATATATATATTCATTGACGTAATAAAGCAACTAATAATAGTAATAATAATAATAATAATAATAAAAATAATAATAATAATGCTAATAATAATAATAATAATACAATAATGATAATAATAATAATAATAATAATAATAATAGTAGTAATAACAATAATAGTAATAGTAATAATAATAATAAAAATAATAATATTAGTAATAATAATCATAATAATCATAATCATAATCATAATCATAATCATAATCATAATTATAAGCATAGTCATAATAATAATCATAATAATAATAATGGTAATAGTAATAGTAATAATAATAATAATAATAATTATTATTATTATTATTAAATTTAATAATATTAGTGTTACTTGTACTTTCATTTTTATTATTGTTATTACTGTTATTATTATTATTATTGTTATTGTTATTATTATTATTTATATTACTGCAATAATTATTATTGTTAGTTTTGACATTGTTATTATTACCGTTTTTATTAGTTTTGAAAAATGGTAAGCTAAAAAGTACGTTTCTTGTACTTTAGTTCTGTGCAATTTAAAATTAAACTACCTTTTGATTTTCACTTATTGCCTTATTGTCGGAACAATGATGTGTTGCCAATACTTTGTCGGAATATTACATGTCTTTATGTTGTTTGGTTTTTTTTCCCCATTGAACACAAGTTGGTGTTTTAGTAACAGACAAGTACTAGTGGTACAATGCTCAATTCGAACTTGAGTAAGCATGCGTTCGATCCATTCCACCGCCATCACCCAATGCCAACTGTCATCCGATTTTGCTAAAAAACAAAATCGTTTTGTGTTGGAAAGCTGTGAAACAGCAAAATGTGGAAATATGAAATAATACTACTTAAAAAATAGTCTTGTCATGCTTTTCATTGTTCTAAATCCATTCCGATTTTGATTAATAGCCATCTGTTTGGTAAAAACCTATTCAATATACACTACTTTACAAAAAAATCAATAATTTGTAAACACTACTCAAACTACACCCGAAATGATTGGTGTTTATCGTATATCATCAATCACATGTTTGTTAACAAAGTCATTTGATTTTAAAATTTAAATGTAAATGGCACTTGTACTATTTATATATATATATATATATATATGCATGAAAGTGCATATATTCAGCATTCTTGATTGAACAGTATTATTATCATCACCATCATCATCAGCTAGCGAACCAACAATGAATGATTCAAATGTGGAAATTATAAAAAGTGACATGCCAGGATGTCTGGAGACAGATGTGTTGCACATCGTAATGCACGCCGTATCGGTTCACGGAAACGACCAATGTATTGCCAAATATATCAAAGATCAACTTGACAAATTCTACGGTCCAACGTGGGGCTGTATTATTGGCAAACACTTTTCTACGTAATTCCGTTGTATTGCACTTGCTTGCTATCTATCTAGTTGTAATGCTTAAATGTTTAAAACAATGGTAAATATAAATTAGCTGGTAGATATTTAGCGCGGCGAAATAAGGTTCGGCTTGTTTAAATTTTAAATTAGCTATTTGTCTGTTTTCATTGCCTAATGCCCTTGTTATTATTATTGCCAATAGTCTTATAATTGTTACGAATGGTATTGTTATTACTATTGTTATTATTACTATTATTATTAGTAATATTATTATTATAAACATTATTATTACTATTATTATTATTAATAATATTATTACTAATATTCATACAATTGTTACAAATGTTATTATTATTATCATTATTTTTATTATTACTAATATTACAGTTGTTATTATTATTATTATTATTATTATTATTATTATTTTTATTATTTACTATTATCAATAATATCATAGAGACTATTAATATTATTGTTACTACTACCATAATTAATATTGAATAATATTGGTGTCATTCGTATTATTATTATTATTATTATTGTTATTATTACTGTTGTAATTATTATTCTTATTTTTATTATCACTATTATTTTTGCTGCTATTATTATTACTATGATTATCATTATTATTACTACCGTAACCGTTGGTTCTAAAAAGTACAAACCAATAATTATACTTTCAATTCTTTGCATTGAAAACTGAACTTGCTTTTGATTTTCACTTATTACCTCACTATCAAAATGGTGCTTTTATTTATTTATCGCAGTTTGCTAAAATGTTATTCTCCTGGTGTTTTGTTCAACTATATTTATTTTTCAAAATGTCAGGTTGCTAACTTTGTCTTTTCGTCCTCACAGGATTTGACACCGGCTACAATAGAATTAATTATTATTCAAACATTTCCAACCAATGAATAATGCTTTTTAATTCCAAATAGAAATAAAAGAAGACGTACGTAAAGTGTGAACTGAATCAATTTTGGCATGATCTCTTTTATCACAAACAAAATGTATTCATTTCACACTTTACGTCTTCCATTATTTCTATTCGCAATTGTAGACGAAATCCAGTGCTTTAAATTGGGCCAAGTTTTTCTATGAGGAAACGTTGTCGTCCATTTACAATTACTATTTTTTTTTAAATAACAATTCAAAAACAAGTTTACGCTGAAATACAACATATTTTTTCACTGAAAAGCACAGACCAACACAAGTGTTTCATATAATGGTACATTGAAGAATAATGATATGTCACATATTGGGCTTTCTGTCGACTTTCACTTAACTCCACCATTGGAATCGGTTTATTCCACGTTCTTACTGTCGTTTTCGTGTTGCTTTTTAGCATAATTCATTTAGCGATCGAGTTGCTAAATAACAAAAATATTGAGGTCAATATAAGCAGTTTATTATCATTATCAATATTATTATTATTATTATTATTATTATTATTATTATTATTATTACTAGTATTATTATTATTATTATTAATAGTATTATTATTACTGTTATTATTATTATTATTATCACTATTATTATTATTATTATTGTTATCATTATCATTATCATTATTATTATTATTATTATTATTATTATTATTATTATTATTATTATTATTATTATTATTATTATTATTATTATTATTATTATTATTATTATCATTATTATTATTATTATTATTATTATTACTATTATTATTATTATTACTATTATTATTATTATTATTATTATTATTATTATTATTATTAATATTATTATTATTACTGTTATTATTATTATTATTATTATTATTATTATTATTATCATTATTATTATTATTATTATTATTATTATTATTATTATTATTATTATTATTATTATTATTATTATTATTATTATCATTATTATTATTATCATTATTATTATTATTATTATTATTATTATCATTATTATTATTATTATTATTATTATCATTATTATTATTACTATTATTATTATTATTATTATTATTATTATTATTATTATTATTATTATTATTACTATAATCTTTTTGCTTTTAATAACATAACCTGGAATAATAAGATAACAGTAACAACATAAACAACAACAACACCGTCCCATACTTTAAAATAAGCACATAAAGTAACAAAATGATTACATGTGTGTTTGAACATTTTGCCAATTGTTTTGTTTCATTCCGCCATAAAATATTCATTTCAATTAGATTTTCCCAAACGGTTCTTGACCCAGTTTTTGGGGGTAATCTACACGCCCACCCTTTCTTTTGCCATCATCAATTGTCCATTGTAAAAACCGTTCTTGCTAGTCTTTCAGGCGGTAATCCTACAATTTGACCAATTAATTTTCTTTATCTAATCGAATATTTAACTTTTATTCGGCTTTCGCTCAGCTCAGTCATTTGGATACCTCCAATCAAGTCTTTGTCATTGTTTGACCAAAATGGCATCCTCTTATTCTGTACCAATATATATATATATATATATATATATATATATATATTTACAGAGGCCAGGTTGTTAACCTTGAGCTCAAACCCTCATTGTTTACCCAGTTTGGTTCATTTTGTAATTGGAATTAATATAAACCTAATTTAAATAACAATAATAACCTTTTCCTCTTTTTCTCTTTTTGAATGTTGCCCAGATATATATCGACTGATGCACGCCATTCCATCTACTTCTATTTAAAAGATCGCGGATTTTTTGTTTTTAAACGAAGCGTCGAAGTATCGGCTTAGTTACCGCATTTGTACTTCGTTGACGAATTAAACAATTTATTATCTATCATTTTTTTCAAATAAAATAATTATTTAATGAATGTATCATTGTTTTGTTATAGACATGCTAGGCGAGGAAAGGATAATAGATAATTAAAATTTCCTTATTCCACATTTACAGCTTGTTCCTCATTTTATCAAGGATCGCTGTCTTCCTCTATTTAAACCTCTCTGCCTATTTAATAGTTTTGGCGCGGGTTTTTTTACTGCCAAATGCAAATTCTTTTTCTCTATTCAGGTTTGGGATTGGATGTATTTTGGTTCATTTCTAATTGTCTCTAGGCGGAATTAATAATAATAATAATAATAATAATAATAATAATAATAATAATAATAATAATAATAATAATAATAATATAATAATAATAATAATAATAATAATAATAATAATAATAATAATAATAATAATAATAATAATAATAATAATAATAATAATAATAATAATAATAATAATGATAATAATAATAATAATAATGTTGGAAACTTAAATTCCATCTATTAGGCGTTTATTGACCATTAATTTGGACCAAAAATAATATATGCCAAGATTACGCGAGGGGCTAAGTAGGTTTATTAATTAATTAAGTATTATTAATTATTATAATTGTTCATATATCCTTCAAATAAACGAGCATCGTATTTTTGAAATTCATTCAGGTCATTTAAATACTGAAGTTTGTTCAGTAAAATTGAATTGATAATGTTTCAATTCGACAGAATAAACGACTCTGGTTTGAGTTTGTTTGCTTTCTGTCATTACATAATTGATGTAAGCAAACAAGTCAAAAACTCCACTTAGTTTGGATCAGAAATGATCCAATTTAACCAGTCCCAAGCCTGGATAAAGGAGGAGGGTTTGAGCAACCAAAGTTAGCAACCTGGCCTCTGTAAAAAATTTATACTGCTACGGAAACAATCAAGAGGACGCCATTCCGGCAGCCAACGGCAAAGAAGTGATCGCACGTATCTGGATGACAGATTTACACAAATGATAGGTTTGAGTGAAAGCCGAAAGGAACCTCATTCTTCGATTTGCAGAATCTTCAATATCAACGACACTTAATAGCTGTTGTTGTTGTTTTGCTGCAATTGTTGTATTATTGCCCCATGTTTTTTTAAAGCAAAAGGGTTTTGTATGATATATGTAATAATAAAAACAAGTCCAGACAAAGTATGGCTAATTAATGAATATTGGAATCAATCAAAATACAACGTCCACCTACTCGTTAAAGGCTTTGTATTCCTAAATAAAAAATAGTAATACTCGGAGTTCTAATCAATTTATATACATTAAAATAGATACAAAATTATTAAAAATATTGACAAGTATTGACAAAGTACAATAAATAAAATATTGTTAATTAAATTGTCTTTTGTAATAAATGTAGTCAATTATAAATAATATGAATATGCATTGAATACTGCTCAGCGTGCTTCTAACTGCATTTCAATAACATGTGAGTTGCGCTTACAAAATTGAAGTTTAAATTTGAAATTTTTGTCACATGAAAATTGTGAATTTAAATTAAAAGCCTTATTGTAATTAGTGGCTTTTCTTTATTGGAAAAAAGTTTATTTTTTAATGTAAACTTTGGAAGTAGAACTTATTAAATATTATGATATTATATTATAGTGCAGAATAACATTATTATCTGTTCCTGGTAAGGTGTTTTGCAAAGTAATTTTAAAACGGTTAAGTAATGCGGTAGATAAACATATTCGAGAACAACAACCAGGTTTTCTAAAAGGAAGAAGTTATATTGAACAAAAACTCACCCTCTGTAACATTATTGAACAAAGTCAATTATTCCAGCAATCACTTACAATTAATTTTATTGATTTTATGAAATCTTTTAACAGTGTTCATCGGGAATCATTGTGGAAAATCGTTAAGTTTTACGGAATACCGTTGAAGTATGTGGATATTATGCGTTAATTGTACCAAAATTCAAGTTGTTGTGTTTGAAGAAAAGTGGTCATACTGCTATGTTCAAAATTGTTACAGAAGTACGTCAAGGATGTGTTTTGTCACCGTCTTTATTTCTTCTGGTAATTGATTTCATTATAACTCGATCCATGAATAATTCGTCTTATGGTATCAAATGGAACTATGAGAGATTAACATATTTGGATTTTACAGATAATATTGGTCTACTCAGTGAAACTCCAGAAATGATACCCATCAATATTAGTGGACAAAATATTGATACTGTTGATTCCTTTACATATCTGGGAAGCATCATTGGTAAAGACGGAAAAACCAAAATTGATGTTAAAGCCAGACTTGGAAAGGCAGTGTCAGTCTTTCATAGACTCAAATCAATATAGTCATGTTCTTCCATCTGCCTGAAGATAAAACTTCGTTTGTACTCATCAATAATTATTCCTACGGCAATATATGCGAGTGGAACGTGGAAGCGAACGAACAAGATTGATAAGATAGTGGATAATTTTTATCGGTGGTGTCTTAAAAGTATTTTTAAAATTACCTGGTGCAATCGTATTTCAAATAATGAGATCATGAAAAGAACTGACTCTCGTTCACTACATGACAATTAGACGAAGAAAATTACTTCGTCAAATTCTACCTTCACCATCCGAAAGACCAGTAAGAACGGTTTTGGAATGGACAATTGTAAATCATAAAAAAGGTCGGTAAACCACAAAAAACTTGGCTAAGAACTATTTGGGAAGATGCATTTAAAATGAATGTTTTATAGGATCAAACAAAACTTTTGGCAAAATGTTGAAATACGTGAAAAAAAATTGTTGTTTCATGCTTTTATTGAATTATGGGACTTTGTTGTTGTTTTGTTGCTCTTACTGTTATCTTCTTACCCCATACTTATTTATAAAGCAAAAGGGTGTTGTAATACTACTACTATTACTAATACTAATAATAATAATAACCGTAATAATAATAGTAATAATAATAACAACAATAATAGTAATAATAATAATAATAATAATAATAATAATAATAATAATAATAATAATAATAATAATAATAACAATAATAGTAATAATGATTACAATAGTAATAATAATAATAGTATAATAATAATAATAATAATAGTAATAATAATAATAATAGTAATAATAATAATAATAATAGTAATAATAATAATAGTAATACTAGTACTAATAATAATAATAATAATAATAATAATAATAATAATAATAATAATAAATAATAGTAATAATAGTAATAATAACTTAATTGAAAACCATTTTATTATTTTTCTTGCTGTGCAAAAATGTGTCCTATTGACATTGGCTTAGAGTAGAAGTAACTGTGGGCAGCCATTTATAGACTCACTTATTCTTTTCAGTCCATGATTTGGACATTAATCATGTAATAATAACTTGGTGGTTGTTCAAGATAATGCTCCGGTGCATACATCGCAAAAGGTAACTTGGTTTTTATCATAATCTAAAAATTATCGGATTTTTTTATTGTTTAGACCAAGGATTCTTTAAATAGCAAAACGCTGAGCTTTGTTCAATTGCCTCCATATAGCCCAAATCTCAATGTAAATGAAATTTTTTTCAGTTATCTTAAACGAGAGGTGAATAAGATGGAAAATCGAGGTACACTCATGGAAAAATCAATTATGTGTAAGACAATCGAATTCCACAAGATTATATCAATAATTTGGTCGATTCTTATCCAAAGCGGTTAAAAAAAGTTATAAAAAAGCATGGCTATCCCCTGAACTATTAACTTTGGACAATTGGTGATGTCTGTTTTATATATATGTACATATTTCATAATATAATTTATTTTTAAGCAAATAACGTAGTAGTTTTTTCATGTTGTCGAAATGTGTAAATTCTGGGTTTTTGGTCTAAGCGTAAATTTGATAATGCTATTTGCAAAAAGAAAATATTTTTAGTGTTTTGAATATTGATATTGCTAATGTGATGTTTAATG